>OX451741.1:1119658900-1120212523 GCA_948472305.1 Vicia faba | reverse complement strand
TATATATATATATATATATATATATATATATATATATATATATATATATATATATATATATATATATATATATATATATATATATATATATATATATATATATATATATATATATATATATATATATATATATATATTAATATATTTAGGATAAAATACCAAAATATGCATATTTTACTTTTATTAATATTTAACACTAAAAATACATTTTTTACAAATATACTTCTTTTTTTATTTTATTTTTGTATAAATGATAAATATTGTATATATTAATAAATAATACATTTTATTTAATAGAATTAGGGTTTTACCCTAAACATGAAAAATTCTCAAAAAAAATAATACTTTTCTTTTGTTTATTTTGACACATAAAAATACTTTTTTTTCATACATACAAAAACCATTTTTGCATCTTGCATATTTATTCTTAGTTTATTTAATTTGTGCAAATTAATTATCTTGCAAATAATTCCAAATTGATGTAATAGTTTAGATTTAAATTCCTTGTCAAAATCCCCAATTGAACATTTGTACCCCCCTTCCCATATTTGGTTTTGTAATAGCCTAGTAAATTTATTTTCGCACTTTATTGCTTTCTAATTATATCATGTTAGAATATGGGTTTGTATGCTAAAAACGACAAAATAGTTATGACCTAATCTCAAGACAAACAAGCATGAAAATGAACACACAAATCACACTTGCACCCCTTAGGGTATTCCATTTGTTGCCTTTCAAAATTGGACCATATTGCATGTTAGGTCTCTTTGGGCAAAACAAACAAATCAAATGATCATAGTCCCTCGATAACACTTTCAAAAATATTGCCAAAACAAATGATCAAGTCCCTTAAAGAAAATGCCCAAAGATACTTGGCACCATTGCAATTATGGTCCAAACGATGACCCGCGCCTGTCCCTTTCACATCCTAACACAAGATTGTCCACCAAATGCAATGGTGGAACAAAATTGTTAAAAGGGTTAGAACATAGCAAAAATCTTTGAGAACTTTAGGGTAGATAGCTCTTAAGTACTTGTCAACTTGCAAATAAAAAACACTTGCCTATTTTTCAAATCACACTTTCAAAACAAACTTTCAAAAACCTTGAAACATCTTTTCAAAAAGACAAACACCTTTTGTAAAACATTCGAGTAAAGAATTGTTACAAGGGTAGCCTAGACAAGGCATCTTTTTCAAAACCTTTTCAAAGCCACACACAAAGCACCATTTCAAACAATTGAAAACCAAGACAAGTTGATCTAAGCAAGTACCTAAGAGCCCATGGATAACCATGGATAGAAAGGGTGCTAATACCTTCCCTTTCTATAATCTACTCCCCGAACCCAAGAAAACATCTCAAAGGTTTTTGCTGTGCTTTTTAACCTTTCCTTAAGATAAAATAAAAAGTCGGTGGCGACTCTTGCTCAACCGAAACATTTGCGAAAACAAACGCAAAACCTCAAGTCAGTTCTCCCACTGTATCACAGAACTGGCGACTCTGCTGGGGATAACTTAAAAGAGGAGTAACCTTAGGGTTTAGATCACCTTTGTTTTCAATTGTTTGCTTTGTTTGCTTTTATATTTGTGGGCTTTGCATCGGAGTTTCATAGATCCTAACCCGGATCTGGGAAATACCCTTTTTAGGTAGCATAATCTGTGAGGGACCTGTCCGGCGTAGACCGACATGGGTGAAGCAGTGGCTACATTGGTGTGGCACCTTAGCCTGTACCTATATCCCTTGTGTTGCAATGAGGAGAATATAGGTCTTCTAAGGAGTCATTAAACACCAACCAACCTTAGAACCCTAAATTGACCAACTTGGCTATTAGGACAGTAGCAGTATGCTACACTCATTGAGGCTAAACTCTCGAGATGGTTCTGGCTGCAAGAAAAGATTGCGATGCTGGAGTTATGACCGATTGAGGGTAGCCAATGATTTGAGATCCTCTAGAACCCGGTTACTTTTGATAGGACAGGTTTTAACCAACAAAACTAAAAGAGGGTAATACCTAAACTTCATGCTGGCCTGAAACCTAAGGGTGTCTTGTGTGACTTGTGTGCCTCACCATGCTTGCCTATGTGAATATTTGTGGTGTGCTTCATCATAGCATCATACCATCATACCATCATACCATTGCATGCATCCTGTATAGAGGACTAACCCGTTTCAAAGACAAAAAAAGTTTCATCTTTGCTCTGTTTTGTAGGACATCATGATGCCCGCGCGTAGGAATACTATCCGGCTCAACTTTGTTCAACCACCAGTTTTACTCAAGGATTTGGTTGGAAGGATTCCAAACACTTTTTCCTTCATCAACAGACATGGTTCTCTCCTTGGCTTGATCACTGCAAAATGGGACCAACAATTGATCAGTGTTCTGACCCAGTTTTATGACCCTCTGTATCATTGTTTCACCTTTCAAGACTTCCAGCTGGTTCCTACCCTGGAAGAATTCTCTTACCTGCTTGGGATCCCTGTCTTGGAACAAACTCCATTCACTGGTTTGGAAAAGACTCCTAGGCCTGAAGAGGTTGTTGCAGTCCTCTCCCTGACTAAAGAAGAGGTATTGGCTAACTGGGAAACTAGAAGTGGAGTTAAGGGATTTTTGGTCAAATTTCTGGTTGGCAAGGCTAATGATTTCTGGAATGACTTGGACTTCAAGGCGTACGAGGATATCCTGGCCCTTTTGATTTATGGTCTGGTACTGTTTCCCAATCCTGACACCTTTATCAGTGTCCATGTCATAAGGATCTTCATGTCTCGGAATCCTATACCCACTCTTTTGGGTGATATTCTACAACAACTTTATGCTCGTACTGCTCGAAAACGGGGAACTCCGTGGTGTTGTGCTCCTTTGCTAGTAAGGTGGTTTATTTCGCACCTTCCTAAGTTCGTGCTGAAGAATGAAGAAGGAAAAGGTTGGGCTCGGAGGTTAATGTCTCTCACTGATACTGACATCACCTGGACTCTCAGAGGTTTGGATGAGGTAGCTGTTATTGACCGTTGCGGAGAATACCCTAATGTTCCGTTGATTGGTATCCAAGGAGGAATCTCTTATAATCCATGCTTAGCTCTCCGTCAGTTTGGGAGAGCCAGAGGAGATGGGCCTCATGAAATGCTGGTTCCTCACTTCCATTTTGAGTTTCAGGCGGATAGTGACAAACTACGCCATGGATTCATTAGAGCTTGGGACAGAATTCACAAAGCTGACCCATATGAGTTGGGACCAAAGACTCCTCTACCAATGGAGCCTTATTGCAAGTGGGTCCGCATCCGTGCTCAGAGGTTAGGTATGCCATACGAAGCTGTTAGACCTCTCATTCTTGAATCTCCTGATGAAGATGGGGTTCCTCCAACTGTCCTCCCTCCTCAGATACCTATTGATTTTGACACAATGAAGAGGTCTTGGGCGCAGCTAAAGGAAGAGCGGGATTTCTATCGGGAAAAGTTCAACGAGCAGGAACGGAAGATCCAGAGGCTGACTAAGCAATTGGAGGAAGAGCGGGTCCTGAACAACTACATCAACACTGAGAAAAGGAGGCCATGGGAGCATTTATGAGCTTTAGATATTTCCTTTTATAGCTTTTATTTCCTTTCTAGTATTTTTCATTCCTGTAATGCCTAAGGGCAAATTGTTGAACAATTGAAAATTTTAATCTAATGAAGTGTGTTTCCCTTTTTGTCTACAAAGTTGAATCTTGTTTGTCTTTGAAAACATAAAACATACGCATTCCATTGCACCATATGCATAGCAGGTACCCTATTCCACAGGTTGCTTAATCTCCTTTGCTGTTTATTTTGAACAGTCATCATGAATCCAGAATCCTCCAGTGAACAAGTGTGATACGGTGGGAGAACTGACTAGTGTTTTGCGTTCGTATTCGCACTTGTGCGGTTGAGCAAGAGTCGCCACCGACTTTTTATTTTATCCTAAAGGAAAGGTTAAAAAAGCACAGCAAAAACCTTTTGAGATATTTCGTGGGTTCGGGGGGTAGATTATGAAAAGGGAAGGTATTAGCACCCTTTTCATCCATGGTTATCCATGGGCTCTTAGTTACTTGGTTTTTTAGATCAATTGCCTTGATTTTTGATTGCTTGAAAATGGTGTGTGTGTGAGTGCTTTTGAAAATGTTTTGGAAGAAGATGCCTTGTCCTAGGCTAACCTTGTAACAATTCTTTACTCGAATATTTTACAAAGGCGTGTATCTTTTCGAAAAGATGTTTCAAAATGTTTTGAGAGTTTGTTTTGAAAGTGTTGTGGATTGTGGTTTTTGAAAAGAAGGCAAGTGTTTTTGCAAGTCGATCTCAAGTAACTAAGAGTTTTGTCTACCCTATTGTACTCAAAGGTTTTTGTTATGTTTTAACCCCTTTTAACAATTTTGTTCCACCATTGAATTTGATGGACAATTTTGCGTTTAGGAAGTTTATTCGGGACGGGCGCGGGTCATCGTATGGACCATGAATGCAATGTTGCCAAGTGTCTTCGGCAATTTGTTTTGAAGGGACTATGATCATTCCGTTTAGGCAACATTTTGAGGGACTTATGATCATTTGAATTCGTTTTGCCAAAGATACTCGACGTGCAAGCATGGCCCATTTTGGAAGGCAACATGTGGGATTACCCTAGAGGGTGCAAGTGTGATTGTGCATTGATTTCATGTATTTTTTCTTGTATTTAGGTTATCTAGCGTTTGATTTTATGTACATGCAAACCCTAGGTCTAACCGTGGTATAATTGGAAAACTGTAAATTGCGGAATGTAAAATCTACGCTATTACAAAATAGTATCCGGGAGTGGGGGGTACAAGTGTATGAATGGGGATGAGACTTGTAGTATCCAATAAGTTACAACCAAATTGAATTTGCGATCAAATGTAAATATCGAATATACAAATATAAGATAAACAAATGTGTATAGGGCAATGTGAATATATTTGTGTAAGTGTACAAGTATATGAGCGTGTGATTATTTACAGGTACGACAAAGTGAAATTAATGTACTATTAGGTATTGTTATTTATTTTGACCTAAAGAAATGTTTAATGAATCTTTGATTTGTTTATTTTTAATATGTACCAAAAGAAAATGTTTTAATTGTATGTTCAAGTTTTAATTAAATTATGAAAATGATGTTTCAAGAAAATATTTCTAGGCTTTAGTTATGTAAAAAAAAGTATATTTTCATGTGTTATGTACAAAAAGAATATTTAAAAGAAAAAGGTATTTTCAATTTTAATTAATATTGTATGATATGTACAAAATGAAAAGTATTTTCAATATTCATTATAAACAAAAAAAAATTAATTTCAATATTTATTATGGTGTAATAAAAAGTATTTTATTATTTATGTATAAATATATATTTTAAAAAAGAAAAGAAAAAGTATTTTCAAATTTAATTATATGGTGCCATAAAAATGGTATCTTTATTATAAAAATATGTTTAAATAAATGTCAAGAAACAAAAGTAAAAAAATGTATTCTTAATTGTTATGTAAAAAAAAAAATTAATTAAATAGAAGGAAAGGGTTGAGTTTATGTGAAAAGAAAAAAAAAAGGCTTTTGATCAGAGGCAAGATGGGGGGTGCACATTAAAATGTTTGGGTCTGGATGTCTTAAAAACACGTTGGGCCCAAGGTATTGAAACAAAATTTTAGGGTTAGAGGATTTGGTTGTACAGTTGGGAATGTTAGGGTTTGGAGACAGCGGCGCGTTCGTTCATACTTTCTTCTTCGTCTTCCTCGTTGCACGTTCGCTTCTGAGTTTTGTACCCGCTTGTCCATGGCCACCGGCACTTTCGACCTCTCCTTCCCTCCAACAACACTGTGGGGCGACAGCTTTAAGGTGATTTCCTCTTTCTTATTTTATTAGGGTTTATTGATTACTGCATGCCATGATTTTGATTCGTTTTGATTCTAAATTCGTTTTTTTTTCACATGATCATCTGGGATATTTTTGAAAGAAAAATAAAAGAGTGTTAACCTTGGAGATGGCAGAGGATGGCCGGGCGTGCGCTAGGAGGCCGGGACGAGCGGGGAAGGCAGTGAGGATGCTGGGCTTGCGCTTTGGTAACCTGGTATCTTTGTATTTTATTACGCTTTATGATGTTCTGAGGTGAAAGCTTCTTGTTGGCGTATTCCTTCTTTTTCTCTTCTTTTGCTATGACTCTGTATGCTTACCGTTTTGAGATGCCTTTGTTGCTTCTGTGAGTTAGGTTGATTGCCCAATGATGTATTTTACTGAGGGCCTAGGGTTGGTTGGTTTGAAATGTTTTATGGTTTAGACAGTATGTGGGTTTTGTGATTTAGCCTTGAACTTGATTCTAGTTGCTTAGGCCAAGGTTTTTGGTAATGCTTGAGTTTGATTTGGATGGTGTTAGCAGGTAAGAGGTTGTGGGAGCTTGTACTGGTTTTTGGCCTTGATGAGGCTTTTGGTTTTTGAGACAGGTACAGGCTTTGCTGGTTTGTAAGCTTAACAGGTTTGCTTCAGTATGTGGTATACTTTGCATATGCAGGGTGATATGTTTGAGGCCTTGGCAAGTTATGCTGTGGGATTTTTGTATCTCTTCTGGCTTTGAGCTTATCAGGTTCTTAAGGCTTAAAGGTACAGGTTCTGTTTAGGCTTGGATAATGCAGGTTCTGAGTTTTTGAGGATTTTTGATGTTTAGGCTTTCTTTTTGATATCAGGTTCTGAGTTTGGCATTCATCCTGGACAGTTATGATGCTGAGGCTGTTTTTGTATCTCAGTTTTTTGTGTCTATCCTCTTTCTTGAACCGTGTTTGTTCTTTTGTATATTTTTTCTTCCTATCTATCCTGCCTCAGCCTAAAGCCTGAACCCTGCTTCTTATCTCTCTTTTTCTGATTTTTTTAGTACAGTTGCATTATAATATTATGCTTTATGTACTTTTTTTTTCTGAAAGTGGCTACTGATGGGAAATGATGAAAAAGAAAGCTTGCTTGCATATAAGATTTCCTCTGCATCTTTATCTTTCTTTGACAGCTTGTGTGCTTTTTGATATCTTTCAAAATCTTCTCTTGACAGCTTTTGTGTAGACTCTTTGGTACTTTGACAGTAAATTGCACTTTTTGATCTTTGATAGAAAGTTGTAATTGGATTTTCAGTTTGGTTTGAACTTACTTCTGAACTATGCAGTTTGACATTTCAAAATTATGCATTTTGACATTTTTGCATTCATGATAAAATTCTTCCCTCTTTGTGAACCGGGAGAAATCCCGTGATTTGCAGAGAGGGTTAACTGATCCCAATCAGTGGCCCTTAATGATGATTGCAATTTTATCTGTCTTTAATTAATTATCAGTCACTGACTTTTCTTCTTTTGCAGATAAAAAATGGATGGAGGGGTACTAAATGAAGACTGAAGAATTAGAAAAATAGGATAGTTTTCTTTTTATTTAATATTTAAATTAATGTAAACTATTGTTTGTAATTTAAATTATAAACAATATTTGTACAAATAATTCAAATATCAATAAAAGTCTTTATTATCCAACTAATTCTAATTCTCTTTCTTTATTGTTTATTTATTTATTTAAAACTCTTTGAATTAAAATAATTGAAAAAATAAATTTCAATCACTTAATTTAGAATAATAAATAATTTAAATAAACAATACTTTAGCACGTTTGATCAATTACACCTGTCCTTTCCAATATCCAAAACAAAGCAGCAGTTAACCAAAATAAACTGATCAAGCGCATTCCCTTTTCACTGATTCTTTTGCCAAGCACTGTAATTCCAACTGCATATTTCTTTTAACTGGTGAATTCAAACCAACTGCCTCCTCTTACTGATTAAATTAAAAACAATGCGAATTCGATCCGAATCTCGGAGTAACTTGCAAAGTGCTGTGGAATTTTAACCTTTCTGAGAATATGCCTACAAAACCTTAATTCCTGATTAAATGCCGATGAACATTCGCCTGATCAAAATGCGCCAGAATCAACCAAAACCCTAAGCCAACTGTGAAACAATCCAGAGTCCTGAAAATCAGTAAAAACCCTAATTTCGCTTGACTGACAAGAAAAGTCCGTTTGTCCGATTCTTGAGTCAGTTTGAAAAATCAAGAAATGCTTGAAGTTGTTATCTTTTGTGAAAAAATGCGAGGGCAAATTTTGGGGTACAACAGCAAGCAATCAAGGCCCTTTAGGCCCAAAGTGCACAGTTTCAAGAGATGGTCCTAAGCCTGGCTCAAGGTCAGCAAGAGTTGAAAACTCTACTCTTGAAGAAGAAGAAGAAAAAGAGGACTGCGTTGTTCAACGCTGGACGCAGATTTGGGAACACACTCCATAATGAAGCTGATCCAACTACCTCTTCTGCTGAGAAAGACAGTCACCAAGGGGGAGGAGCTCCTAGTCCCGCAGTCTCCGACAACGAGACGGACTATAACGACGAACAATACCCACCTGCTGCTGACAGGTACAAACAATTAGAAGACCGCTTGAGCGCCATGGAGATTCAGAATGTACCAGGGCTGGATTTCGGAGATTTGGGGTTATCTTCTGGGGTAGTAATTCCACACAAGTTTAAGGCGCCTGCCTTCGCCAAGTATGATGGGGTCTCCTGCCCAAAGCTGCATCTAAGGTCGTACGTAAGGAAGATCCAACCTTACACGGCAGATAAGAACCTTTGGATTCACTTCTTCCAAGATAGCCTTTCGGGGTCACAGCTTGAATGGTTCTACCAACTAGATGGAACTAATATCCGACACTGGGAAGATTTGGCAACCGCATTTTATAGACAATATCAATATAATTCTGATCTCGCTCCTACGCGTACCCAACTTCAGGGTATGTCTCTAGGAACGGGTGAAGGGTTCAAAGAATATGCACAAAAATGGAGAGATTTGGCTGGCAGGGTGCAGCCTCCATTGACTGATCGTGAGCTGGTTGATATGTTCCTAGGGACTTTGTCTGGTCCATTTTTCAATCATCTGGTTGGTAACTCCTCCGCTGAGTTTACAGATTTGATACTGACGGGAGAAAGAATTGAAGCTGGCATCAGGTCAGGAAAGATACAAAAGGCTGCCTCCACAAGTACCGAGAAGAGGCCGTTCAAGAAAGAAGCAAGCGCCATCTATGTTCCTAGACGACAAGTCAAGCCCGAAAGTCGCCAAGCCGTCAATGCTTTGGTCATTTCAAAACCTGTTGCTGCTCCTCAGCAGTACAATCAACAAAGAAGTGAAAGGCCCAAGAGGCAGTATACTCGGCTAAGTATGACCTTATCTCAAATTTTACCCCAACTGTTATCAACCAACTTGGTGACCCTCAAAGAAGCTCCTAAAGTCGTCAACACTGCGTCTCCTAAGTATAATCCGAATGCCCGGTGTGCTTATCATTCTGATAGTCCCGGGCACACTACTGATGATTGCTGGGCCTTAAGAAACAAAGTGCAAGATCTTATCGACGCAAAGGAAATTCAGTTTGAAGTGCCTGAGAGACCGAATGTTGTAACTGCTCCTATTCCCCAGCATAGAGTAAATGCCATTGAGGAAGAGTTGTATGTTGTTTCGGTGAATGAAGTTGTTACCCCTCTTTTGACTGTCAAGAGGAACTTGATACTAGCCGGTTTATTTCCGGGTTGTAGTAAGGGTTGCCTCCTGTGTGCTGTTATCCCTACCGGTTGTCCACTGCTAAAATCAGGCATCCAAGGCCTGATAGATAGCAAGGAGATTCTGTTCAAGAAAACTGCTATTCCGTCTGTTTCCATTGAAGAAATATCTGTTGTCACGATTTACAATCCTGCCAAAGCTCCCGTGAAGAAACCCGTCCGAATTATGTCTGTTGCACCCATCACTATTACTGTCCCGGGGCCTCTCCCGTATGAGTCTGATAAAGTTGTTCCATGGCATTATGGAGCCGACGTGTATGTGCTCGGGATGAAGCAGGAGTTCAACACCAATACCAGTATCAGTAGCATCACTGGTCCCGCCAAGATTACCCGCAGTGGCAGGCTCTTCTCGCCTGACATTGCACGGCCAGTTATCCGAAAACCTCTCACCATCACACCCGCAAGTGTGCATGTTCCAATTCAAGTTCCTGTGTCTACTACTGCCGCCGAGTCTTCTGATACTCGGGGCAAAGAAGTTGCTACCGATTTGCCTGCCAGGACGGAGGCACCAAAAAAGAAGACTACTGTGGAAGCCTCCCAACAAGAAATGGAGGAAATTCTTAAAATCATTAAAAAGAGTGACTTTAATGTTGTTGAACAATTGGGGCATACTCCCTCCAAAATCTCTATGTTATCATTGCTGCTATGCTCAGAGGCCCATGCAAAAGCCCTGATTTCATTTCTGAAAACGGCCCATGTGCCGCAAGAGACCTCCGCGGATCAATTCACCGACTGTGTGGCTAATCTGACAGCTGACAATGGGTTGGGGTTTTCAGATGCTGACCTTACCGCCAAAGGGAAAAATCACAATGATGCCCTGCATGTTTCCATAGAATGCAGGGGCACTACTCTCGCACATGTATTGGTGGATACCAGTTCTTCCCTGAATGTTTTGCCCAAGAAAGCATTAGATCGCTTGGATTGTGAGGGCCTGGAGTTGAAACCTAGTAACATCATTGTTAGAGCCTTCGACGGTTCTAAGAGGATGGTGCACGGTGAAGTAGACATCCCTATTCGTGTGGGTTCCCAAGTTTTCAACTCAATGTTCTATGTAATGGATATTCGTCCATCTTACTCCTGCTTGTTGGGTCGACCCTGGATTCACAAAGCTGGGGCAGTAACATCCACTCTACACCAAAAGCTCAAATACCCTGTCAAAGGGAAGATTGTTACTGTGCAGGGTGAGGAGGAATACATGGTTAGTCATTTGAATTCATTCCGGTATATCGAGATGGACGGGGAGTTTATTGAAACCCCTTTTCAGCATTTTAAGGAAGTACCTCCAGTATTGGCATCAGCTGAGGCAGTAGTTGAAGAAGATTTTCCGTTGAAGATGGCGTCCTTGAAGGATGCCCGGGCTGTAATCGAGAGAGGCAATTGTGCAAACTGGGGTCAGCTTCCTGACTTCACTCAAAAGAACGACAAGTTTGGGCTGGGCTTTACTGCAGAGGCTCAGAGGGCTGTGCGCAAGGAAAAGATCAGAAAGGCTCCGGTATTTATCTCCAACCCAAGGGTGAATGCTATTGAGGAGGATGTAGAAGAAGCAGAGTTTGACAGTTGGATCTACCCGACTACCAGCAACGGACCGAGCAACTGGACGGCAAAGGATTTTACACCTATCACATTTGTCACGCAGTAATTAATTTCTTTTGATTTCCAATTTGTAACAAACAATATGTTAAAACTTTGTTGGCTCGGTGTCCTACCCGGGGCATTGTAGCTCCATTTGTGAGGGCTTTTTGTATGACATTTCCATATATCATCAATCAAAACATTGGACGTTTGTTGCATTTCAAATCTTGTGCTCTTTTTTCTCTCTGTGTTATATTGCAAAACAGCTATATTTACACACACTCACTTATACAGGTTTCAATCCACTCTGGATCTCACTGGTAACAGCTCTGCTACTGCCAGTTATGACTTCGAGAATCCGATCAACTTGGCCGAAGACGAAGGTGAAGATGATTGCGAAGTGCCTGGTGAACTCGCAAGACTGCTACTCCAAGAAGAGAGGGCCATTCATCCGCATGAAGAGCCGGTAGAAACAGTTAACCTGGGTACTGAGACAGATAGGAAAGAGGTCAAGATTGGGGCTAATCTAGAGCTCAGCGCGAAGCAACGATTGATCCAGATGCTACATGATTACATGGAGATATTTGCTTGGTCCTATGAAGATATGCCTGGTTTGGATGCCGACATTGTAGTTCATCACTTGCCTACCAAGGAAGACTGCCCTCCTGTGAAGCAAAAAGTCCGCCGTATGCGCCCAGAGATGTCCGAAAAGATCAAGGCTGAGGTAATGAAGCAATTCGATGCCGGGTTTCTAGCAGTGACCTCTTACCCTCAGTGGGTTGCTAATGTGGTGCCGGTGCCGAAGAAGGACGGTAAAGTCAGGATGTGTGTCGACTACAGGGACTTGAACAGGGCTAGCCCCAAGGATGACTTCCCCTTACCTCACATCGATGTTCTTGTTGACAATACTGCCCAACACAAGGTTTTCTCCTTCATGGATGGTTTTTCAGGATATAATCAGATCAAGATGGCTCCGGATGATATGGAGAAGACTACCTTTGTGACTCAGTGGGGCACCTTTTGTTATAAGGTCATGCCATTCGGATTGAAAAATGCTGGGGCAACCTATCAACGTGCCATGGTTGCTTTATTTCATGATATGATCCATCATGATATTGAGGTATACGTTGATGACATGATTGCAAGGTCTCAAACTGAGGAGGAGCATCTTGATCATTTGAGGAAGCTGTTTGACCGACTCAAGTTATACAAGCTGAGGTTGAATCCCAACAAATGCACCTTTGGGGTAAGATCCGGAAAATTGCTAGGCTTCATTGTAAGTGATAAAGGTATTCAGGTGGACCCTGCCAAGGTAAAAGCCATACAAGAGATGCCGACTCCAAAGACAGAGAAAGAAGTCAGAGGCTTCCTGGGACGACTGAATTACATTGCCCGATTCATCTCACATCTGACAGCTACTTGTGAGCCAATCTTCAAATTACTGAAGAAAGATCAAGTAGTACGCTGGAACGATGAATGTCAGGCCGCCTTTGAAAAGATAAAGGAATATCTCCAAGAGCCACCCATTCTTATGCCACCAGTGGAAGGAAGACCCCTGATACTATACTTGACAGTACTTGACAATTCAATGGGGTGTGTGCTGGGGCAGCATGACGAGTCTGGCCGAAAAGAGCACGCTATTTATTACTTGAGCAAAAAGTTTACCGACTGTGAGTCTCGTTACTCACTGCTTGAGAAAACTTGTTGCGCTCTAGTATGGGCTGCTCGCCGGCTGAGACAGTATATGCTGACTCACACTACTCTATTGATTTCAAAGATGGATCCCATCAAATACATATTTGAAAAGCCTGCTCTGTCTGGAAGAATAGCAAGATGGCAAATGATCTTAACAGAGTATGATATCCAGTATACAACTCAGAAAGCAATTAAAGGAAGTGTACTGGAAGATCATTTGGCACACCAACCTGTGGACGATTACCAATCATTGAACTTTGATTTTCCGGACGAAGACATCATGGTGGTAACCGACTGTGAAGTACCTGGACCGGATGAAGGACCTGAGGAAGGATCCCGATGGTCTATGCATTTTGACGGAGCCTCTAATGCTTTGGGTAACGGCGTCGGCGCTGTAATCATATCCCCCAAAGGAACTCATACTCCACTCACCGCCCGATTATGTTTCAACTGCACCAATAACATGGCAGAATATGAGGCATGTATCATGGGTTTACAAGCTGCAATCGACTTAAGGATCAAGTTTCTGAGTGTCTTCGGAGATTCCGCTCTCGTGATCAATCAGATCAAAGGCGAGTGGGATACGAAACACCCAAATCTTATTCCTTACAAGGAGTATGTGTCAACCCTGCTTCCCCACTTTGAGGAAATAACTTTTGAGCACTTCCCAAGAGAGGAGAATCAGCTAGCGGACGCACTAGCTACGATGTCTTCAATGTTCAAAGTTAAATGGGACAATGAGGCTCCCCGAATCATTATCTGGAAGTTGGATGAACTGGCATACTGTTGCGATCTCGAGGTCGAGAAGGTGACTGAAAAACCTTGGTATCATGAGGTGAAGAGGTACTTGGAAGCTCAGGAATACCCTGAAGGTGCATCTGTCAATGACAAGAAGTTCATGAGGAGGTTTGCGGCAAAATTCTTCCTCAGCAACGGCATTCTCTACAAACAGAATCATGATTCGACTCTACTACATTGTGTGGATAAGGCTGAAGCAGAGAAAATCATGATAGAACTGCATGAAGGTACATTCGGAACACATTCCAGTGGGCACACCATGGCAAAGAAAATCCTCCGGGCAGGATATTTCTGGTCCACAATGGAAGCCGATTGTTACCAACACTCTCGAACTTGTCACAAATGCCAGATCTATGCTGACAAGGTGCATATTCCTCCAGTTCCTCTGAACGTCCTAACGGCACCTTGGCCTTTTGCAATGTGGGGGATTGATATGATCGGTGAGATCCGACCGACGGCATCCAATGGGCATCGCTTCATCTTAGTGGCGATCGATTACTTCACGAAGTGGGTTGAGGCAGCTTCCTACGCCACAGTATCCAAAAGCGTCGTGGCACGTTTCATCCGGCATAATCTGATCTGTCGGTACGGCGTCCCGGAAAGAATCATTACGGACAATGGTACCAATCTCAATAACACAATGATCACTGAACTTTGCGAACAATTCAAGACACAGCACCACAACTCATCTCTCTACCGGCCGAAGATGAATGGGGCTGTAGAGGCAGCTAATAAAAATATCAAGAAAATTATGCAGAAGATGACGGTGACCTATAAAGATTGGCAAGAGATGTTACCGTTCGCTCTTCATGGGTACCGTACCTCAGCAAGGACGTCAACCGGGGCAACTCCTTTCTCCTTGCTCTATGGCATGGAGGAAGTCTTGCCAATTGAAGTTCAGATACCCTCTCTCCGGATAATGAAGGATGCAGACTTGAGTGAAGATGACTGGATCCAGACTCGACTTGATCAATTAAATCTGATTGACGAAAAGAGGCTCACTGCTATCTGTCATGGTCAAACGTATCAAAAACGGATGATCAGGGCATTTAACAAGAAAGTCAAACCACAAGAGTATCAAGTTGGGGACCTGGTAATCAAACGCATCATCCTTCCTCAAAGTGATCCCCGGGGCAAATGGACCCCTACGTACGAAGGGCCATTTGTGGTTAAGCATGTGTTCTCAGGAGGAGCCATGATCCTAACCACCATGGATGGTGACGACCTTCCTCACCCCGCCAATGCAGACATAGTGAAAAAATACTACGCGTAAATAAAAGACCCGCTAGGTTGACATACCTAGGCAAAAATAAGGGCTTCCCGGCGAACCAAAAGGGTTCGGGCAAAAATAAGGGATGAAATGAATAAAAATCTGTACACCCGGCAAGTCGAAAACCTGAAAAGGCGGCTTGGGCAAAAATGGGTATCCCGGTGGACTGAAAACCCGAAAGGGCGGTCCAGGCAAAAGTTAGGGATAAAGCGTAACACTATGCCTCATTGGATCACTTCGCATCCGGAATTCGGCATCAACTATCTGGCTCAAACTTCGGCATCAACCAATCAGCTTCATCTTCAACTAGGCAGCAAAGCAATGAGACGCTTGGAGACATAAAGGCGATAACAGAGTTGGAACCCAGTGGGATTGTTCACATAGCTGTTTTGTTTCCTTTTCAAAATTGTAAATTCTATGATATTCGGCGGCATTCTCTTACTAGGATGTCAGCCTCTTGTACAAAAACGCCTATTCACAGGCAAAATTCAAATCAATACAAATTCACTTGTCTATACAAATTGCCATTGTTTTTCCTTTTTCTGTTTTGTCTTGCGAAGAACGTCCAATGTTCATTTTTGATATATGCATTTGACATTAAATTGCCGATTCATAAATATTTGCATATAAAACAAAAGATTAATTACAGGTGACATCAGAGACAGGGGCAATGTGAAGTTGTCTGATGCAGTCTGGTTGCTTTGTCCGCCAAGGTACCAAGGTAGATTCGACTGAAGAATGGGACCAAATCATCTCAACTCCCCGCAGAGTAAAACAAGATTCAGCAGTACTTTCCCCAAGCAGAGTTGACTCCCCGTCAATCCTGAAAAGGCACAACATTCCCCGGCAGGTCTTGAAGCTTATCCCCAGTAGATTCTGGAAGCTTGTTCCCTGCAGGGTACGGACGTCTCTCCCGAGCTTTATTCAGAGTTATTCCTCACAAGGGCTTATAACTGGGTTATCCTCAGCTAATTACCACGGAAGATCGCTCTCGGCGAGGTTCTTTCAATCCCCAGCGGAGTTTATCTTTGGTGTTCCCCAGCGGAGTTTATCATCACTATCCCCAGCGGAATCTATCATTGAAGTCCTCAGCAGGCCTATCATCAAAACTTCGGCAAAGTATCTCTTCCACAGAGCAATTCTCCGGTCGATCGTCAAGGATTTATTTTCCTAAGACGAAAATACATTCATAAACATTTCACATCTTCATACATCTTGCTTACATACACGACAAAGTGCATACAACACTATCTCATGTTGAACATCATGACATCATGCATATCATACATCATGACATTGCATACAACTGATGTTTTTGCCTTTTCAGGGAAAAAGACAATCCCAAAGACAACTACCTTCAACTGTCACAATTCCAGATTCGATACATGTATCTAGCCAGGGCACATTTGAGAGTGATCAGTTTCCAGACTCGACTCCTGTATCTAGCCAGGGCACGTCTGAAGAGTTCGAAGATTCAATTCCTGTATCCAGCCAGGGCACATCTATCAACTATCACAATTCCATATTCGACTCCTGTATCCAGCCAGGGCATATCTGTTGACCACATTTCCAGACTCGATTCCTGTATCTAGCCAGGGCACGTCTGAAGAGTTCGAAGATTCGATTCCTGTATCCAGCCAGGGCATATCTGTTGATGACTATTTCCGGATTCGATTCCTGTATCCAGCCAGGGGACATCTGTGAGCAACCGATTATAGACTCGATACTTGTATCCAGCCAGGGCATATCTACATAAAGAGATTGAAGATCAAACACCTGTAACAAGCCAGGAAAACATCTGTCTCTCTCAGATACACAAGTTCTCGCTAAGGAATCTCTTATGCGATCAACACTTCCAAATGGCATCTATAAGCCCATTCCCGACAAGTTTCTGTCGCATCTCCAGATGGCATCTATAAGCCCATCTCCCTATCCACCATCTCTCCAAATGGCATCTATAAGCCCATTCCCGACATCACATTGCTGATACTTCAACATGCGAGTGCAAATTTCCGGGCACTCTAGTGTCCAATCTCCTTTTACCCTCGAGTCACGAAAGGCAAACTTGCCAATCTAACTCTTCAGGTTCAAGAAGATTGAACAGGGGCAACTGTTGTACCCCAAAATTTGCCCTCCCAATTCCTCAACATTTTCTCATCACAAAACCCTTGAAGATCAAGATCCAGTTAGGGTTTCCTCTGCTCAAGACTTCTCCTTGCACTGTGGACCCAAATTAGGGTTTGTGGTTGAACAAAGATGTTTTGACCTAAAATATATAAGATGACTTTCATGCTTCATGTTGGACTCCCAAGTTTATCCATACCAAGTTTCAAGTCTTGATTCCAAGTTTTGCCCAGTTAATTGGACAGATGACTTAGAAATCAGTTGTGTTGGGGAAAAAGTCAACTGTGGTCAATTGACAGTCAAATCTCATGAAAATTGACCCACATCAACATTATGAACTCATATGGACCATTTGATCAAGTTTGGATCACAATTCCACAAGAAATTTGATCAGATCATCAAAAGGGCAAAATGGTCATTTTTTAGGGTTTTGACTGCACAAGGGTAATTTTTGACTGTTTGACCTAGCCAATGGCAAACCAAGCTCACATATGGACTCAAGGACCCCATGTAATTATATTGACATGCTCAACAAGCTCAAAAGATCCCAAGTACACAAGATTGACAGTTGAATTTCCCAGTCAATTGATCAATTTTGACTGTATACTGAAAAGTCAAACTTTGACTTTTTGGTCAAAATCAAGAGTCAAGATTCATTTTTCATCAAAACATGTCAAATCATGAAACTTGTTCACCAAGAAACCAAGAAATGCAAATTAGGGTTTGAAATGGAATTTTTCATAACTTAGAATTTTTCTAAGTTATGGAAAACCCTAATTTTTTCCCAACTTTGCCCCACTTTCTCACCAAGATTCATTTGGATTCAAACAAAGGTCAAAACATGAAAGTTGTAGCTTGTTGCATAATCTACAACTTTGATTCACAAAGTTTTCCCAAATGAGGCTTGTATCTCAAGTTACAAATTTTTGAATAAGGGCACTAAACCATTCATAACTTAGTGAGAATTTGACCTATTTTGACAAGGTTTTCTACCTAACTTCAAGGCCATTTTCCATACACTTCCACTTGGAATTTCAATTTGCATTTCAAAGATGGATTGTAGTACACATTCCAAGCTTTCCAAAATGTCCAAGAACTTCTCAAACAACCTCATGGTTAGGGAGAATCGAATTTCACAATATGGCAAAAACTCACTTTGTTCATGACCAAGTTACATGTCCATAACCTTGCAATTTGAACTCAGCATGCTTTAAGCTAGATTACAGGTCCTTAAACCATCCAACACTCATAAATTTAATGCATATTCTTTGTGCCAAGACCATGTTCTTTGAGTTCAAGCATTGTCTAAAGGTTTAATCCCAAAGTAGATAAAGCAAATTGGCCATTTTTGTAAAAGGTAGTTTTATGTCAAATTGAAAATCCAACAACTACATTGCAAATCTGATTGGCACAAGATTATGATCAAAACACTCTGATCAAGGAGAGATTATGCAGCACATTAGGGGGCCTGTACTGACCTAGAACACAACTTGGACATTTGTTGCTTAAGTGTGAAGAAAAGTGCCATAACACATACCAACTCTCATCTCAGCAAAAACCAGCTTAGGCAAACTTGTCAAACACATTCCAAACAATCACCTTGCCCTAAAACACGAGCTAAACACCTTCCAAACCTCATCAAACCAAAAAACACCATCAAACTGCAAAAACAGAGTTGCCTTTGCAGATTGAGTTCCAACTCTCAATCCTCTCAAGCATTCTTGCCCAAACCAGTTCACACACCTTCCCTACCATCAATGCAAGCTGACCAAAACCTAAAGCACGACTTGTAACACCTCCAGGCCACTTCACCATTTTCATATTTATGTTTTGCAGTTGGAGTCCTCTAGCACGATTCAGGGAGTTTCAAGACAAAGTAGAACTTGGAATAGCATCCTCACACTTCAAGGAAGCTATACAAATCATTATCTTGCTCTGAAAACTCCCCCATTGCAAAGCACGATTCCAACTGAACAGGTATATTCATGGAGTTCTATCTCTCAGTATAGGCATTATTAGCTTTAGGTTTGTGAAGGAAACATGTCACAATCATAGCCCTGAACATGCCCATATGATTAGATTTCATTTATATTATGTATGCTTAGAGAATTTTGGTTCTGAACATTGATGAAAAACTAGGTCAGAAATTGGGGGAGAAGAAATTCTCCCTCATCTTAGAGAGTTAAGTCAAGTTCTTTACATGGTTGGATTCGTCTTCTCATGCTCTATATTTTTCATGTTATGAGTTTTGCTTGAAAGTCCAGGAATCAAGAGATGGAAAACGCGTGTTCTTTGTTCATACAGGTCTGAGGTTGAAGACAAAGTCTTCTTGGGCTGGGCCTGAGTTGATTTTCCTATTTGCACCCTTTTACTGCTTTTACACCCCCAAGGCCCATTTGCTTATTTCTTTGATTTTTTGACATTTTCTTTTTTTTGGATTGACTTATTTATTTTTTCTCATGTTATTTAAAATATAAAAATCTTTTTTCTCACCATTTTTTGATTTATTAGGTATTTATGTGATTTTCTTTGATTTGTACATAAATAAATAAATACATATATTTTTGTTTAAATTAACTAAATAGTGCAAATACATTTTTATTTTTATTTTTATTTCATTTTATCTTCTGAAAATATTTTATATAAAAAATACTTTTTTTTGAAAATATTAAATATTATTGTTTTTGGTATATATAATACTTATTTAGTAAATAATACATATATATATATATATATATATATATATATATATATATATATATATATATATATATATATATATATATATATATATATATATATATATATATATATATATATATATATATATATATATATATATATATATATATATATATATATATATATATATATATATATATATATATATATATATATATATATTTTTATTAATATATTTAGGATAAAATACCAAAATATGCATATTTTACATATATATATATATATATATATATATATATATATATATATATATATATATATATTTATTAATATATTTAGGATAAAATACCAAAATATGCATATTTTACTTTTATTAATATTTAACACTAAAAATACATTTTTTACAAATATACTTCTTTTTTTATTTTATTTTTGTATAAATGATAAATATTGTATATATTAATAAATAATACATTTTATTTAATAGAATTAGGGTTTTACCCTAAACATGAAAAATTCTCAAAAAAAATAATACTTTTCTTTTGTTTATTTTGACACATAAAAATACTTTTTTTTCATACATACAAAAACCATTTTTGCATCTTGCATATTTATTCTTAGTTTATTTAATTTGTGCAAATTAATTATCTTGCAAATAATTCCAAATTGATGTAATAGTTTAGATTTAAATTCCTTGTCAAAATCCCCATTTGAACATTTGTACCCCCCTTCCCATATTTGGTTTTGTAATAGCCTAGTAAATTTATTTTCGCACTTTATTGCTTTCTAATTATACCATGTTAGAATATGGGTTTGTATGCTAAAAACGACAAAATAGTTATGACCTAATCTCAAGACAAACAAGCATGAAAATGAACACACAAATCACACTTGCACCCCTTAGGGTATTCCACTTGTTGCCTTTCAAAATTGGACCATATTGCATGTTAGGTCTCTTTGGGCAAAACAAACAAATCAAATGATCATAGTCCCTCGATAACACTTTCAAAAATATTGCCAAAACAAATGATCAAGTCCCTTAAAGAAAATGCCCAAAGATACTTGGCACCATTGCAATTATGATCCAAACGATGACCCGCGCCTGTTCCTTTCACATCCTAACACAAGATTGTCCACCAAATGCAATGGTGGAACAAAATTGTTAAAAGGGTTAGAACATAGCAAAAATCTTTGAGAACTTTAGGGTAGATAGCTCTTAAGTACTTGTCAACTTGCAAATCAAAAACACTTGCCTATTTTTCAAATCACACTTTCAAAACAAACTTTCAAAAACCTTGAAACATCTTTTCAAAAAGACAAACACCTTTTGTAAAACATTCGAGTAAAGAATTGTTACAAGGGTAGCCTAGACAAGGCATCTTTTTCAAAACCTTTTCAAAGCCACACACAAAGCACCATTTCAAACAATTGAAAACCAAGGCAAGTTGATCTAAGCAAGTACCTAAGAGCCCATGGATAACCATGGATAGAAAGGGTGCTAATACCTTCCCTTTCTATAATCTACTCCCCGAACCCAAGAAAACATCTCAAAGGTTTTTGCTGTGCTTTTTAACCTTTCCTTAGGATAAAATAAAAAGTCAGTGGCGACTCTTGCTCAACCGAAACATTTGCGAAAACAAATGCAAAACCTCAAGTCAGTTCTCCCACCGTATCACACTAAGGAATTAGTTTGTGTAAATGTCCTTAAGGTAGTGCCATCCCACCATTGAGAGGTAGGTAGCACCACCGTTGGAGGTGTTCGGGTCAATTCGAGTTTAGAGACAGTGTGGTCACCAGAGCAATAGTAGGACACCTTAGAAGCTACCCCCATGCCATGTTCATGGACATGAGGACTTACTAAAACGTCCTATACTCGACGACCACGTTTCGAGGGGCAAGGCAACAGTGAGGCGTACCCTAGGAGTGGTGGGTGAATTGTGTGTCATTTTCAGTTATTATTTGTCTTGTCATGCATTTGGTGATCTACGCTTTGATTTTATTAGGGCATACATTCTTTCATGTGATAGTTAGCAATTTAAAGGTGCGGAATTTAAAGTGCGGAAAGAATAAAAGTCCTACGCTATTATAAGGCGCGGGTCCACATCGCCAAATTAAACAAAGACCCGATTTGAATAAATAAAATACGGAAAATAAATGTCCTAATTATCTATTACAAGGCTTTGGGGCAAATACATTATATTTAAAAAGGAAATAAAAGTAAACGTGCGAAAAGAAATAAAAATCGAGAGTGCGAGGGCGTTGGACCCTTTAAGGAAATTAAACTAAAATTAAAGGTTAATTAATGATTTAATAAGGAAAAGAAGTTATTTTTGGAGTTTTTGTATTTATGAAAAAAAGAAAATTAATTGAAATTAGAAATTTAAATAAAAACCCTAATTCTAGTTTGTTTTTAATTATTAAAAAAAATGTTTAAGTTTTGACCTAATTTAACCCTAATTAATTAAATGTCATATTTATTTACAAGATAATTAATAATTAATAATAATAAGAAGAAAAATTTAATTATTGAGAAAAAGAGTAAAAATGCTAGAAACCCTAATTTTTATGTTTTTTTAGTTATTACGAAGTAAATTAAAATTAAAACCCTAAATTAAAACTAAATTGATTATTAAATTTATTTACAAAACTATTTATGAATAAAAAAATTAAATAAACATATTTTATTTTTTGACTTTTCTGATTTTTTTTATGTCTTATGAAAATTATTTTGAAATAAATTAAATAAAAGTGATCAAAAGAATAAAAGAGAAAAAAAAAGAAAAGAGAAGAAAAGAAATTAAAAAATATACAAACATTGGGGGGTTTTCAGGCCCTTTTGGAGGTGTTTGCAAGCAATTTTGGCCCACTGATCCCAAGCCCATGTTGACTTTCAGCGCTTGCGTATGACATGGTCAACTAATGTGCATGATGGACCTCACATCCTGACCTTTGGATTCATCTCCTGGGACGTGTGGCAGGCCTAAGCGTTGGGTGTTTGATAGACCACTGAAGAGCATGTTGCATTGGAATAGATTAGAGGAAAAAATATGAAATATACAAGGGGACCTGGGAATCGAACCTAGGTCCCAATACCTGCCTGCCAGCGTGTTTACCAACTGTGCCATTGAGTCACTTTGATATCATAATGGATAATGAATAAGATATGTGAGAAAGTGCTGGTAGCTTGAAAAACGCGCTAAATTCAAACCGTCCACTCTGGCTGAGACACGTCTTCCTTCTTCTTCGTTTTACCTGAAAACATGAGATAGATAGCGGGGGTTTTAAACCCCCACTAACCCTAAACCAGGAAAATAGCGAATAGCATATAATCAAAAAGAAAAAGGGCGCGATGGTTGGTTTCTACTTGTTTGCAAGTCCTGATTTCATTGGTATAAGTCTTATGGTCCAATTCCGGATATGCAAAGCCCCAAAATTAGAGCTCTGAAACCCTAGGCAGCTTTCATGGTGGATTCACGTACAGGGCTTAAAAACTCAATTGGATGGCACCATTAGCTTTAGAATGATCAGGTTAGTATAAATCAAGCATTAAAAATCAACAATACTGCATGAATCATAAAACACGAATATGAAAATATTTGGGAACAGGGCAACGTGATTCTACCAGTTCTGGATGTATGGAGACTTGAAAAGTATTGAGTTACGTCCAAAAAGGTCCCAGCAAGCCTTTGGAATACTTTTTAGGCCTTGAAAGGAGCTCTCTCTATGAAAACAGTTTTCAGAATTTTGTGAAAAAATGCAAAGTTGTTTTTTGAGTTTGGGCGCAGCTCGCTTGTTCTTATGATTAGGTTTGTGTTTTCATATGTATGAGGAATGAATTAGGTCAACAATCCAAGCCCATAATCCTTTGCATTCATGTCTTTGAGATTTGATTTTTCAAGCATCTTTTTCAATCTTTTTCATACCTTTCTTATGCCAATCATTGAAGATTCTTGCCTTTTTGAGTATGCACGAAATATTGAGGTCATGATGAGTGGATATGCTGCACAAAAAGGTTTGGAAAACATGATTTGCTATTTTTGTCATATTTTATTTTAATTAAATGAACTAATAATAATAATAATTCAAATAATTAATCAAAAATGATAAAATAACTCCCTTTAAAGTCAATGGGTCGTGCATAGCTTTTGGGTGATGATTCTTGGAAGAAATTGTGGCCCATTAGCAATTTTGAGGCCTTTGAACCAAAGTTGACTTTTCAAAATTCCCAAAAGTTTCCCAACTTCCACAAGGCATATCTTGCTCAATTTTTAAGCTTTGATCATGTTCTTGGACATTTTGGAAAGGTCTTGAAGTCCTCTAACCAATTCCTTTGGTCCCATGTCATTTTGATTTACCAATCTCAAGTTATGGTCTTTGACTTAAAGTGCCTTTTTGTTGACTTTTGAAAATGACCTATAATGTTGAAATTGATAACTTTTTGTGAGAGCATTTCTTGGACTTGAAGTGTGAAGATGAGTTGTAGGAAATGTCATTCTCTTCAAAATGAGCTTTGGATTGAATTTTTCTGATGAACCATGTGGACGTCATGCCTTGGTCAATTTGCAGTTGACTTTTCCAACTGTCCAAAAATAGAAACTTTTGCATCTTGAGACTTTTTGAGCCATGCCTTGAGAATCATGATCAAGAATTGATCAAATGATCTTTGTGGCTTCAAAATAAGATGTTGACCAAAAATTTTGACTTTTGACTGTCAAATGACCATTTTGCCCCTGCAATTGACTGTTGAGCAATTAGGGTTTTTGACTGTGCAATTTTGTGCTGTAAGTCTTGAAACTTGACATAAGGATGCTTGACAATGTCTATAGGCATGTGGGACTTGTTTGGACCCTTGGAAGCTTCAATTTCTTTGCCAGAACCAAAACCCTAGTTTTTTTGACTGTTAGGAGGCCATTGAACTGTGCAACCCTTGGGAGACTTTGAAGCATGCTCTTAGCAAATCTTGGAGAATATGGGAGGGAAAATTTTGGGGTACAACAAAGTGTTTTTCCATAATGCCAATCGAAAGGCTCATTCAGAATACCAATCGAAGGGTCTTTCAGAATTCCAATCGAAGTGCTTGTCCATAATGCCAATTGAAATGCTCCTTCAGAATACCAATCGAAGGGTCTTTAAGATACCAATCGAAGTGCTTGTCCATAATGCCAATCGAAGTGCTTGTCCATGCCAATCGAAAGGCTCTTTCAGAATACCAATCGAAGGGTCTTTCAGAATGCCAATCGAAAGGTACTTAAAGTACCACTCAAAAATTTTCTTTTTCCTTAGGCAAGGGTTTGTGATCAACCATGCAAGGGGAAGACTTTGGAAAACATGAGAGGGCAAATTTTGGGGTACAACAATATGCATATGACTATATAGTCAATAATACTATCCTTTTCCTTGTATTTTGACACAAGATATAACAAAATATTAATTACTAATATAATAGCAAACACACGCATCACAAGTGTTAAACACAAAGGGGAAAGTCAACATGCTTATCAAGTAAAAGTTGTGACAAAAGATAGAAAAATGAAACATCAACTTCAAACAACAAGTTAATTCAAACAAATTAATCATCAAAGTTTAAAAATCCAAACAGAGCCATGGTATCAAAGTTAGGAGCATACATGAATGTGTATTTAAAAGTTCCTTTAACTTATGGTAACCACATCAAGACATTTATCATGATAGAAACAAGGGAATATCAACAAGGCATTACATCAAAAGCATGGATAAAAGAAAGCAACGTGATCAAATTAGGTTTTTGAATTATCAAACACAAATTTCATTCATTAAAGCATGTCAACCCTAAGTCAAACAATTTAAACATATCATCAACATCAAGGGAAACTCAACCAAGGTATACTATGGTTAATTAAACATAAATGATCTATTTAACAAGATAATTCAAGCAAAAGAACATTACAAAAGCTTTTAAAACACTTTAAAAAGGACTAGTTTTAATTTGAATGAAAATAAGTGAAATAAATATTATTTTTGAGATTTTCTCATGTATGCATGTATGATGATTACAAAGTTTAAGTTTTCTTACCAATTGGAGAAAGTCCAATACTTTATTAATGCATCCAGGTGAGATATGATGATATCAAAAGCTTTCTGGGATCTTCCTGAATATGTTGCAAGTAAAAGAACACTTTGTATCTTGCTCAAACTTTCTAACCAAGTCCAAGTGCAAGCGAGTTTGGCCACGGGTTGGGTGGAGTGTTTGGGTGTTTTTAGGGATGAATTAATGCATACATGAGTGTATATATGGTGTGTTGGTGATAAATTAATGGTTTTTTTGCAAAGGAAATACAAGGATTGAGAGTTTCGAAGATAAGGTTATTCAAAACTAAAAAATGGAATTTTTTGAGAGTTTTTATGGCTTCTGGGTTTGAGAGATATTTAAGAGGTTTTTGTGTGAGCTTAAGGTGTGTTATTGAAATGATAAGTGATCTCTATTTATAGAGAACATTGAGGTTTTGAGGCTGACCAATTTGAAGCATTAGGTTTTCAGACTTGGTTGGAATACAACTTGAAGTTTTCTTGCAAATACATGGTTCCCATGCAAAGTACAACTCCTGTAGGGTGGTTGACATCTTTTATAGGTGTTGCTTCTGATGTTGGTGTTGAGTATGGGAAGAGGGAACCATTACAAAGCTCAATGCATAGACTTTGTGCAAAAAGCATGCTCTTCCAAAATGACAATGGTGCCTTTCTCCTCTAAATGACAAAATGGTTTGGACAATGCTTCAAACACTTGGATAATAGCTCAAAAATTCGTGTAATATTCTGATCATGGATGGATTTAGAGGTTAAGAGGTCTGAAAAGTGGGATTGCATAGCATGGTTTGGAGATTTGTTTATGAACTTGTCATAAAAATGACCTATAATGCAACCTTGAACACTCAACTTCATCTTTTTAATTCTCCTTGATCAAGCATGATAAATTTGTGCTCTTGGACATTTTAGAAAGCTTGAAACATTATCTACAACTTTCATGTTTAACACTTTTCTTGGGTCAAATGGGATCTTGGTGAAAAATGCTTTAAAACTTTGGTACTTTGAAGTGAAATAAATACTTCAGAATTTTTCTAAATGTTTGAGATTTTGACAATTTGAGATGCTAACTTCATTAAGTCATATCTTCAAATATATGCATTTTTTAGAGATCAACCCTCATTGACAAAGTTGTAGTATGAAACATTCTCTTCAATTTAAGAATTGGAGCAAGAAAAATGGTTACTTGATAAAGAAGTTACAAGCTTACAAAGTAGCATACTTGAACATGAATTTTTAAAAGAGTGAATTTTCAAAACCCTAATCTTTGATCTTTGTCTCTTTCTCTTGTTTTCCTTTATTAAACTTGATCAAATGACTTTATTAATCATATTTTCATGACCCTTGGCTTGATAAGTCTATGGTTGATTAAAATCTTCAAAAAGACAAAGTTTGACTTTGCAACTGACTTTGTACCAGATGAATCTAATTTATCCAATTTCAAAGGAAATTGTTGTAACCAATTTTAAATTGAGAGTCGTCACCCTTAATTTTCATCTTCAAGAAGGGAATATAAAGGATATCCCTAATTTAGTCAGAGATTCTAAGTTGTTGGACTCGTTCTTAAACGAAGGGAAGGTGTTAGGCACCCCTCATCTACCTTGTTCACAAGGATACTAGGGTTTAGAATTACGACTTAGGAAATAGGATTTTAATTTTTATTAGGGGAACTCGCCATGATTTTAGTCGTATGCCTAGGGATCAGAGTCTCAATTCGTAGTTCGCGGTTGATTGGTGTTTTTTATGGATTACGAAGATATTTTGAATTTCCTTTGTACTAACTAAGTTTGGGTGTGTGAATAGCGCAATTGTTAGACGAAGTTCGCAGTCGATTAAAAGCATCTTCATAATCCTTTTTGAAAATTATATTGGATTTAATAAATTATTAAAAATAGTTGGTGTTGGTTAAGTATTTTTTTTAATGTATTAATATATAAAAAACTTTTTAATGCATGACAAAAATAATTTTAATGTAATAAAAAATATTTGGATGGATTAGAAAATAAATATTTGATTTTTAATAATAATAGTAAAATAATTTTAGAAATTATAAATATATTAACTTATAAAAATAATAATTATAAATAATAAAAATAATAAAAGAATTTTAATAAAAAACGTAGGGGGTGTATTTCATTTGGGTTAAGTAAATCAGGGGGTGTGGAAAGCAGGGCCCTGAATCTAGATATTGGATTCTGGCCCAAATAATCAGGGGGTGCACGTTTGTACTTTGTAGCAAATAGGGGAGTATACAAAGCAAGGGCCCAAGTTCTGATATTGGACTTGGCCCAATAACGCAAGGGGGTGTGATTTTGCATTATGAAAGTAGTAAAAATAACCATGGGAGTGTTTCAAAAGAAAAGGGCCTGGCCCAAACATTTATTGGACCCGTTAGACAACTTGTAAGGGTTTCAGGGGTTTATGTTGTGCCAAACATATCTACATCGCATGATCTTAATCAAACAGTTTTTTAGAGATTCATTCTGGAGCGTTGATCCAGGGTATGAGAAAATAATGGCTTGGATTAAGACTTGACCGAGGGGACATGGTAAGGCGCACATATAGAGTACAAAGAGGTTTATATATTCACCTCTTTATCATTTTTTACTTTTCTCGTCTCTCTCTCAATAACTCCCCTTCTTACTAAAATAAAAACCTAGAGAGAGAGGCTCTGACCTCTCTCTAGAACTCAGACGGCCGAAAATTGCCTTGGTTGCGCTGTTCTCCTTGAACCACCACCTCTATCTGTAAGTCTAAGAGTGCCTAAGAGGGGGGGGGGGTGAATTAGGTATATAAAAATTTATTCGGTTTTATGAGAATACTTGTAGTAATTTGGTTAAGTGTTTGAAGGTTTTTGATTATATCTTATCTTTTCTTGATTATGGTGATGAAAGCGATAAATGCGGAAAAGTAAAGAACATGGTGATATATCCTGGTTCCCCTCACAATCCGAGAGTACTCCAGTCCCCTTTCCAACACGAAAGAGATTTCACTATAGTTAGAATGATTGTACAGCCTATGCTTACTATCTAACCTATAGGGTGACCAAAGGTTCTTAACACCTTTAAGATCAAACAAACACTAATGTGAATGAAGAACAATCCTCTTCAAATCACAACACTTACTTCCAACAATCCTGGATAGTAAGGGAATAATTTCTTTTGTAATACAATGATTAATTTGAAATAGATGGAGAGCACTATCAATCTTCAATTGATCTTCTTCTTCAAGATAAAAACAATTCTCAAGCAATGATTATAAATGTTCACAATGTATGTATGAAACTTGTAATGATTTCTTAATGAAAATGTATATGGCAAGTTTCACAAAATTTATGAACACATGAAAGTTTAAGTGCAAATTTGAATGAATGAGAAAATTGTTAATATGAAGAAGGTTTAATGTTGTTGTATTCTTGTATATGAAAATCTGAAAATCTGCACATTTTATAAAGTCACAAGTACCTCTTCATTCATGCCATTTGTGATACGGTGGGAGAACTGACTATGGTTTTGCGTTTGTTTTCGCAAATGTTTCGGTTGAGCAAGAGTCGCCACCGACTTTTTATTTTATCCTAAGGAAAGGTTAAAAAGCACAGCAAAAACCTTTTGAGATGTTTTCTTGGGTTCGGGGAGTAGATTATAGAAAGGGAAGGTATTAGCACCCTTTCTATCCATGGTTATCCATGGGCTCTTAGTTACTTGCTTAGATCACTTGCCTTTGATTTTCAATTGTTTGAAATGGTGCTTTGTGTGTGGGTTTTGAAAATGTTTTGAAAAGATGCCAATGTGGTGGCAACCTTTGTAATGATCCATGTGGGGATGTATACAAAGATGTATGTCTTTTGAAAAGGTTTTCATTTGTTTTTGAAAGTTGTTTTGAAAGTGTAGTGTTGTGTGGTTTTGAAATTAGGCAAGTGTTTTGTTTGGCAAGTTTGATTCAAGTAACTAAGAGGTTATCTACTCCTAAATTTCTCAAAAGATTATTGCTATGTTTTAACCCTTTTAACAAGTTTGTTCCACCATTGAATTTGGTGGACAACCTTATGTTAGGATGTGAAAGGGACAGGAGCGGGTCATCGTTTAGACCATAATTGCAACGGCGTTAAATGTCTTTGGGCATTTTCTTTAAGGGACTTGATCATTTGTTTTTGTTTATTTTGAAAGGTTTTTATCGAGGGACTATGATCATTCAAATTGTTTGCTTTGCCCAAAGAAGTTCAACATACAATATGGCCCAATCTTGAAAGGCAACAAGTGGAATACCCTAGGGGGTGCAAGTGTGATTTGTGTGTCCATTTTCATGCTTATTTATCTTGAGATTAGGTCATAACTATTTTTTATCGTTTTTTCGCATACAAACCCTAATTCTAACATGTTATCATTAGAAAGCATATAAAGTGCGAAAATAAATTTACTAAGCTATTACAAAACCAAATATGGGAAGGGGGTACAAATGTTCAAATGGGGATATTGACAAGTAATTTAAACCTAAAATTATTACATCAATTTGAATATTTGCAATTTAATCAATGCACAAAAATTAAATAAGAATGCAAGATGCAAAAGGAATGTTTGGTATATGTATAAAAAAATATTATTTATGTAAAAGAGAAAAGAAAATAAAAATTATATTATTTTTTTGGAGTATTTTGAATTTAGGGCAAAAACCCTAATTTTAAAGAAAATGTATTATTATCTAATTTAATACAAATATTTACTTGTTATGTACAAAAATAAAAATGAAATGAAGTATATTATGAAGAAAAGTATTTTTGGTATTAAATATTAAAAATAATAAAATATGTACATTTTGGTACTTTTACTCTAAGTATATTAATATATATATGTATATTTATATTATCTTAAATATGTATTATATACAAATAATAATAATAATTAATTTTTGAAAAATGGTATTTTTTATATGAAATATTTTCAGAGGATAATATAAAATAAAAATAAAAATAGAAGTGTTTTTACATATTTTCCTATTTTTCCTAGATAATAATATATATATATGTATTTATGTATAAACTAAAGCAAAAATCAAATAAAATCAAATAAAAATCAAAAAGTGGTGAGAAAAATATTTTCAAAATTTTAATATGCTGAGAAAAAATAAACAAGTCAAACAAAAAAAGAAAAAGTCAAAAATATCAAAAAATGAGGCAAATGGGCTAAGGGGTGTGAAACAGAAAAAATGGTGTGGATAGCAAAATAACACAGGCCCAGCCCAATCCACTTCTTCTTCAACCTCCAGCACAAATGTTTGAAAAAAACGCGCGCCATGTTCAGCTTCTTCTAACTCTTGATTCCTGGCTTTTTAGCAAAAACTCATAACACAACAAATGTTCAGCATGAAGAGACGATTCTAACCATGTATGGAACTTGACCTAACTCTCTAAGATGAGGGAGAATTTCTCCTCCCCCAAATCCTAACCTAGTTTTTCTGCCATTTTCAAACTACAAATTCTCTCTACTCAGGCAAAAGAAATGAAATGTAAAGATATGTACATGTTCAGGGCTATGAGTAGAACCTTGTTTCTTCACAAACTTAAGACTAAAGATGCATGATAAGAGAGATACGAGTTCAAAGTTTTACCTGTGCAGTTGAACTTCTATCTGGATAATGAGGAACTTCTAGTGCAAGGTAATGATTGGAAAAGCTTCCTTGAGGTCCAGGGATGCTTTTTCAGTGCTTACTTTGTCTTGAAACTTCTTGTATCGAGCTGTGGAACTTCAACTGCAAGAGGAAAAAATGAAAATGGTGGAAACTGTTAGAGAGATTACAGGTCAGGTTTTAGGTCATGGTTAGCTTGCATATATGCTAGGGAGTGTATATAGATTGATTTTGGTAAGAATGCTCGAGGGAAATGGGAGTTGGCACTCAAACTGCAGAGGCAACCCTGTTTTTGCAGTTTGAGGATGATTCTGAGATGGAGGGTGTTTTGGAGGTCAATGACTCGTGCCAAAGCTTGGATATGTTCTATGGAATGTGTTTGATAACTTCTTTCTTGTGTGCTTAAGCTGAGATGAGAGATGGCACAAGTTATGGACTTTTCTTGAACTTGAAGCAAACAAAAGCAAGTTGGCTTTCTAGGTCAGTAGAGGACCCCCTAATGTGCTGCATAATCCTCTCTTGATCAGTGTGTTATGCACATAATCTTGTGCCAAGCAGATTTTCCATGTACTTTCTTGATTTGCAATTGGACATAAAGTTAATCTTTTCAAAAATGGAAAGTTCACTTTATCTAGTTTAGGATTAATCTTGCATACAATGCTTGCACTCAAAGAACAACACTCTAACACATTGAATATGCATTAAATTATTGATTATGGAATGGTTCAAGTACCTGTAATCAAGCATAAAGCAAGCTGAGTTCAAATTTGCAAAGTTATGAACATGTTTTGATGAAGAACAAAAGTGAATTTTTGCCAACTTGTGAAATTCGAATCTCTCAAGTTATGAGGTTGTTTGATGAGTTCTTGGACATTTTGGAAAGCTTGGAATGTGTACTACAATCCATATTTGAAATGCAAATTGAAATTCCAAGTGAGAGGGTATGAAAAATGGCCTTGAAGTGGGGTAGAAAACCTTGTCAAAATAGGTTAAAATTTCACTAAGTTAAAAATGGTTTAGTGCCCTTATTCAAAAACTTGTAACTTGAGATACAAGCTTCAAATGAGAAAACTTTGTGAATCAAAGTTGTAGATTATGCAACAAGCTACAACTTTCATGTTTTGACTTTTGTTTGAATCCAAATGGATCTTGGTGAAAAGATGGGGCAAAGTTGGGGGAAAATTAGGGTTTTTCATAACTTAGAAAAATTCTAAGTTATGAAAAATTCCATTTTCAAACCCTAATTTGCATTTTGTGGTTTCTTGGTGAACAAGTTTCATGATTTGGCATGTTTTGATGAAAAATGAATCTTGACTCTTGATTTTGACCAAAAAGTCAAAGTTTGACTTTTCAGTATACAGTCAAAATTGATCAATTGACTGGGAAATTCAACTGTCAATCTTGTGTACTTGGGATCTTTTGAGCTTGATGAATGTGTCAAGACCATTTCATTGAGTCCTTGAGTCCATATGTGAACTTGGTTTTCCATTGGCTAGGTCAAACAGTCAAAAATTGCCTTTGTGCAGTCAAAACCCTAAAAATGACCATTTTGCCCTTTTGGTGATCTGATCAAATTTCTTGGAGAATTGTGATCCAAACTTGATCAAATGGTCCATATGAGTTCAATATGTTGATGTGGGTCAATTTTCATGAGGTTTGACTGTCAATTGGCCACAGTTGACTTTTTCCCCAATACAGCTGATTTCTAGGTCAACTGTCCAATTGACTGGGCAAAACTTGGAATCAAGACTTGAAACTTGGTATAGGTAAACTTGGGAGTCCAATATGAAGCATGAAAGTCATCTTAGGCATTTTAGGTCAAAACATCCTTAGGCAAACACAAACCCTAATTTGAGTCCACAGTGCAAGGAGAAGTCTTGAGCAGAGGAAACCCTAACTGGATCTTGATCTTCAAAGGTCTTGTGATGAGAAAATGTTGAGGAAATGGGAGGGCAAATTTTGGGGTACAACAGTTGCCCCTGTTCAATCTTCTTGGACCTGAAGAGTTAGATTGGCAAGTTTGCCTTTCGTGACTCGAGGGTAAAAGGAGATTGGACACTAGAGTGCCCGGAAATTTGCACTCGCATGCTGGAGTCTCAACAACGTGGTGTCGAGAATGGGCTTATAGATGCCATTTGGAGAGATGGTGGATAGGGAGATGGGCTTATAGATGCCATCTGGAGATGTGACAGAAACTTGTCGGGAATGGGCTTATAGATGCCATTTGGGAGGTGTCAATCGCATAAGAGATTCCTTAGCGAGAACTTGTGTATTTGAGAAAGACGGATGTTTTCCTGGCTTGTTACAGGTGTTTGATCTTCAGTCTCCTTATGCAGATATGCCCTGGCTAGATACAGGTATCGAATCTGGAAATAGTCGTTAATAGATGTGCCCTGGCTGGATACAGGAATCGAATCTTCGAACTCTTCAGACGTGCCCTGGCTAGATACAGGAATCGAGTCTGGAAACGTGGTCAACAGATACGCCCTGGCTGGATACAGGAATCGAATCTGGAGATGTTGTAGTTGATAGATGTGCCCTGGCTGGATACAGGAATCGAATCTTTGAACTCTTCAGACGTGCCCTGGCTAGATACAGGAATCGAGTCTGGAAACTGATCACTCTCAGATGTGCCCTGGCTAGATACAGGTATCGAATCTGGAATTGTGACAGTTGAAGGTAGTTGTTTTTGAGATTGTCTTTATCCTGAAAAGGCAAAAAACGTAAGTTGTATGCAATGTCATGATGTATGATATGCATGATGTCATGATGTTCAACATGAGATGGTGTTGTATGCGCTTTATAATATATGTAAGCAAGATGTATGAAAATGTGAAATGTTTATGGATGTAATTTCGCCTTAGGAAAATAAATCCTTGACGATCGGCTGGAGAATTGCTCTGTGGGAGAGATACTTGGCCGAAGTTTTGATGCGAGGCCTGTTGAGGACTTTAATGATGGATTCCGCTGGGGATAATGATAATAAACTCCACTGGGGATTGAAGGGATTTGCCGAGGGCGATCTTCCGTGGTTTTTAGCTGAGGATAACCCAGTTATAAGTCCTTGTGAGGAAATAACTTTAAATAAAACTCGGGAGAGACGTCCATACTCTGCAGGGGATGAGCTTTAAGACCTGCCGGGGAATGTTGTGTCCTTTCAGGATTGTCGGGGAACCAACTCTGCTTGGGGAAAGTACTACTGAACCTGGTTTTACTCTGCGGGGAGCTGAGATGATTTGGCCACATTCTTCAGTTGAACCTACCTTGGTACCTTGGCGGACAAAACAACCAGACTGCATTAGACAACTTCAATTGCCCCTGTCTCTGATGTCACCTGTAATCAATCTCTTGTTTCATATGCAAATATTTATGAATCAGCAATTTAATGTCAAATGCATATATCAAAAATGAACATTGGACGTTCTTCGCAAGACAAAACAGAAAAAGGAAAACAATGGTAATTTGTATGGACAAGTGGATTTGTATTGATTTAAACTTTGCCTGTGAATAGGCGTTTTTTGTACAAGAGGCTGACATCCTAGTAAGAGGACATCGCCAAATAGTATAGAGTTTACAATTTGAAAAAGGAAACAAAACAGCTATGTGAACAATCCCACTGGGTTCCAACTCTGCTATTGCCTTTATGTCTTCGAACGTCTCATCGCTTTGCTACCTAGTTGAAGATGAAGCTGATTGGTCGATGCCGAAATCTGAGCCAGATAGTTGATGCCGAATTCCGGATGCGAAAGGATCCAATGAGACATAGTGTTACGCTTTTATCCCTAACTTTTGCCTGGACCGCCCTTTCGGGTTTTCAGTCCACCGGGATACCCATTTTTGCCCAAGCCGCCTTCTCAGGTTTTCGACTTGCCGGGTGTACAGATTTTTTTATTCATTTCATCCCTTATTTTTGCCCGAACCCTTTTGGTTCGCCGGGAAGCCCTTATTTTTGCCTAGGTATGTCAACCTAGAGGGTCTCTTATTTATGCGTAGTATTTTTTCACTATGTCTGCATTGGCGGGGTGAGGAAGGTCGTCACCATCCATGGTGGTTAGGATCATGGCTCCTCCTGAGAACACACGTTTAACCACAAATGGCCCTTCGTATGTAGGGGTCCACTTGCCCCGGGGATCACTTTGAGGAAGGATGATGCGTTTGATTACCAGGTACCCAACTCGATATTCTTGCGGTCTGACTTTCTTGTTAAATGCCCTGATCATCCGTTTCTGATACGTTTGACCATGACAGATAGCAGTGAGCCTCTTTTCGTCAATCAGATTTAATTGATCAAGTCAAGTTTGGATCCAATCATCTTCATTCAAGTCTGCATCCTTCATTATCCGGAGAGAGGGTATCTGGACTTCAATTGGCAAGACTGCCTCCATGCCATAGACCAAGGAGAAGGGAGTTGCCCCGGTTGACGTTCTGGCTGAGGTACGGTACCCATGCAGAGCGAACGGTAACATCTCATGCCAATCTTTATAGGTCACTGTCATCTTTTGCACAATTTTCTTGATATTCTTATTGGCTGCCTCTACAGCCCCATTCATCTTCGGCCGGTAGGGAGAAGAATTGTGGTGTTGTATCTTGAATTGTTCACAGAGTTCAGTGATCATTTTGTTATTGAGATTGGTACCATTATCCGTAATGATTCTTTCCGGGACTCCGTACCGACAGATCAAATTATGCCGGATGAAACGTGCCACGACGCTCTTGGTTACTGTGGCATAGGATGCTGCCTCAACCCACTTTGTAAAATAATCAATTGCTACTAGGATGAAGCGATGCCCATTAGATGCCGTAGGTTTAATCTCGTCGATCATGTCTATGCCCCACATTGCAAACGGCCAAGGCGCAGTCAGAACATTCAAAGGAACCGGAGGGATATGCACCTTGTCAGCATAGATCTGGCATTTATGACAAGTTCGGGAGTGTTGGTAACAATCGGCTTCCATTGTGGACCAGAAATATCCTGCCCGAAGGATTTTCTTAGCCTTGGTGTGTCCACTGGAATGTGTTACAAATGTACCTTCATGCAGTTCTATCATGATTTTCTCTGCTTCTGTCTTATCCACGCAACGTAGCAGAGTTGAATCATGATTCCGTTTGTAGAGAATTCCGTTGCTGAGGAAGAATTTTGCAGCAAACCTCCTCATGAACTTCTTATCATTGACAGACGCACCTTCAGGGTATTCCTGAGCTTTCAAGTACCTCTTCACCTCATGATACCAGGGTTTTTCAATCACCTTCTCAGCCTCGAGCTCGCAGCAGTATGCCGGTTCATCTAATTTCCATATTATGATTCGGGGAGCCTCATTGTCCCATTTAACTTTGAACATTGAAGACATCGTAGCTAAGGCGTCTGCTAGCTGATTTTCCTCTCTAGGGAAGTGCTCAAAAGTTATCTCTTCAAAGTGGGGAAGCAAGGTCAACACATACTCTTTGTAAGGAATAAGATTCGGGTGTTTCGTATCCCACTCGCCTTTGATCTGATTGATCACGAGAGCGGAATCTCCGAAAACACTTAGAAATTTGATCCTTAAGTCGATTGCAGCTTGTAAACCCATGATACATGCCTCATATTCTGCCATATTGTTGGTGCAGCTGAAACATAATCGGGCGGTGAGGGGAGTATGAGTTCCTTTGGGAGATATGATTACAGCGCCGACGCCGTTACCCAAAGCATTGGAGGCTCCATCAAAATGCATAGACCATCGGGATCCTTCCTCAGGTCCTTCATCCGGTCCAGGTACTTCACAGTCAGTTACCACCATGATGTCTTCGTCCGGAAAATCAAAGTTCAATGATTGGTAATCGTCCACAGGTTGGTGTGCCAAATGATCGGCCAGTACACTTCCCTTAATTGCTTTCTGAGTTGTATACTGGATGTCATATTCTGTTAAGATCATTTGCCATCTCGCTATTCTTCCAGACAGAGCGGGCTTTTCAAATATGTACTTGATGGGATCCATCTTTGAAATCAATAAAGTAGTGTGAGTCAGCATATACTGTCTCAGCCGGCGAGCAGCCTATACAAGAGCGCAGCAAGTCTTCTCAAGCAGTGAGTAACGAGACTCACAGTCGGTAAACTTTTTGCTCAAGTAATAAATAGCGTGCTCTTTTCGGCCGGACTCTTCATGCTACCCCAGCACACACCCCGTTGAATTGTCAAGCACTGTTAAGTATAGTATCAGAGGTCTTCCTTCCACCGGTGGCATAAGAATGGGTGGCTCTTGAAGATATTCCTTTATCTTTTCAAAGGCAGCCTGACATTCATCATTCCAGCGTACTACTTGATCTTTCTTCAGTAATTTGAAGATTGGCTCACAAGTAGCAGTCAGATGTGAGATGAATCGGGCAATGTAATTCAGTCGTCCTAGGAAACCTCTGACTTCTTTCTCTGTTTTTGGAGTCGGCATCTCTTGTATGGCTTTTACCTTGGCAGGGTCCACCTGAATACCTTTATCACTTACAATGAAACCTAGCAATTTTCCGGATCTTACCCCAAAGGTGCATTTGTTGGGATTCAACCTTAGCTTGTATAACTTGAGTCGGTCAAACAACTTCCTCAGATGGTCAAGGTGCTCCTCCTCAGTTTGAGACCTTGCAATCATGTCATCAACGTATACCTCAATCTCATGATGGATCATATCATGAAATAAAGCAACCATGGCACGTTGATAGGTTGCCCCAGCATTTTTTAATCCGAATGGCATGACCTTATAACAGAAGGTGCCCCACTGAGTCACAAAGGTAGTCTTCTCCATATCCTCTGGAGCCATCTTGATCTGATTATACCCTGAAAAACCATCCATGAAGGAGAACACCTTGTGTTGATCTGTATTGTCAACGAGGACATCAATGTGAGGTAGGGGGAAGTCATCCTTGGGGCTGGCTCTGTTTAGATCCCTGTAGTCAACACACATTCTGACTTTACCGTCCTTCTTCGGCACTGGCACCACATTGGCAACCCACTGAGGGTAAGAAGTCACTGCAAGGAACCCGGCATCAAACTGTTTCATAACCTCGGCCTTGATCTTTTCAGACATCTCTGGACGCATCCGTCGGACTTTCTGCTTTACCGGAGGGCAATCTTCCTTGGTTGGCAGGTGGTGAACTACAATGTCGGCATCCAACCCAGGCATATCTTCATAGGACCAAGCAAAAATTTCCACGTAATCTTGTAGCATCTGGATCAATCGTTGCTTCACGCTGAGCTCTAGATTGGCACCAATCTTGACCTCTTTCCTATCTGTCTCGGTGCCTAGGTTAATTGTCTCCACCGGCTCTTCATGTGGTTGAATAGCTCTCTCTTCCTGGAGTAGCAGTCTCGCAAGTTCACCAGGCACTTCGCAATCATCTTCACCTTCGTCTTCGGCCAAGTTTATCAGATTTTCGAAGTCATAACTGGCGGTAGCAGAGCTGTTACCAGTGAGGTCCAGAGTGGATTGAAACCTGTATAAGTGAGTGTGTGTAAATATAGCTGTTTTGCAATATATATAACACAGAAAGGAAAAGAGCACAAGATTTGAAATGCAACAAACGTCCAATGTTTTGATTGATGATATATGAAAATGTCATACAAAAAGCCCTAACAAATGGAGCTACGATGCCCCGGGTAGGACACCGAGCCAACAAAGTTTTAACATATTGTTTGTTACAAATTTGGAAATCAAAAGAAATCAATTACTGCGTGACAAATGTGATAGGGGTAAAATCCTTTGCCGTCCAGTTGCTTGGTCCGTCGCTGGTGGTCGGGTAGATCCAACTGTCAAACTCTGCTTCCTCCACATCCTCCTCGATAGCATTCACCCTCGAGCTGGAAATAAACACCGAAGCCTTTCTGATCTTCTCTTTGCGCACAGCCTTCTGAGCCTCTGCAGTAAAGCCTAGCCCAAACTTGTCATTCTTCTGAGTGATATCAGGAAGCTGACCCCATTTTGCACAATCGCCTTTCTGAACCACAGCCCGGGCATCCCTTAGGGAAGCCATCTTCAAGGAAACATTCTCTTCGACTGTTGTTTCTGCTGCTGCTGAAATTGGATGTACCTCCTCGAAATGCTGAAAGGGGGTTTCAATAAACTCTCCATCCATCTCAATGTATATGAAGGAATTCAAATGGCTCACCATATACTCCTCTTCTCCTTGCACAGTGACGATCTTCCCCCTGACGGGATACTTTAGCTTCTGGTGCAAGGTGGAGGTTACTGCCCCAGCTTTATGGATCCAAGGTCGACCCAGTAGACAAGAATACGATGGACGTATATCCATCACATAAAAAGTAGAGTCGAATACTTGAGATCCCACACGAATAGGGATGTTAACCTCTCCATGAACCATCCTTTTGGAACCGTCAAAGGCCCTGACGATGATATTGCTGGGCTTCAGCTCCAGGCCTTCATAATCCAAACGGTCTAAAGCCTTTTTCGGTAGAACATTCAAGGAAGAACCAGTATCCACCAATACATGCGCCAGAGTAGTGCCCCTGCATTCGATAGAGACATGCAGGGCATCATTGTGGTCTCTTCCCTTCGCAGTCAGGTCAGCATCTGAAAAACCCAAGCCATTGTCTGCTGTCAGATTTGCTATGCAATCAGTGAACTGGACTGCAGACGTCTCCTGCGGCACATGGGCCGTCTTGAGAAATGAGATCAAGGCCTTAGCATGGGCCTCGGAGCATAGCAATAAGGAGAGCATGGAGATCTTGGAGGGCGTATGCCCCAGCTGCTCGACAACATTGAAATCACTTTTCTTTATTATTTTCAGGATTTCCTCCATTTCTTGTTGAGAGGCTTCAGCATTTATGGGTATTGGTGCCTCCATCCGGGCAGGCTCTTCTTCAATCCCTTTGCCCCGAGCATTTGATGACTCGGCAGCAGGGGAAACAACTTGATCAGCAATAGTAACAGGTACACTTGTAGGTGTTATAAGGAGGGGTCTTCGAATAGCGGGCGGTGCAATGTCAGGCGAGAAGAGCCTGCCACTGCGGGTAACTTTGGCTGGACCAGTGATATCGCAGATACTGGCACCAGTGTCGAATTCTTGTTTGATTCCATTTACATACACGTCTGCCCTATAATGCCAGGGGACAGCTTTATCAGATGCGTAGGGGAGAGGCCCCGGAACAGTAATAATCACAGGTGCAACAGTCATGATTTGAACAGGCTTCTTCAGGGGAGCCTTGATTGGATTATTGAAGATGGTAACCACAGAAACTTCTTTTATCGGAACCAACTGAACAGCAGACTTTTTGAATAGAATTTCCTTGCTATCCATTAGGCCTTGGATGCCTAACCTCAGCAAGGGACAATCAGATAGGGAAACAGCACAGAACAGGCAACCTTCACCGCAACCCGGAAATAAATCGGCCCGCAGTAGGTTCCTCTTAACGGTCTTCAGAGGGGTGACAACTTCATCTACCGAAACAGCATACACTTCTTCCTCAATGGCATTTACTCTATGCTGGGGCATAGGAGCAGTTACGACATTTGGTCTCTCCGGCGCTTCAAACTGGATTTCCTTTGCGTCGATCAGATCTTGTACTTTGTTTCTCAAGGCCCAGCAATCATCAGTAGTGTGCCCGGGACTATCAGAATGATAAGCACACCGGGCATTTGGGTTATACTTAGGAGACGCAGTGTTGACGACCTTAGGAGCTTCTTTGAGGGTCACCAGGTTGGTGGATAACAGTTGGGGTAAAATTTGAGATAAGGTCATACTCAGCCGAGTATACTGCCTCTTGGGCCTTTCGCTTCTTTGTTGATTGTACTGCTGAGGAGCAGCAACAGGTTTTGAGATGACCAAAGCATTGACGGCTTGGCGACTTTCGGGCTTGACTTGTCTTCTAGGACCATAGACGGCACTTGCTTCTTTCTTAAACGGCCTCTTCTCAACACTGGTGGAGGCAGCCTTTTGTATCTTGCCTGACCTGATGCCAGCTTCAATTCTTTCTCCCGTCAATATCAAATCTGTAAACCCGGCGGAGGAGTTACCAACTAAATGATTGAAAAATGGACCAGACAATGTCCCTAGAAACATATCAACCAGCTCTCGATCAGTCAATGGAGGCTGCACCCTGCCAGCCAAATCTCTCCATTTTTGAGCGTACTCTTTGAACCCTTCACCCGTTCCTAGAGACATACCCTGAAGCTGGGTACGCGTAGGAGCGAGATCAGAATTGTATTGGTATTGTCTGTAGAATGCGGTTGCCAAATCTTCCCAGTGTCGGATGCTAGCTCCATCCAATTGGTAGAACCATTCAAGCTGTGACCCCGAGAGACTATCTTGGAAGAAGTGAATCCAGAGGTTCTTATCCGCCGTATAAGGTTGGATCTTCCTTACGTACGACCTTAGATGCAGCTTTAGGCAGGAGACCCCATCATACTTGGCGAAGGCAGGCGCCTTAAACTTGTGTGGAATTACCACCCCAGAAGATAACCCCAAATCTCCGAAATCCAGCCCCGGCACATTCTGAATTTCCATGGCGCTCAAGCGGTCCTCCAATTGTTTGTGTCTGTCAGCAGCAGGTGGGTATTGTTCGTCGTTATAGTCCGTCTCGTTGTCGGAGACTGCGGGACTAGGAGCTCCTCCCCCTTGGGGACTGTTCTTCTCAGCAGAAGAAGTGGTTGGATCAGCTTCATTGTGGAGTGTGTTCCCAAATCTACGTCCGGTGTTGAACAGCGCAGTCCTCTTTTTCTTCTTCTTCTTCAGGAGTAGAGTCTTCAACTCTTGCTGACCTTGGGCTAGGCTTAGGACCATCTCTTGAAACTGTGCACTTTGGGCCTGAAGGGCCTTGATTGCTTGCTCACTGGATGAGTCTGGATTCATGATGACTGTGCAAACAAACAGCGAAGAAGATTAAGCAACCTGTGAAATAGGGTACCTGCTATGCATATGGTGCAATGGAATGCGTATGTTTTATGTTTTCAAAGACAAACAAGATTCAACTTTGTAGACAAAAAGGGAAACACACTTCATTAGATTAAAATTTCAATTGTTCAACAACTGGCCCTTAGGCATTACAGGAATGAAAAATACTGAAAAGGAAATAAAACTACAAAAGGAAACATCCAAAGCTCATTAATGCTCCCATGGCCTCCTCTTTTCAGTGCTGATGTAGTTGTTCAGGACCCGTTCTTCCTCCAATTGCTTAGTCAGCCTCTGGATCTTCCGTTCCTGCTCGTTGAATTTTTCCCGATAGAAGTCCCGTTCTTCCTTTAGCTGCGCCCAGGATCTCTTCATTGTATCAAAATCAGTGGGTATCTGAGGAGGGAGGACAGTTGGAGGAACCCCCTCTTCATCAGGAGATTCAAGGATGATTGGTCTGACAGCTTCGTAGGGCATACCTAATTTCTGAGCACGGATGCGGACCCATTTGCAATAGGGCTCCATTGGTAGAGAAGTCTTTAGTCCCAACTCATGTGGGTCGGCTTTGTGAATTCTGTCCCAAGCTCTAATGAATCCCTGGCGTAGTTTGTCACTGTCTGCCTGAAACTCAAAATGGAAGTGAGGAACCAGCATTTCATGAGGCCCATCTCCTCTGGCTCTTCCAAACTGACGGAGAGCTAAGCACGGGTTGTAAGAGATTCCTCCTTGGATACCAATCAGCGGAACATTAGGGTATTCTCCGCAACGGTCAATAACAGCTACCTCATCCAAACCTCTAAGAGTCCAGGTGATGTCATTATCAGTGAGAGACATTAACCTCCGAGCCCAACCTTTTCCTTCTTCATTCTTCAGCACGAACTTAGGAAGGTGCGAAATAAACCACCTTACTAGCAAAGGAGCACAACACCACGGAGTTCCCCGTTTTCGAGCAGTACGAGCATAGAGTTGTTGTAGAATGTCACCCAAAAGAGTGGGTACCGGATTCCGGGACATGAAGATCCTTATAACATGGATACTGATAAAAGTGTCAGGGTTTGGAAACAATACCAGACCATAGATCAAAAGAGCCAGAATATCCTCGTATGCCTTGAAGTCCAAGTCATTCCAGAAATCATTAGCCTTGCCAACCAGAAATTTGACCAAAAAGCCCTTGATCCCATTTCTAGTCTCCCAGTTGGATAATACCTCTTCTTTGGTCAAGGGGAGAATTGCAGCAATCTCTTCAGGCCTAGGAGTCTTTTCCAAACCAGTGAATGGAGTTTGTTCCAAGACAGGGATCCCAGGCAGGTAAGAGAACTCTTCCAGGGTAGGAACCAGCTGGAAGTCTTGAAAGGTGAAACAATGATACAGAGGGTCATAAAATTGGGTCAGAACACTTATCAGTTGTTGGTCCCATCTTGCAGTGATCAAGCCAAGGAGAGACCCATGTCTGTTGATGAAGGAGGTAGTGTTTGGAATCCTTCCAACCAAATCCTTGAGTAAAACTGGTGGTTGAACAAAGTTGAGCCGGACAGTATTTCTACGCACGGGCATCATGATGTCCTACAAAACAGAGCAAAGATGAAACTCTTTTGTCTTTGAAATGGGTTAGTCCTTTATACAGGATGCATGCAATGGTATGATGGCATGATGCTATAATGAAGCACACCACAAGTATTCACATAGGCAAATAAGGCACACAAGTCACACAAGACACCCTTAGGTTTCAGGCCAGCATGAATTTCAGGTATTACCCTCTTTTGGTTTTGTTGGTTAAAACCTGTCCTATCAAAAGTAACCGGGTTCTAGAGGATCTCAAATCATTGGCTACCCTCAATCGGTCATAACTCCAGCATCGCAATCTTTTCTCGCAGCCAGAACCATCTCGAGAGTTTAGCCTCAATGAGTGTAGCATACTGCTACTGTCCTAATAGCCAAGTTGGTCAATTTAGGGTTCTAAGGTTGGTTGGTGCTTAATGACTCCTTAGAAGACCCATATTCTCCCCGTTGCAACACAAGGGATATAGGTACAGACTAAGATGCCACACCAACGTAGCCACTGCTTCACCCATGTCGGTCTACGCCGGACAGGTCCCTCACAGATTATGCTACCTAACAGGGTATTCCCCAGATCCGTGTTAGGATCTATGAAACTCCGATGCAAAGCCCACAAACATAAAAGCAAACAAAGCAAACAATTGAAAACAAAGGTGATCTAAGCCCTAAGGTTACTCCACTTTTAAAGTAATTGTCCCCAGCAGAGTCGCCAGTTCTGTGATACGGTGGGAGAACTGACTATGGTTTTGCGTTTGTTTTCGCAAATGTTTTGGTTGAGCAAGAGTCGCCACCGACTTTTTATTTTATCCTAAGGAAAGGTTAAAAAGCACAGCAAAAACCTTTTGAGATGTTTTCTTGGGTTCGGGGAGTAGATTATAGAAAGGGAAGGTATTAGCACCCTTTCTATCCATGGTTATCCATGGGCTCTTAGTTACTTGCTTAGATCACTTGCCTTTGATTTTCAATTGTTTGAAATGGTGCTTTGTGTGTGGGTTTTGAAAATGTTTTGAAAAGATGCCAATGTGGTGGCAACCTTTGTAATGATCCATGTGGGGATGTATACAAAGATGTATGTCTTTTGAAAAGGTTTTCATTTGTTTTTGAAAGTTGTTTTGAAAGTGTAGTGTTGTGTGGTTTTGAAATTAGGCAAGTGTTTTGTTTGACAAGTTTGATTCAAGTAACTAAGAGGTTATCTACTCCTAAATTTCTCAAAAGATTATTGCTATGTTTTAACCCTTTTAACAAGTTTGTTCCACCATTGAATTTGGTGGACAACCTTATGTTAGGATGTGAAAGGGACAGGCGCGGGTCATCGTTTAGACCATAATTGCAACGGCGTTAAATGTCTTTGGGCATTTTCTTTAAGGGACTTGATCATTTGTTTTTGTTTATTTTGAAAGGTTTTTATCGAGGGACTATGATCATTCAAATTGTTTGTTTTGCCCAAAGAAGTTCAACATACAATATGGCCCAATCTTGAAAGGCAACAAGTGGAATACCCTAGGGGGTGCAAGTGTGATTTGTGTGTCCATTTTCATGCTTATTTATCTTGAGATTAGGTCATAACTATTTTTTATCGTTTTTTCGCATACAAACCCTAATTCTAACATGTTATCATTAGAAAGCATATAAAGTGCGAAAATAAATTTACTAAGCTATTACAAAACCAAATATGGGAAGGGGGGTACAAATGTTCAAATGGGGATATTGACAAGTAATTTAAACCTAAAATTATTACATCAATTTGAATATTTGCAATTTAATCAATGCACAAAAATTAAATAAGAATGCAAGATGCAAAAGGAATGTTTGGTATATGTATAAAAAAATATTATTTATGTAAAAGAGAAAAGAAAATAAAAATTATATTATTTTTTTGGAGTATTTTGAATTTAGGGCAAAAACCCTAATTTTAAAGAAAATGTATTATTATCTAATTTAATACAAATATTTACTTGTTATGTACAAAAATAAAAATGAAATGAAGTATATTATGAAGAAAAGTATTTTTGGTATTAAATATTAAAAATAATAAAATATGTACATTTTGGTACTTTTACTCTAAGTTTATTAATATATATATGTATATTTATATTATCTTAAATATGTATTATATACAAATAATAATAATAATTAATTTTTGAAAAATGGTATTTTTTATATGAAATATTTTCAGAGGATAATATAAAATAAAAATAAAAATAGAAGTGTTTTTACATATTTTCCTATTTTTCCTAGATAATAATATATATATGTATTTATGTATAAACTAAAGCAAAAATCAAATAAAATCAAATAAAAATCAAAAAGTGGTGAGAAAAATATTTTCAAAATTTTAATATGCTGAGAAAAAATAAACAAGTCAAACAAAAAAAGAAAAAGTCAAAAATATCAAAAAATGAGGCAAATGGGCTAAGGGGTGTGAAACAGAAAAAATGGTGTGGATAGCAAAATAACACAGGCCCAGCCCAATCCACTTCTTCTTCAACCTCCAGCACAAATGTTTGAAAAAAACGCGCGTCATGTTCAGCTTCTTCTAACTCTTGATTCCTGGCTTTTTAGCAAAAACTCATAACACAACAAATGTTCAGCATGAAGAGACGATTCTAACCATGTATGGAACTTGACCTAACTCTCTAAGATGAGGGAGAATTTCTCCTCCCCCAAATCCTAACCTAGTTTTTCTGCCATTTTCAAACTACAAATTCTCTCTACTCAGGCAAAAGAAATGAAATGTAAAGATATGTACATGTTCAGGGCTATGAGTAGAACCTTGTTTCTTCACAAACTTAAGACTAAAGATGCATGATAAGAGAGATACGAGTTCAAAGTTTTACCTGTGCAGTTGAACTTCTATCTGGAGAATGAGGAACTTCTAGTGCAAGGTAATGATTGGAAAAGCTTCCTTGAGGTCCAGGGATGCTTTTTCAGTGCTTACTTTGTCTTGAAACTTCTTGTATCGAGCTGTGGAACTTCAACTGCAAGAGGAAAAAATGAAAATGGTGGAAACTGTTAGAGAGATTACAGGTCAGGTTTTAGGTCATGGTTAGCTTGCATATATGCTAGGGAGTGTATATAGATTGATTTTGGTAAGAATGCTCGAGGGAAATGGGAGTTGGCACTCAAACTGCAGAGGCAACCCTGTTTTTGCAGTTTGAGGATGATTCTGAGATGGAGGGTGTTTTGGAGGTCAATGACTCGTGCCAAAGCTTGGATATGTTCTATGGAATGTGTTTGATAACTTCTTTCTTGTGTGCTTAAGCTGAGATGAGAGATGGCACAAGTTATGGACTTTTCTTGAACTTGAAGCAAACAAAAGCAAGTTGGCTTTCTAGGTCAGTAGAGGACCCCCTAATGTGCTGTATAATCCTCTCTTGATCAGTGTGTTATGCACATAATCTTGTGCCAAGCAGATTTTCCATGTACTTTCTTGATTTGCAATTGGACATAAAGTTAATCTTTTCAAAAATGGAAAGTTCACTTTATCTAGTTTAGGATTAATCTTGCATACAATGCTTGCACTCAAAGAACAACACTCTAACACATTGAATATGCATTAAATTATTGAGTATGGAATGGTTCAAGGACCTGTAATCAAGCATAAAGCAAGCTGAGTTCAAATTTGCAAAGTTATGAACATGTTTTGATGAAGAACAAAAGTGAATTTTTGCCAACTTGTGAAATTCGAATCTCTCAAGTTATGAGGTTGTTTGATGAGTTCTTGGACATTTTGGAAAGTTTGGAATGTGTACTACAATCCATATTTGAAACGCAAATTTAAATTCCAAGTGAAAGGTTATGAAAAATGGCCTTGAAGTGGGGTAGAAAACCTTGTCAAAATAGGTTAAAATTTCACTAAGTTAAAAATGGTTTAGTGCCCTTATTCAAAAAATTGTAACTTGAGATACAAGCTTCAAATGAGAAAACTTTGTGAATCAAAGTTGTAGATTATGCAACAAGCTACAACTTTCATGTTTTGACTTTTGTTTGAATCCAAATGGATCTTGGTGAAAAGATGGGGCAAAGTTGGGAAAAAATTAGGGTTTTTCATAACTTAGAAAAATTCTAAGTTATGAAAAATTCCATTTTCAAACCCTAATTTGCATTTTGTGGTTTCTTGGTGAACAAGTTTCATGATTTGGCATGTTTTGATGAAAAATGAATCTTGACTCTTGATTTTGACCAAAAAGTCAAAGTTTGACTTTTCAGTATACAGTCAAAATTGATCAATTGACTGGGAAATTCAACTGTCAATCTTGTGTACTTTGGATCTTTTGAGCTTGATGAATGTGTCAAGACCATTTCATTGAGTCCTTGAGTCCATATGTGAACTTGGTTTTCCATTGGCTAGGTCAAACAGTCAAAAATTGCCTTTGTGCAGTCAAAACCCTAAAAATGACCATTTTGCCCTTTTGGTGATCTGATCAAATTTCTTGGAGAATTGTGATCCAAACTTGATCTAATGGTCCATATGAGTTCAATATGTTGATGTGGGTCAATTTTCATGAGGTTTGACTGTCAATTGGCCACAGTTGACTTTTTCCCTAATACAGCTGATTTCTAGGTCAACTGTCCAATTGACTGGGCAAAACTTGGAATCAAGACTTGAAACTTGGTATAGGTAAACTTGGGAGTCCAATATGAAGCATGAAAGTCATCTTAGGCATTTTAGGTCAAAACATCCTTAGGCAAACACAAACCCTAATTTGAGTCCACAGTGCAAGGAGAAGTCTTGAGCAGAGGAAACCCTAACTGGATCTTGATCTTCAAAGGTCTTGTGATGAGAAAATGTTGAGGAAATGGGAGGGCAAATTTTGGGGTACAACACCATTTGATATGAAAAGATGCAATGCATTCATGAAAGAATACCATTTGAAAAATGTTCAAAAACCAAAAGAAAAGCTGCACTGGTTCGCTGGGAACCGGTTCTGACACAGGAAGAACCCGGTTCTTAGTGAATGTTATAACTCATAATTCAAAAATATTACGCAGGAACCGGTTCCCCTATTGGTACAACCCGGTTCCTGGTACAAATTCCAGGGAGGTGTTTTTTGAACAAGTTTGGAACCCGGTTCCCTGTTAGGGAGGAACCGGTTCCTGAAAGATTATTTTCAAAAATTCTTTTTGAAAAAGATTTCAAACATAGTTTTTCTTAACATTAAAAATGTGGGATATGTATATGATTATGAATGCATATTTGTGAACATCTATATTCAAGTTGAAGAATTATTTATACCATTTGACATTTGTTGATTCTTTAATAATTCTTCTTCTAATCTTCAAGACTTCTATATGATGTTGATAAGCTTTTTGCACATCCTTTGAATATTGATATCCATGTTGTCTTCATCAAAACAAATGCTTTAAATATGACTTGAGAAGCTTGCAATTACATTCTCCCCCTTTTTGATGATGACAACCAAGTCTTGAAAACATAGTTGTTCTTAACATTAAAAATGTGGGATATGTATATGATTATGAATGCAAATTTGTGAACATCTATATTCAAGTTGAAGAATTATTTATACCATTTGACATTTGTTGATTCTTTAATAATTCTTCTTCTAATCTTCAAGACTTCTATATGATGTTGATAAGCTTTTTGCACATCCTTTGAATGTTGATATCCATGTTGTCTTCATCAAAACAAATGCTTTAAATATGACTTGAGAAGCTTGCAATTACATTCTCCCCCTTTTTGATGATGACAACCAAGTCTTGAAAACAATTCTTGAAATGTTTATGTTGTTTTGTGTAGCAAACATGTTAAGCAAATGCAAGGCTCCCCCTAAATTGTATGCTTCCCCTAAGTCCATGATTCTTTGAATTTTGGAGTGAGTGCCTGCAATTTCTTTGAAACAAAACAACACATATGCATATTCTTCTCCCCCTTTGTTAACATAAAAAAGGATGGGGAAAATGAGTGAAACAAATTCATTTAAAAATTAAGACGAAAAACATAAAAGAAGGAGTAGAAGCAGAGGTATTGAAACAAAAAAAATTTGAAGAAAAAATTAAGACGTGCATCTTATGAGAAACATTTAGAGATCACCTTCATCCAAAATACCAAGTTCTCTTCGGATTTTGAAGAATGGTTCTCGAGCAAGCGGTTTTGTGAAGATATCTGCGAGTTGGTTATGAGTATCCACAAAAGTGACTTCGACATCTCCTTTAAGTACATGATCACGGAGAAAGTGATGTCGAATATCTATATGTTTGGTTCTTGAATGCATGACCGGATTTTTTGTAATATTGATAGCACTTGTATTGTCGCATCCAAGAGGAATGCATCCGAGATCAAGTCCGTAATCACGGAGTTGTTGCTTGAGCCAAAGAATTTGTGCACAACAACTACCCGCTGCTATGTATTTTGCTTCGGCCGTGCTAAGAGCAACACATGCTTGCTTTTTACAAGCCCATGATACTAATGCATTTCCAATAATGTGATAAGTACCACTTGTGCTTTTACGATCAGTTTTACAACCTGCATAATCCGCGTCAGAATAACCAATTAAAGTGCAAATACTACCTGTAGGATACCATAAGCCGACATTGGTTGTTCCTTTAAGATACTTCATGATCCTTTTAACTGCCATGAGGTGTGATTCCTTTGGATTTGCTTGAAAGCGAGCACAAAGACAAACACTAAACATGATGTCAGGACGGCTTGCCGTCAAATACAATAAGGAACCAATCATACCTTTGTATTTTGTAATATCAATTGGAGTACCGGATTCATCTTGATCAACATATGTACCGGAGCCCATTGGAGTATTCATTGCTTTACAATTATCCATATCAAACTTTTTCAATAATTCTTTGCAATACTTAGATTGGTTGATGAAGATTCCATCTTTTAGTTGCTTGATTTGTAGTCCAAGAAAGTAGTTCATCTTTCCCATCATAGACATCTCGAATTCTCCTTGCATCATCAATGAGAATTCCTCACACATTTCTTTGTTAGTCGATCCAAAAATGATATCATCAACATAGACTTAAACCAATAAAGTGTTACTTTTGATTTTCTTAATGAACAAAGTTTTATCAACCTTACCCTTTTCGAAACCTTTTTCACACAAAAAATTGCTAAGTCTATCATACCATGCTCTTGGTGCTTGCTTTAAGCCATAAAAAGCCTTTCTCAACTTAAAGACATGTGTAGGATGTTTGAAGTCTTCAAATCCCGGAGGTTGTTTGACATAGACTTCTTCATTGATGTATCCATTCAAGAATGCGCTTTTGACGTCCATTTGAAAAAGCTGAAAATTTAATGAACAAGCATAAGCAAGTAAAAGACGTATAGCTTCTAACCTTGCAACCGGAGCAAATGTTTCTTCAAAGTCGATTCCTTCCTCTTGATTGTAGCCTTGGGCAACCAACCTTGCTTTGTTTCGAACAATTAGACCATTCTCATCAAGTTTGTTCTTAAACACCCATCGGGTACCTATGATGTGTTTACCACTTGGTCTAGGAACAAGTTCCCAAACTTGATTTCTCTCGAATTTATTTAATTCTTCTTGCATAGCAATAATCCATTGATCATCTCCTAAGGCTTCATCAACTTTGGTAGGTTCAATTTGAGAAACAAACGTCATGTTTAAGCAAGCATCTTTTAGATTCAATCTTGTTGATACTCCTTGGCTAATGTCACCAATAATTTTGTCAATAGGATGGTCTCTATGAGTTCTCCATTCTTTTGGTAGATCATTGATGTTTGAATCTTGTTGTACAATTTTTTCTTGATTTTCCGGTGATTTCACAATTTGATCATTTGAAAGTTCTTCCGGGGGTAAATCTATAGGATCATCATCATCACACACAACTACTTCCTCCTTAGAGGTGTTAGTTTCATCAAAATATATATGCATAGATTCTTCAATAGTTAAAGTTATTTTATTATAAATTCTATATGCTTTACTAGAAAGAGAATAACCAAGAAATATACCTTCGTCGGATTTCTCGTCAAACTTACCGAGATTGTCTTTGTCATTGTTAAGAACAAAACACTTGCATCCAAAAATGTGGAAGTGAGAAATATTTGGCTTTCTTCCTTTGAAGAGTTCATATGGAGTCTTCTTTATTATAGGTCTAATGATAACTCGATTTCCAACATAACATGTCGTACTAACCGCATCCGCCCAAAAATATTTAGGAAGATTTGCATCACTAAGCATTGTTATTGCAAGTTCCACTAGAAACCTATTCTTTCTTTCAACTACTCCATTTTGTTGTGGAGTTCTATGTGCTGAAAAATTATGAGAGATACCATGTTCTTCACAAAATTCTTCAAATTGTGCATTTTGGAATTCTCCACCATGATCACTTCTTATGGATATAATCTTTAGTGATTTTTCATTTTGGATTTGCTTAGCATACTTCTTAAAAGCTTTAAAAGCATCACTTTTCTGCATAAGAAACAAAGTCCAAGAATATCTAGAAAAATCATCAATAATAACCAGAGCGTATACATTACCTCCGAAGCTTTTTGTTCTTGATGGACCAAAGAGATCCATGTGTAACAATTGTAGTGGTCTTGTAGTAGACACCACATTCTTAGATTTGAAAGTTGATTTGGTCTGTTTGCCCTTTTGGCATGTGCTACATAATTTGTCTTTGATGAACTTCATCTTTGGTAGACCAATAACTAAGTCATGCTTAACCAATTTGTTCAAGTGCTCCATGTGAATGTGAGCAATCCTCTTGTGCCATAACTAAGCGTCATTGTTGTTTACCATAAGACATTGTACCTTCATAGACAAATCATCTAAAGTAATCATAAAAATATTGTTAGTTCTTATACCTTTGAGTTTTACCTCATTGGTTGCCTCATCCATAATAAGGCATTCTTCTTTGTTGAATTTGATCTTGAACCCTCTATCGCAAAGTTGACTTATGCTAAGAAGGTTGTGCTTTAATCCTTCAACATAGAGAACATCCTCAATTTGAATGGATGGAGGTGTGCCAACTATTCCAACGCCAAGAATCTTTCCTTTGGTGTTGTCTCTATAGGTGACATACCCTTTGGCTTTATGTACTAGATATGAAAATTGGTGTACATCTCCTGTCATATGCTTTGAACATCCACTATCAAGATACCAAACATTTGATGTGGATTTCAAGCATACCTACAAAAACAAATTATTCTTTGTTAGGTACCCAAGTTGCCTTGGGTCCTTCATAGTTAGTTCCCTTTTTCACCCACACATAATGCCCACTTGCCATACTAAAGTTTCTAACATAGCAGGCATTAGGTGTATGGCCTTTAATACCGCAATAAAAACAAGTAGGTTCAAAGTTACTTCTATATCTAGAAGGATAAGATTTCTTCTTAGGAAATGTTTTCTTTTTCGATACATTAGCCTTTTTCTTTTGATGATTATGAACAACTTGCTTCTTTTCTACTTTCATGGGATTGGAACTATTACTAGCCTTTACAAAACAGTGGGATTGTTACTTGGTTTCTTAGTTTTTACATAACCAAGACCTCTTTTATCATTTGGATAACGTTGTTGGCTTAGTAATCCTTCCAATCCTATTTGTCCTTTTTCATATCGTTCAATGACTCTTTTCAATTGAACAATTTGAAAGACATTTGATTCACACTTGGAGCATGCAAAGTTTTCCTTTTCTTTAATAAAATTCTGTTTTTGAAGATCAAAATCTTTAGTCATGGTGTCAATTTTTTCTAGACAAATTAGAAGTTCTTTTTCTTGATTTGACACCTTTTTGTATAAACTTTTGCATTCCTCCAAGAGTTCATCAATAGCACCTTGAACATCATCATCAAAAAGATTAAATTCATTACTAACCTCTTCTTCATTGTCAGAGTGATGTGAAGCCATCGATGCTAGATTTGCACATTCGTCGCTTTCCGAATCAGATGAAGAACTTATCTCATTATCTTCCCATGCAACATAAGCCTTTTTGTTCTTGAACTCCTTTTTGCCTTTGAATCCATTTTTCTTGGAGAGTTTTGTACAATCCGGCTTTATGTAACCTTGCTTTCCACATTCATAACATGTGACATCTTGTGTTGATGTGGAGGCTTCTTTATCTTTATGCTTATAGAATTTCTTTCTTTTGACAAAGTTAGCATTATGAAGATTATTTTTATGACCAAAATATTTTCCTAACCTTTTTACAAGAAGCAAGATATTTTCATCTTCGTCCGATGCATCTTTATCTTGACTTTCTTTTGAATCAACTTTCAAAGCAATGCCTTTGGATTTCTTCTCATGATTCTCATGTTTTTCAAGTCTTCCAAGTTTCGTCTCATATTCTTAAAGCTTTCCGAAAAGTGTTGCAGAAGTCATAGTTGTTAGGCTTTTCTTTTCGGATATTGTCGTCACTTTTGGTTGCCATTCCCTCGTTAAAGACCTAAGCACTTTAAGATTTAATTCATCATTAGTTAAAGTCTTACCAAGTGCCTTCAAATGGTTTGTCAAGTGAACGAATCTCTTTTGCAAGTCAAGGATGGATTCTTCGGGCAGCATTCTGAATAATTCATATTCTTGACTCAAAGTGTTCAATCTAGACCTTTTGACTTTGGCGGTTCCTTCATGAGTTTCTACAAGAGTATCCCAAATTTCCTTTGCCGTTGTACATGCCGATACTCGGAAAAATTCATCCATACTAAGAGCACTTTGGAGAATATTGATTGCCTTTTTGTCAAAGAGAACTTTTTTCTTGTCATCGTCATCCCATGATGCTTTAGGCTTTGATGACCCAACACCATTGACAACACACACCGGAGTAAATGGACCATTCTCAACAGCATTCCATATTTCTTCTCCTTGCGCTTCAAGATGAGCCTTCATGCGAATTTTCCAAAAGTCAAAGTATTCACCACAAAACAATGGAGGCTTGTTGTTACTACCACCATCTTTGAAAACCGGATTTGGATTTGCGGAAGCCATTCTGGATCTTTAGGAACAAGTTACCTATAACTTGCTCTGATGCCAATTGTAAGTCTAAGAGTGCCTAAGAGGGGGGGGTGAATTAGGTATATAAAAATTTATTCGGTTTTATGAGAATACTTGTAGTAATTTGGTTAAGTGTTTGAAGGTTTTTGATTATATCTTATCTTTTCTTGATTATGGTGATGAAAGCGATAAATGCGGAAAAGTAAAGAACACGGTGATATATCCTGGTTCCCCTCACAATCCGAGAGTACTCCAGTCCCCTTTCCAACACGAAAGAGATTTCACTATAGTTAGAATGATTGTACAGCCTATGCTTACTATCTAACCTATATGGTGACCAAAGGTTCTTAACACCTTTAAGATCAAACAAACACTAATGTGAATGGAGAACAATCCTCTTCAAATCACAACACTTACTTCCAACAATCCTGGATAGTAAGGGAATAATTTCTTTTGTAATACAATGATTAATTTGAAATAGATGGAGAGCACTATCAATCTTCAATTGATCTTCTTCTTCAAGATAAAAACAATTCTCAAGCAATGATTATAAATGTTCACAATGTATGTATGAAACTTGTAATGATTTCTTAATGAAAATGTATATGGCAAGTTTCACAAAATTTATGAACACATGAAAGTTTAAGTGCAAATTTGAATGAATGAGAAAATTGTTAATATGAAGAAGGTTTATTGTTGTTGTATTCTTGTATATGAAAATCTGAAAATCTGCACATTTTATAAAGTCACAAGTACCTCTTCATTCATGCCATTTGATATGAAAAGATGCAATGCATTCATGAAAGAATACCATTTGAAAAATGTTCAAAAACCAAAAGAAAAGCTGCACTGGTTCGCTGGGAACCGGTTCCGACACAGGAAGAACCCGGTTCTTAGTGAACGTTATAACTCAGAATTCAAAAATATTACGCAGGAACCGGTTCCCCTATTGGTACAACCCAGTTCCTGGTACAAATTCCAGGGAGGTGTTTTTTGAACAAGTTTGGAACCCGGTTCCCTGTTAGGGAGGAACCGGTTCCTGAAAGATTATTTTCAAAAATTCTTTTTGAAAAAGATTTCAAACATAGTTTTTCTTAACATTAAAAATGTGGGATATGTATATGATTATGAATGCAAATTTGTGAACATCTATATTCAAGTTGAAGAATTATTTATACCATTTGACATTTGTTGATTCTTTAATAATTCTTCTTCTAATCTCAAGACTTCTATATGATGTTGATAAGCTTTTTGCACATCCTTTGAATGTTGATATCCATGTTGTCTTAATCAAAACAAATGCTTTAAATATGACTTGAGAAGCTTGCAATTACACTATCCAGTTTTCCAATTGATATTCAACTAAAAACTTCAAACCTTCAAACTCAACCACCATGATGAGCCCATAATCTTAGAACCCTAGGAACCCTAACCCCAAATCTTCAACCAAACCCCAAGAACCCTAACCCTTATCCAACCCAGAAAGGTGAAAACGAAGAACCCTAACACTTAACTATGAACCCTAACCCTGAGTCTTTAGAATCCTAACCCTAAGTATGAACCATAACCCCAAATTTCCCATAAAGCCATAATAACCCACCAATCGACCCCAAATTCAGTAGCGATAACAAATTTTTTCAATTTAAAGCTAAGTTTGAGGCTTACCTTCTGTGATCGGTGGATCTGGAACTGACTGTTTAACGCTGGTTCGCGAAATGTCGCGGAAGCAAGAGTCGCCACCGTCTTTTATTTTCTCCAAATGGAAAGGACAAAAGCACAGAAAAATTCCTTATAGAGATTGCTCTCGGTTCGGGAGGTAGATTATAGAAAGGGAAGGTGTTAGCACCCTTTCTATCCATGGTTATCCATGGGCTCTTAGATACTTGCTCATTGTGTTTTCAAAAAATGGTTTGTTTGCTTTTCAATGTGGGTTTTAAAAAGTTTCTTTGAAAATTTCAGTTCGACTCTTGTATCGGTCCTCAAGAGTGTTTGAAAAATTGCTTTCGAAAGCTTTTTGAAAATGCGTTGGTGTGAAAAGTATTTTTGATTTTTGTTTTGAAATTAGAGCAAGTATCTACGAGAACCTACCTACCCTAAGGAATTCGTCTGTGTAAATGTCCTTTAAAGTAGTGCCATCCCACCATTGAGAGATAGGTAGCACCACCGTTGGAGGTGTTCGGGTCAATTCGAAGGTTCGGGACATGGTGATCACCGGAGCAATGGGAAGACACCTTAGAAGCTACCCTCATGCCAGGTTCCCGGATCATGAGGACTTACTAAGACATCCTCTACTCGACGATCACCTTTCGAGGCAAGGCAACAGTGAGGCGTACCCTAGGGGTGGTGTGTGTGAATCGTGTGTCGTTTTCATTTGTATTTTTGTTTTGTCATGTTAAAGTGATTTACGCTTGATTTTATTATGGCCATTCATTCTTTCATGCATTTTGTTAACAGTTAAAATATTTGCGGGAAAAATAAATCTAAAGCTATTACAAATGGCGCGGGTCCACATCGCCAAAATTAAACCGGACCCGATTTGACAGAAAAGTAAAGAATTAAAATGCGAGAAGTAAATGTTACAAAGCTTTGGGAGAGGTACATAATTATTTAAGCACAATAAAATAAATACGCGAAATTAAACAATTAAAAATATGGGCGTTGGACCCTTTTTGCAAAAATTAAACTAATAAGGAATTAGAATTAATATTAAAAGAGAATGTTTTTGTTTTTTGGTATTTTTATATTTTTAGATTCAATAGAAAAAGAGAATTAATTAAAATTAAAATTGAATGCAAACCCTAATTCTAGTTAGTATTAATTTGTTAAGAGAAAATATTGAAGTTTTTAAACTAAATAAAACCCTAATTTTTACATGCAATTTAATTATGAAAATAGATAAATAAATAATATTATGATAAAAAAGGAAAAATTCAAAGGAATAAAAATTATCAATTAAACCTAAGTCTATATTTTTGGATTTTTGTTATGAAAAGAATTTAAATCAAACCTAATTTAAAACTAAATTTATTTATATGCATTATTTACAAGAAAATATGAAAATAAAAAATTTATTATTTCTTTTATCTTTTCTGATTTTTTAGGCATTTTTTATATTTGGTAAAAATAATTAATTGAATCAAAACAATAAAAGTAAATAAAATAACAATTGAAAACAAAATAAAAAAAGAAAATTGCAAACCAGGGGGGGGTTCAGGCCCCAATATGGAGGTTTTGATTCAAGAGTTCTGGCCCAATAAGCTTGAAATTCGTTGACTTTTCCAGGCCACGTATGGGACCTTTGACTAGGGCTTATGGTGCACCTCTGATCATGGCTCTCTGATTAATTCTCTTAGGCACGTGGACGTCTTGATTATGGAGGAACATGATGCGCTTCAATGTAAACGTTGCACAGGAATTCACATGGAAAAATAATATTGGAAATTATACAGACCTGGGACTCGAACCCAGGTCTTGGACGTTAATGCAATGAGCGCTTGCCAGCTGAGCCATGTCAACGTATTTGTTATATAAGAAGCAAACAAATAATATAAAAAGAAGCAACGCGTTAGTGACTGAAGCGCGTGAAATTCAAAAACAGCGTATCACCTGTTGCCACCACATCATCGTCCTCACCATCCCTGTAAAACAAAGAACAAAAGCAACGGTTTTTATGGCGTGGTCTAAGACATGCTATTAGAAAATAGCGATTAGGTCATGTGGCTTTATAAATTAGGCGCGAGTATGTTAATCTCTTCGTCCAAGCTTGCTGAGTACAATGGTGGTGGCCTTGAGTCCTAATTTTACTTCGTTTCAAAAGCCCCAAATTTACAACCCTGTAAACCCTAGAAATCGTGCATGGTACAATTGTATATACAGCATAATAATCAAATTAAACATCATGGTTAGCTTTAAAACATCACAATGAATATAAATCCACAATTAGAATGCCATGAGAATGCCTAGAATTAAAAATACGATCTTGACTTTTTCTCTGTACAGGGAAGGTTCTCATTACCAATTCTTGGGGTTTGAATCGATGTTAATGACTGGAATGTATTCAGGGAGACTTGAGGAAGCTAATGGGATGGTTTTTGTGCTGTGAATCGACCTGTAAAGGGGTTTACAGTTTTGAATTTTTTGGCCAAAATTTCAAGTTTTTTGAGAGCTTTTCTGCGCAGCTTTGAGTGTATCATCATTAGGGTTGTGATCAGGTATTTGTATGGAAGGCATTAGGTTAACAAAACTCAATCAAATCTCTTGAAATCATGGACTTTGAATTTTGATTTTCTAAGGATCTTTTTAAATCTTTTTCCATGTGTTCTTGTGTCAAAATCATGCCAATCAATCCAATTCTTTCCTAATTAGCATATGCACGAAATCTTGATGGCAAAACATGTATAAAAAGATTTGTTAGGGCAAGTTAGATATTTTTCATGTATTTAAATAATTTAAATGAATTAATATAAATAATAATTCAAATAAATAAATAAAAAATGAGAAAATACTTCCCTTTGGGCCAAGTGGTCGTGCATATGTCATGGATGATGAATCATGGAAGAAAAATGGGCCCATTAGCAATTTTAGGTCATTTGAATCAATGTTGACTTTTCAAAATATCCAAAAATTTCCCAACTTCCACAAGGCATAACTTGCTCAATTTTTAAGCTTTTCTCATGTTCTTGGACATTTTGGAAAGGTCTTTGAGTCCTCTAACCAATGTCTTTGGTCCCATGTCATTGTTATTTTCCAATCTCAAGTTATGGCCTTTGACTTAAAGTCTCTTTTTGTTGACTTTTGAAAATGACCTATAATGTTGGAATTGATAACTTTTTGTGAGAGCATTTCTTGGACTTGAAGTATGAATATGAGTTGTAGGAAATGTCTTTCTCTTAAAAATGAGCTTTGGATGGAATTTTTCTGATAATCCATGTGAAAGTTATGCCCTGGTCAATTTTAGTTGACTTTTTCAACTGTCCAAATATAGTAACTTTTGCATCTTGATGATTTTCTGAGCCAAATTTTGAGAATCATGATCAAGCATTGATCAAATGATGTTTGTGGCTTCAAAATGATATGTTGACCAAAAATTTGAACTTTTGACTGTCAAATGACCATTTTGCCCCTACAGCTGACTGTAGTGCAATTTAGGGTTTGGACTGTGCAATTTTGAGCTGAATGCCTTGAAACTTGATATGAGGATGCTTGCCCATATTTGTAGGCATATGAGACTTGATTGGGCCTTTGAAAACTTCCTTTTCTTGATCAGAACACAAACCCTAGTTTTGACTGTATAGGAGACAGTTGGACTGCACAACCCTTGGGGAATTTTGCATCTTGACTTGGCCATTTCTTGGAGAATATGGGAGGGAAAATTTTGGGGTACAACAGTTGCCCCTGTTCAATCTTCTTAGACCTGAGGATGCATATTGGCTGACGTGCCTTTCGTAATCCGAGGGTAGAAGATGATTGGACACTAGAGTGCCCAGAAATTTGCGCTCACATAGTAGCAGTGTGGTGGGGGAATGGGCTTATAGATGCCATTTGGAGATTGCTGGATAAGGTGATGGGCTTATAGATGCCATCTGGATGTTGATCGTGTAGGAGATTCTTTGGCGAGAACCTGCATACCTGCAAAAAGAAACATGAGTACCTGACACGTTGCAGGAGTTGATCTTTAGATGCTTGGTATAGATGTGTCCTGACTGGTTACAGGAGCTGAGTCTGGAGCTTCAAACGGAGATGAATGAACCAGGAATGGTTACTTCCTTAGCATGAATGGTAAGAGATCCTTGGGCGACTTTAACCTCAACAACGCTCGTTGAGAAAAATCTTAGCGGGAATTACCATCTTTGCAGTATCGGGAAGAGAACCAATAGGTAATTATAATCTGAAAGGGAATCACCTCACTCGCCGTTGGAGAGGGAATCATAGGAAAAGGAATTGTCACCTCACTCACCGTCGAAGAGGGAACCATAGGAGACTATCACCTCACACTCACCGTCGGAGAGGGAAACATCTGAAAAAGGAATTACCACCTCACTCACCGTCGGAGAGGGAACCATAGGAGACTATCACCTCACACTCACCGTCGGAGAGGGAAACATCTGAAAAAGGAATTACCACCTCACTCACCGTCGGAGAGGGAACCATAGGAGACTATCACCTCACACTCGCCGTCGGAGAGGGAAACATCTGAAAAAGGAATTACCACCTCACTCGCCGTCGGAGAGGGGACCATAGGAGACTATCACCTCACACTCACCGTCGGAGAGGGAAACATCTGAAAAAGGAATTACCACCTCACTCTCCGTCGGAGAGGGGACCATAGGAGACTATCACCTCACACTCACCTTCGGAGAGGGAAACATCTGAAAAAGGAATTACCACCTCACTCGCCGTCGGAGAGGGAACCATAGGAGACTATCACCTCACACTCACCGTCGGAGAGGGAAACATCTGAAAAAGGAATTACCACCTCACTCGCCGTCGGAGAGGGAACCATAGGAGACTATCACCTCACACTCACCGTCGGAGAGGGAAACATCTGAAAAAGGAATTACCACCTCACTCGCCGTCGGAGAGGGAACCATAGGTTCTGCTGAGTCTTTATCAGAAAAATCTGTTGGGAGTCGATTTAGTTGGACTAGAGAAGGCTTTGAAATAAGTTTGAGCATTTTAACTGCGTCTTTCCTAAAAGGTAAAGGTCAGTCATATGCAATGCATGATATGGATCAAGCAATGATGTTCTCAACATAAATGAGATTTGTATGATATGATGCGTCTATGCATGCTATAATGATGTATGTGATGTTTTATGAATGTTTTCGTCTAGGAAAGTAGATCCTTGACGGGTGCCGGGAAGTCATATCCTGGGCTGGTGTCGGAGAATAGATTTTGCTTCCGCTGGGGATGATAACTGCAAGAATACCGGTAGGAGAAGATGACTCCGTTGCGGAATAAACTTGGCAAATGGAAGATTTTGCGGGGAGAAAAGATACTCTAGCGACCATGCTGGGAGGCAATACTCTGTGGGGAGATGCTTTGCTGAGTGTAGATAATAACTTGCTGAGGATGTCTTGTTGTTGGAAGTGTGAATAGACTTCGCTGGGGATAGGAAAGAACTACGTTGACGACGACCTTTCCGTGGCTTTTGGCTGAGGATAACCCAGTTATATCCTATTGAGGAAATAACTCTTTGAATAAAGTCGGGCGACGCGTTCGTGTTCTGCGAGGGGATAAGCTTCCAGAATCTACTGGGGATAAGCTTATTGCTTGGGGATAAATTCCAACTTTCCTGGGGAAACTGGATTGGACTCTTTTTGGGGAGTTTTGATTTGCTGGGGAAGTGATCCCTTTGGATATTGAGATACCGCCGGGGAACAATCTTTAGACCAAGACTGCGGGGGATGCTTGTTAGGAATATATGTATTGCTGCTGGGGAAGTGTTGAGATCTATGGGAGGATACTCAACTTCCTTGAGACTTGATAATTTTGCTTGGAGAGGAATGTACTGTTTTGCTGAACCACTCTCTGGGGAATTAAAGTAGCTGGTTATGCTTTTTAGCTGAACTTACCTTGGTGCCTTGGAGGATAGAACAATTGGATTGTTTAGACAACTTTTTTATTGCCCCTGTTTCTAGTGTCACCTGCAATTGATTCCTTTGTTTCGTATGCAAATATTTATGAGTTAGCAAATTATTGTCAATGCATATATCACAAATTGAACCTTGGACGTTCTTCGCAAAACAAAACAGAAAAAGAAAAACACTTGGCACGTTTAACTGAAAATATATTTGTATTGATTTTGAATGGCCCGTGAATAGGCGTTTTGTATACAAGAGGCTGACGTCCTAGTAAGAGGAATGCCGCCGAACAAAAGAGTTTATACAAATTTTGTACAAAAGAAAATAAAACAGCTGTGTAAAGTGAATGATCCCACTGGGTTTCAACTCTGCTATTGCCTTTATAACTCCGAGCGTCTCATCACTTGATGACCTTGGTTGAAAGTGAAACTGACTGATCGATGCCGTCTGAACTTGATGTAGATACCGGATTCTGGATGCAAAGTGATCAATGAGACATAGTATTACGCTTTTATCCCTAATTTTGCCTGGACCGCCCTTTCGGGTTTTCAGTCCACCGGGATACCCATTTTTTCCCAAGCCGCCTTTTCAGGTTTTCGACTTGCCGGGTGTACAGATTTTTTTCATTTTCATCCCTTCATTTTGCCCGAACCCTTTTGGTTCGACGGGAAGCCCTAACTTTTGCCTAGGCATGTCAGCCTAGCGGGTCTTTTTTCATGCGTAGTATTTTTTTACTATGTCTGCATTGGCGGGGTGAGGAAGGTCGTCACCATCCATGTTGGTTAATATCATTGCTCCTCCTGAGAACACATGCTTAACCACAAATGGCCCTTCGTATGTAGGGGTCCATTTGCCCCTTGGATCACTCTGAGGAAGGATGATTCTCTTGATTACCAGATCCCCAACTTGATATTCCTGTGGTCTGACCTTTTTGTTAAATGCCCTGATCATTCGTTTTTGGTACGTCTGACCATGACAGATAGCAGCAAGTCTCTTTTCATCAATGAGGTTGAGTTGATCAAGTCGTGTCTGGATCCAATCCTCTTCGTTCAGATTTGCATCCTTCATTATCCGGAGAGAGGGTATTTGCACTTCAATCGGCAAGACTGCCTCCATGCCATAAACCAGAGAGAAAGGAGTTGCCCCGGTTGACGTCCTAGCTGAGGTTCGGTACCCATGTAGAGCGAACGGTAACATCTCGTGCCAATCTTTATACGTCACTGTCATCTTTTGCACGATTTTCTTGATGTTCTTATTTGCTGCTTCTACAGCCCCATTCATCTTCGGTCTGTAAGGAGAAGAATTGTGGTGCTGTATCTTGAACTGTTCGCAGAGCTCAGCGATCATCTTATTGTTTAGATTGGTACCGTTGTCTGTAATAATCCTTTCTGGGACGCCGTACCGACAGATCAGGTTGTGCCGAATGAACCGTGCCACAACAGTCTTGGTTACCGTAGCATAGGATGCTGCCTCAACCCACTTCGTAAAATAATCAATCGCCACTAGGATGAAGCGATGTCCATTAGATGCCGTAGGTTTAATCTCGCCGATCATGTTTATGCCCCACATTGCAAATGGCCAAGGCGCAGTCAGAACATTCAGGGGAACCGGAGGAACATGCACCTTGTCTGCATAAATTTGGCACTTGTGGCATGTCCTGGAATGTTGGTAGCAGTCAGCTTCCATTGTGGACCAGTAGTATCCTGCCCGTAGGATTTTCTTAGCCATAGTATGTCCGCTGGAATGTGTACCAAAGGTCCCTTCATGTAGCTCTTCCATGATCCTTTCTGCTTCAGTCTTATCCACACAACGCAGTAAGGTTGAATCATGGTTTCGCTTGTATAATATGCCGTTGCTAAGGAAGAACTTGGCTGCAAACCTCCTCAGGAATTTCTTATCATTGACAGATGCCCCTTCAGGGTATTCCTGAGCTTCCAGATATCTCTTCACTTCGTGGTACCAAGTCTTCTCAGTCACCAATTCAGTTTCGAGATCACAACAGTATGCCGGTTCGTCCAGTTTCCAGATGATGATCCGGGGAGCCTCATTATCCCATTTGACCTTGAACATTGAAGACATTGTAGCTAACGCGTCCGCTAACTGATTCTCTTCTCTTGGAAAGTGTTCAAAGGTTATTTCTGTGAAGTGGGGAATCAGGGTCAACACACATTCTCTGTAAGGAATCAGGTTTGGATGTTTCGTATCCCACTCTCCTTTGATCTGATTGATCACAAGAGCGGAATCTCCGAAGACACTCAGAAACTTGATCCTTAGGTCAATCGCAGCTTGAAGACCCATGATACACGCCTCATACTCCGCCATGTTGTTGGTACAGTTGAAACATAGTCGGGCGGTGAGTGGAGTATGAGTACCTTGAGGTGATATGATTATGGCGCCGATACCATTACCTAAAGCATTGGAGGCTCCTTCAAAGTGCATAGACCATCGGGATCCTGGTTCAGGTCCTTCATCCGGTCCAGGTACTTCACAATCAGTCACAATCATAATGCTTTCATCCGGAAACTCGAAGTTCATTGATTGGTAGTCATCTACAGCTTGATGTGCCAGGTGGTCCGCCAATACACTTCCCTTGATGGCTTTCTGGGTTGTATATTGAATGTCGTATTCCGTCAAGATCATTTGCCATCTTGCAATTCTCCCAGACAGAGCAGGCTTTTCGAATATGTACTTTATCGGATCCATTTTTGAGATCAACAAGGTAGTGTGAGTCAGCATATACTGTCTCAGCCGGCGAGCAGCCCATACCAAAGCGCAGCAAGTTTTCTCAAGCAGTGAGTATCGGGTCTCACAGTCGGTAAACTTTTTGCTAAGGTAATAAATGGCATGCTCTTTTCGGCCAGACTCGTCATGCTGCCCCAGCACACACCCCATTGAGTTGTCGAGCACTGTCAGGTATAGTATCAGAGGTCTCCCTTCAACCGGTGGCATAAGGATGGGTGGTTCTTGGAGATACTCTTTGATTCTGTCAAAAGCAGCCTGACATTCATCGTTCGAACGTACTACCTGATCTTTCTTCAGCAGCTTGAAGATTGGCTCACAGGTAGCAGTCAGATGTGAGATGAAGCGAGCAATGTAATTCAGGCGTCCTAAAAAGCCTCTGACTTCCTTCTCTGTCTTAGGAACTGGCATCTCTTGAATAGCTTTGACCTTAGCAGGATCCACTTGAATACCTTTATCACTGACCACGAAACCTAGCAGTTTTCCAGATCTTACCCCGAAGGTGCACTTGTTCGGGTTCAATCTCAGCTTGTATAGTCTCAACCGGTCAAACAACTTTTGCAGATGATCTAGGTGCTCTTCCTCAGTCTGGGACCTTGCGATCATGTCGTCGACATATACTTCTATCTCATGATGAATCATGTCATGAAATAAAGCAACCATGGCACGTTGGTAGGTTGCCCCAGCGTTCTTCAACCCGAATGGCATGACCTTGTAACAGAAGGTGCCCCACTGAGTAACAAATGTAGTCTTTTCCATGTCTTCAGGTGCCATCTTAATCTGATTGTAACCTGAAAAGCCATCCATGAAAGAGAATACCTTGTGATGTGTTGTATTATCAACAAGGACATCAATGTGAGGTAGGGGGAAGTCATCTTTGGGGCTGGCCCTGTTCAGATCCCTGTAGTCGACACACATTCTGACCTTACCGTCCTTCTTAGGTACCGGCACCACGTTAGCAACCCACTGAGGGTAAGAAGTCACTGCAAGGAACCCAGCATCAAACTGTTTCATGACTTTGGCTTTAATCTTCTCAGACATCTCTGGACGCATCCGACGGACCTTTTGCTTAACTGGAGGGCAGTCTTCCTTAGTTGGCAAGTGATGGACCACAATATCGGTATCCAACCCGGGCATGTCTTCATAGGACCAGGCAAAGATCTCCATGTAGTCATGTAACATCTTGGTTAACCGTTGCTTCACGCTGAGCTCTAGGTTGGCACCAATCTTTACCTCTTTCCTGTCTGCCTCAGTACCCAAGTTTATTGTTTCCACTGGCTCTTTATGGGGTTGAATTGCCCTCTCTTCCTGAAGCAACAATCTTGCAAGCTCGCCAGGCACTTCGCAATCATCTTCACCTTCGTCTTCGGCTAAGTTGATCGGATTTTCGAAGTCATAATTGGCAGTAACAGAGTTGTTATCAGTGAGATCCAGAGTGGATTGAAACCTGTATGAGTGAGTGTGTGTGTAAATACAGCTGTTTTGAAAATTATGTAAAGGAAAAGAAAGACAGAAAAGGAACACAATATTTGCAATGCGAAAAATACGTCCAAGATTTTCATTTATGATATATGAAATGATAGTTTGTATGCCCTCACAAATAGAACCATGGTGCCTCGGGTAAGACACCGGGCCATAGAGTTTATCATTGTTTATTACAAAATAACCAAAAACATAGGAATTCATTACTTAGTAACAAGAGAAACAGATAAGTTGTCCTTTGCACTCCAATTGTTGAGTCCACTGTCGGTGGCCGGGTAGATCCAGCTATCAAACTCAGCTTCATCAACTTCGTCTTCGTCCCCAATAGCATTTACTCCATGAGCAGGCAGGGGAGCTGTCACCACATTAGGCTTGTCAGATGCCTCAAACTGTACCTCCTTGGCGTCAATAAGGTCCTGCAGCTTGTTCTTTAACGCCCAACAGTCATCGGTAGAGTGCCCCGGGCTATCTGAATGGTAGGCACAACGAGCATTCGGGTTGTACTTGGGAGATGTAGTATTGGGGAACTTCAGGGCTTCCCTGACAGTCCCTAAGTTAGTGGATAGCAACTGTGGCAGGATCTGTGATAGGGTCATGCTTAACCGGGTAAACTCTCTCCGGGGTCTTTCAGCCCTTTGAGGATTGTTCGGCCGAGGAGCGGCAGCAGGCTTAGCAATCATCATCGCACTGACAGATTGGCGGTGCTCAGGTCTCTCTGATTTCCTGGAACCATATACGGCGCTGGACTCCTTCTTGAATGGTTTCTTTTCCGAACTAGATGATGCACCCTTCGCAATCTTTCCAGACTTCAACCCAGCTTCAATTCTCTCTCCAGTCAAGATCAAATCAGTGAACCCAGCAGAAGAATTCCCAATGAGATGGTTGAAAAATGGCCCAGATAGGGTCCCCAAGAACATGTCTACCAACTCCCGATCAGTCAATGGTGGCTGTACCCTGCCAGCCAGGTCTCTCCACTTCTGAGCGTACTCCTTAAAACCTTCGCTTGCACCTAACGACATACCCTGGAGTTGGGTACGTGTGGGGGCAAGGTCGGCATTATATTGATACTGCTTATAGAAAGCAGTAGCCAACTCCTCCCAGTTACGAACCTTGGTCCCATCCAGCTGATAGAACCATTCGAGATGAGTCCCTGAAAGACTCTCCTGGAAGAAGTGGATCCACAAATTCTTATCCGCAGAGTACGGCTGAATTTTCCGAACATAGGACCTTAAGTGCAGCTTGGGACAAGACGCCCCGTCATACTTAGAGAAGGATGGTGCTTTAAACTTATGCGGGATAATCACACCAGTTGACAAATCCAAATCTCCGAAATCCAGCCCAGGTACCTGTTGAACCTCCATAGCCTTCAACCTGTCCTCCAGTTGCTTATATCTGTCATCTGCAGGAGGGTACTGCTCTTCATCAAAATCTGTCTCGTTGTCGGAGACTACCGGACTAGGAACCTTTACTTCTGCCTGAGAAGGGCTCTTGCCAACAGAAGAACCAGCCTCTTCATGCTGCAGAGTATTGCCAAACCTTCGGCCCGAGTTGAACAGAACAGTTCTTCTCTTCTTCTTCTTCTCCTTCTTCAGGAGCATAGCCTTTAATTCTTCTTGGCCTTTAGCCAGACCCTTGATTAGTTCTTGAAACTGCGCATTCTGCGCCTGAAGAGCCTTGATTGATGTCTCAGTTGATGCAGATTCGGGATTCATGATGCTGAAATAAACAGCGAAGAACTGTAAGCAACCTGAAAAGTGGAAAAACCTGCTATGCACATGATGTATGAAATGCGTATGCAATGCATTCAAGGGTTCTAAAGTTCAAATTTGTTGTAGACAAAAAGGAACACACGTTATCATTAAGGAAATCATTGTTTAATACATCAAAGCCTCATGGGAAAAAGTACAAAAAGTCAAATCAATCCCAAAATACACTGCGCATCCTCTTCGGAGCTATGTAGGTGTTGAGATTCCTCTCCTCATGCAACTGGCGGGTGAGCTCCAAGACCTTCTTTTCGCTGGCATACAGACTAGTCTCAAGAGAATTCCGCTCTTCCTTAAGCTGGATCCAGCTCCTCTGCATCTCTTCCCAGGATGTGGGCATATCAGGGTGCTGAATAGTGTGGGACACTTCCCCTTCCAAGACTGGTTCTTTGATTACTGGGAGCATATGAGGATAAGGCATCACTAACTTCTGAGAGCGGGCGCGTACCCACTTGAGATAAGGTTCCAACGGGATGGAATTCCTATGCCCCAGTGTCTTGCTGTTTATCCTACTGGGCATCCTCCAAGCTCTGATAAATCTCTGGCGAAGTCCTTGAGTATCGTTGTCGAAGTCAAAAACTATGTCAGGGATCAACATGTCATGAGGACCATCCCTCCGAGCATAACCAAACTGTCTCCAAGCCAGGCATGGGCTATAAGTAATACCTCCTCTGATTCCAAGTAAAGGAACATTAGGGTACTCCCCGCAACGATCGATGATAGTGCCATCTTCTCTGGACCTAGGGCACCAATGTATATCTGCATGTGTAAGAGTCATTAACCATTGTGACCATCTCAAACCCCGCTCATTCTTCAAAACTGATTGTGGAAGGTGCGAAATAAACCACCTTCCCAGGAGAGGAGTGCAACACATAAGGACACCCCTTTTTCTCATGGTTCGAGTGTAACATGAGTGAAGGATGTCCCCCAGCAATGTAGGTATAGGATTCCTGGACATAAAGATCTGAACAGCACTGATATCAATAAGCTGATCTGGGTTAGGGAACAACACCAAACCATAAACAAGGAGGGCCACAACCTCTTCAAAAGCTTGCAAGTCAAGGGAGTTCCAACATTCATGGGCCTTTTCAAACAGAAACCTGGCTAAGAACCCTTTGATACCACTTCTAACTTCCCAATGTCCCTTGAGGTCAGATGACTGTAGGTGCAAGGCTTTAGCAATCTCTTCAAGCTTAGGTTCCTTTTCTGTACCGTTGAAGGGTAGCTGATCAAGGATAGGGATCTTCAGGAGCCGGGAGAACTCCTCCAATGTAGGTACCAACTGATAATCCAAGAAGGTGAAACAGTGATGCAGAGGGTCAAAGAACTGGAACAAGACCTTTATCATATCTTCCTCAATGTTGGTGTTGACCAAGCTGATGAGGCTTCCATGCCTTTCACTGAATGAAGAGTTCTCGGGAATCCTGGATATGAGCTCCTTAAGCTGAGGAGGGATCCTTACAAGACTGACTTGAATTGTCTTTCTACGAACAGTTTCCATGTCCTACAAAACAAGAACAAAGATGAAAATTCGAACCCCTGAAATGGTTAGTCAATGCATATGATGCTGGATGATGTCATGATGCTATGATTAAATACACCACAGATATTTACAAAGACAAACATGTAAGGCACACAAGGCACACAAGACAAGCCCTTAAGGTTTAAGGCCAACATGGGGTCTGGGTAGTACCCTCTTGAAGTTGGTGGGTTCAACCTGTCCTAATCAAAGTAACCGGGTTCTAAGGTTCCCAATATCACGGGATTGCTTTCATTGTTCATCGTTTCGATTTAGCCACTGAACTGGCGACCGAAATATTCCAGGAAAGCAACCCTCAATTGAGTGTAGTATCGAGTATCAACCAACCTCGGACTGCACCAAAGTCAGTTATCTCACTACCCTAAAGAGGCCAAGATAGTTCAATTAAGGTTCCTAAGGTCTGTTGATGCTTCACGACACCACGCGGAGGCCCCGTACTCTCCTTGACTGAACTCAAGGGTTACCGGTACACACCAAAGTGCCACATCAACGTAGCAGACTGTTTCAACCATGTCGGTATACCCCGCACAGTTCCCTCACAGCCTTGTTGCTACTTTCTAAGAAGGTATCCCCCAGATCCGGGTTAGGATCTATAGAACTCCCAAGACAGTCCCACAATAATAAAGCACACAAATCAATACAAGTGAAAACACAGTTATGAACTAACCCTAAGGTACACCTCACTTTAAGTTTGACTCCCCAGCAGAGTCGCCAGTTCTGTGATCGGTGGATCTGGAACTGACTGTTTAACGCTGGTTCGCGAAATGTCGCGGAAGCAAAAGTCGCCACCGTCTTTTATTTTCTCCAAATGGAAAGGACAAAAGCACAGAAAAATTCCTTATAGAGATTGCTCTCGGTTCGGGAGGTAGATTATAGAAAGGGAAGGTGTTAGCACCCTTTCTATCCATGGTTATCCATGGGCTCTTAGATACTTGCTCATTGTGTTTTCAAAAAATGGTTTGTTTGCTTTTCAATGTGGGTTTTAAAAAGTTTCTTTGAAAATTTCAGTTCGACTCTTGTATCGGTCCTCAAGAGTGTTTGAAAAATTGCTTTCGAAAGCTTTTTGAAAATGCGTTGGTGTGAAAAGTATTTTTGATTTTTGTTTTGAAATTAGAGCAAGTATCTACGAGAACCTACCTACCCTAAGGAATTCGTCTGTGTAAATGTCCTTTAAAGTAGTGCCATCCCACCATTGAGAGATAGGTAGCACCACCGTTGGAGGTGTTCGGGTCAATTCGAAGGTTCGGGACATGGTGATCACCGGAGCAATGGGAAGACACCTTAGAAGCTACCCTCATGCCAGGTTCCCGGATCATGAGGACTTACTAAGACATCCTCTACTCGACGATCACCTTTCGAGGCAAGGCAACAGTGAGGCGTACCCTAGGGGTGGTGTGTGTGAATCGTGTGTCGTTTTCATTTGTATTTTTGTTTTGTCATGTTAAAGTGATCTACGCTTGATTTTATTATGGCCATTCATTCTTTCATGCATTTTGTTAACAGTTAAAATATTTGCGGGAAAAATAAATCTAAAGCTATTACAAATGGCGCGGGTCCACATCGCCAAAATTAAACCGGACCCGATTTGACAGAAAAGTAAAGAATTAAAATGCGAGAAGTAAATGTTACAAAGCTTTGGGAGAGGTACATAATTATTTAAGCACAATAAAATAAATACGCGAAATTAAACAATTAAAAATATGGGCGTTGGATCCTTTTTGCAAAAATTAAACTAATAAGGAATTAGAATTAATATTAAAAGAGAATGTTTTTGTTTTTTGGTATTTTTATATTTTTAGATTCAATAGAAAAAGAGAATTAATTAAAATTAAAATTGAATGCAAACCCTAATTCTAGTTATTTTTTAATTTGTTAAGAAAAAATATTGAAGTTTTTAAACTAAATAAAACCCTAATTTTTACATGAAATTTAATTATGAAAATAGATAAATAAATAATATTATGATAAAAAAAGGAAAAATTCAAAGGAATAAAAATTATCAATTAAACCTAAGTCTATATTTTTGGATTTTTGTTATGAAAAGAATTTAAATCAAACCTAATTTAAAACTAAATTTATTTATATGCATTATTTACAAGAAAATATGAAAATAAAAAATTTATTATTTCTTTTATCTTTTCTGATTTTTTAGGCATTTTTTATATTTGGTAAAAATAATTAATTGAATCAAAACAATAAAAGTAAATAAAATAACAATTGAAAACAAAATAAAAAAAGAAAATTGCAAACCAGGGGGGGTTCAGGCCCCAATATGGAGGTTTTGATTCAAGAGTTCTGGCCCAATAAGCTTGAAATTCGTTGACTTTTCCAGGCCACGTATGGGACCTTTGACTAGGGCTTATGGTGCACCTCTGATCATGGCTCTCTGATTAATTCTCTTAGGCACGTGGACGTCTTGATTATGGAGGAACATGATGCGCTTCAATGTAAACGCTGCACAGGAATTCACATGGAAAAATAATATTGGAAATTATACAGACCTGGGACTCGAACCCAGGTCTTGGACGTTAATGCAATGAGCGCTTGCCAGCTGAGCCATGTCAACGTATTTGTTATATAATAAGCAAACAAATAATATAAAAAGAAGCAACGCGTTAGTGACTGAAGCGCACAAAATTCAAAAACAGTGTATCACCTGTTGCCACCACATCATCGTCCTCACCATCCCTGTAAAACAAAGAACAAAAGCAACGGTTTTTATGGCGTGGTCTAAGACATGCTATTAGAAAATAGCGATTAGGTCATGTGGCTTTATAAATTAGGCGCGAGTATGTTAATCTCTTCGTCCAAGCTTGCTGAGTACAATGGTGGTGGCCTTGAGTCCTAATTTTTCTTCGTTTCAAAAGCCCCAAATTTACAACCCTGTAAACCCTAGAAATCGTGCATGGTACAATTGTATATACAGCATAATAATCAAATTAAACATCATGGTTAGCTTTAAAACATCACAATGAATATAAATCCACAATTAGAATGCCATGAGAATGCCTAGAATTAAAAATACGATCTTGACTTTTTCTCTGTACAGGGAAGGTTCTCATTACCAATTCTTGGGGTTTGAATCAATGTTAATGACTGGAATGTATTCAGGGAGACTTGAGGAAGCTAATGGGATGGTTTTTGTGCTGTGAATCGACCTGTAAAGGGGTTTACAGTTTTGAATTTTTTGGCCAAAATTTCAAGTTTTTTGAGAGCTTTTCTGCGCAGCTTTGAGTGTATCATCATTAGGGTTGTGATCAGGTATTTGTATGGAAGGCATTAGGTTAACAAAACTCAATCAAATCTCTTGAAATCATGGACTTTGAATTTTGATTTTCTAAGGATCTTTTTAAATCTTTTTCCATGTGTTCTTGTGTTAAAATCATGCCAATCAATCCAATTCTTTCCTAATTAGCATATGCACGAAATCTTGATGGCAAAACATGTATAAAAAGATTTGTTAGGGCAAGTTAGATATTTTTCATGTATTTAAATAATTTAAATGAATTAATATAAATAATAATTCAAATAAATAAATAAAAAATGAGAAAATACTTCCCTTTGGGCCAAGTGGTCGTGCATATGTCATGGATGATGAATCATGGAAGAAAAATGGGCCCATTAGCAATTTTAGGTCATTTGAATCAATGTTGACTTTTCAAAATATCCAAAAATTTCCCAACTTCCACAAGGCATAACTTGCTCAATTTTTAAGCTTTTCTCATGTTCTTGGACATTTTGGAAAGGTCTTTGAGTCCTCTAACCAATGTTTTTGGTCCTATGTCATTTTGATTTTCCAATCTCAAGTTATGGCCTTTGACTTAAAGTCTCTTTTTGTTGACTTTTGAAAATGACCTATAATGTTGGAATTGATAACTTTTTGTGAGAGCATTTCTTGGACTTGAAGTATGAAGATGAGTTGTAGGAAATGTCTTTCTATTCAAAATTAGCTTTGGATGGAATTTTTCTAATAATCCATGTGAAAGTTATGCCCTGGTCAATTTCAGTTGACTTTTTCAGCTGTCCAAATATAGTAACTTTTGCATCTTGATGATTTTCTGAGCCAAATTTTGAGAATCATGATCAAGCATTGATCAAATGATGTTTGTGGCTTCAAAATGATATGTTGACCAAAAATTTGAACTTTTGACTGTCAAATGACCATTTTGCCCCTACAGTTGACTGTAGTGCAATTTAGGGTTTGGACTGTGCAATTTTGAGCTGAATGCCTTGAAACTTGATATGAGGATGCTTGCCCATATTTGTAGGCATATGAGACTTGATTGGGCCTTTGAAAACTTCCTTTTCTTGATCAGAACACAAACCCTAGTTTTGACTGTATAGGAGACAGTTGGACTGCACAACCCTTGGGGAATTTTGCATCTTGACTTGGCCATTTCTTGGAGAATATGGGAGGGCAAATTTTGGGGTACAACACCTTCCTTGCAAAGAAATTTCTCGCAATTTGATTTTCCCTTTTGTCTCTTTCTGATTTCCTCTTCCTCTCTTGGTTTGTAGGTTATAACAACGGTGTTTCAGCGATGGCTTGGAGGTCAGATCTTAATCAAGAAGAAACTTCAAGGCTTTAATTGCTTCTCCTTCTTCTCGATTTACGAGTCTTTTTCTCCCAATTTTCCCCGTTTAGTCTCAACTCAAAGGGTTTATATAGTTTTAGGAATTAATACAAATTAGGAAATTTCCTTCTGATTGTCATTACAAATTAATTGATTAGGGTTATTTTTTAGTGATTGGTGTTAGATTTATAATTTTAGGAAAGATAAAATATTGTAATTGATATGATTTGATTATGTATTAAAATTGGACAATTTGTTATGTAATTGACTGAGTTATGATTTGATATGGTTCATTTGTTTTAGATTTGTTTCAAATTACAAGCACGTTTTCTCCCGTTAAATCTGTACAGTACATGTTTGGGCCTGGTTTCTGGGCTTGAAGGAGAATAACAAGGCGCTTAAAGTAATGTTTAGGGTTTCAGAGGAAATCCCTAATTGGATTTGGTTGACCTCGGCCAACGTGTTTAAAGAAAATAAACAAAATAATTATGATTAATTATATTTAAAAATAATAATAATGGATATAGTAATGATAATAATAATTATGTACATAAATTTAAAATGATTTGTAAAACAAAGCAAGTTGTTTGATAAATGGGCCAAAATTGTCCAACTATTGGTCCTAAAAAAACTCTTAATGGTCCGCCCCAATAAAAATTGTAGCAACAGGTTTCTTTAAGAAAAACGCACACCCCTTTTCTATTTTGAACCAGGCCAGCAAAATTTTCTTAATGGGCCATCATATTTTGATGGATCATTTAAGACAATACACCCCCTTTTCATTAATCAGCAAACTTTTAACAAACCTTAACAAGCCTAACTCTTAAAATAAGTCAAAATAATCCTTAATGGGCCTAAAAATGAATATACCCCATAGTGAGCTTAGAAACTAAATACACCCCCTCTCTTTACATGTAAGAACCAACTTAATGGACCATCAGATTTTGATGGTCTATCCTGAAATAATACACGCCCTTATGAACTTAAACTTCATTGTAATTTGACAAAAATCTAAATCTTTATAACTTTGTTAGAAATCTATAGGGCAAATTTGGGGTATGATAGAAGCCCTTGATGATGGTGCGACCATTAGCATGTTGAGATGTCTTTGAATTTCATGAGATTATGATATGATGAAGACTTGAGTGATAAAAAAATGAAGATCTCAAACCCTAATTCTTGATTTCCATCAGAGGGACCAAAACCCTAATTTACTTGATGAATTCAATGAAACCTCAATATAATGAAGTTATGGTGAAGTTGATGATTACTTGATCACCATGAATGAGGGGCTTGAATCTCTGAGGAACACGTGCCCTTTGATAAACCAATTGTTAGATATTCTAACATATCTTGCACAAGCAACGAATAAGCATAGCTTTTCAATCTCATAAGGTTAGTGGATGCAAATATGAATGGGGTGATCTTTTTTAATATTTATGCAAATGATGCAAAAGGAGGTGGGATCTTAGGTCAAAAATTAGGGTACAACAGTTGGTACTTAGAGCAAGTTGCAGCCACACAAGTATCGTATATTCATAATGGCCTGAAATATCATTGATAATGCTTATATGGTGGCTCTCATAGATTCCATGAATATACACAATACTTTTAATATTGCTACATTCATCAGTATCAAGCATATGAGGCTCTTTAACAAGAAGATAACTCGGGTTCGAGATCTTCATAGGTGGATGAGATTGGTGTAAGAAGCTTGGATCCGCATATCAAAGAAGTTATGTATCGAAAAGTTCGGTAGGAATTGTGCAGGTTTGGCATTCGATATCATAATGACTATTATTATACCTTTCCCGATAGGGAATCAGTTTGCGAGTCCAACACATTGCTTTGATAAAGACATATGAGTCTTTTAAGTCAACTGGATTTGTTTCAGACCCGAATACAAAATTTTAATATTTTCCCCAATTTTCTATCTTATTTATGTTTTGGATTAAAAGCCCATTAGGGTCACTTTTTATGTTTTATTTTTATTTTGGATTAAAATCCCATTATGGTTTCTTTTTATGTATTTAAACACTTTTGGGTGTGGCTTATAATAAAATTCAAGTATTTTCACTTTTGATGGATTCCAAAACTTAATCTGGCAGGTTTGTCACTTGCAAACTTGAGTTTTTAATCCTTCGTGATTCCGACAATGCCATTTTAATAACATGACCAAAATTGACTCACTCTAAATAAGATTGAATAAACTCTTCATGCACAATATATTCATGGACACGAGTACCAAATTTCGATGGGTCTTAAAAAAAACACAAATAAGTTTTTAATAAAATAATGGATTATAAAAATGAATCATAACGAAATAAAAATTTACATAATAATTAATGTTGTTGATGGTTCTTCTATGTGTTTCTCCCATATTCAAGAGAGTCATTTTGATAATGAGAAAATAAAAGAGAATGTGAGTATGTGAGTAAGATTATAGTGTATTTTTTTGTGTTGAAAATGAAGTGAGTTAGAGTGTTAGTTATAGTGAAGTGAGTGAGAGTCCATTGAATGCATGGTGTTGAGTATTCGTATATGATTGCTTGCATGCATGCAAAATGAACATGCCAACTCAACTGGTAATAATGTACATTTTTCAAAGCTAGCGCTAATTGGACTGACGCCTTTGACTATAGTGTTTGTTTATATTCGTAGCTGGTATAGGTAGCTGGTAATGCAGAAGTTCCACCATGTTTTGCATGCATGAAAAAACAACAAGTCAATTGAATTGGTGTTAATGTATATTTTTTAAGTTAGCGTCAATTAGACTGACACCTCATTGGGTATTGCTTTTGTTTGTATTTGTTGCTGGTATACATAGCTGGTAATTCAAAAGTTGCACCAGATTTTATGTAACACCCTTCTAAATCCACATATAATTTACATACATTTTACGAAATTAAATCAAATAAAATCACCAACAAGGGTGTCACACCTTCATAAAAATATCCTGCTCCATAACACGAGTTTTAAAAACATTTAAAACAACTGTTTCTTTATGTTGTACCCCAAAATTTGCCCTCTCATTTTATCAATATTTTCTCATCACAAGACTCTTGGAACTCAAGATCAAGCTAGGGTTTGCTCTGCTCAAGACACCTCCTTGCACTGTTGACCTAAATTAGGGTTTGAGTTTGCACAAGGATTTTTGGACCTTCAATGCCAAAATTGACTTTCATACTTCATGTTGGACTCATAAGTTTGCCCATACCAAGTTTCAAGCCTTGAATCAAATTTTTGCCCAGTCAATTGGACAGTTGACCTAAAAACCAACTGTATTGGGGAAAAAGTCAATTGTGGCCAATTTACAGTCAAACCTCATGAATTTTGACCCACATCAACATTATGAACTCATATGAACCATTTGATCAAGTTTGGACCATAATTCCACAAGAGATTTGATCAGATCACCAAAAGGGCAAAATGGTCATTTTTAGGGTTTTGACTGTACAAAGGCAATTTTTGACTGTTTGACCTAGCCAATGGAAAATTAAGCTCAACCATGGACTCAAGGACTCAATGACATTACCTTGGCCTATGCAACAAGTTCAAAAGATCTCAAATGCATAGGATTGACAAATGGATTTTTTAGTCAACTGATCAAAATTTGATTGTACACTAAAAAGTCAAACTTTGACTTTTTGGTCAAAATCAAGTGCCAAGGGTCATTTTTCATCAAGATGTGTCAAATTATGAAACTTGGTCATCAAGAAACCCAAAATTGCAAATTAGGGTTTGAAATTGAAAATTTTCATAACTTAAGAAATTTTCTAAGTTATGAAAATTTCTTAATTTTTCCTAACTTTGTCCCATATTTTCACCAAGATGCAAATGGATTCAAACAAAACTTACAACATGAAAGTTGTACTCCTCCACAAAGTCTACAACTTTGATTCACAAATTTTTCTCAAAAGAAGCTTGGATCTCAAGTTATGATTTTTGGAACAAGGGTCCCTAAAACTTTTAACTTAGAGAAATTTTGCCCTAGTTTAGGCAGGATTTTGACCCATCTTCTTGGCCATTTTTAACATAGTTACACTTGGAGTCTCAAGTTGAATTTCAAAGATGGATTATAGTACATGTTTCAAGCTTTCCAAATTGTTCAAGAACTCCTCAAACACATTTATGGTTAGGGAGAATCGAATGCTTGAAGTTGGCAAAAACTCACTTTGTAACCATGGCCAATACATGTTCATACAAGTTGCAAAATCTGACCAAACTAGCTTTGTACTTGATTACAGGTCTCTAAACCAATTTAAACTAAAAAATTGAATGCAAATACATTGGTTAGAAGCATTGTTCTGAGCAAGGGAGCATTATACAATGAATAATTCCATTTTGGGCATAAAGATAACACTTCCATTTACATAAAGCATGCTTTATGTCAAGTTTCATTTCTTGAGCCATACACCAAGCCCTTTGCTGCAAACAAGGCTCCCTAATGTCAGGCAAAGCTCAACCATTTTGTGAATCTAGGTTACAAGCCAGTACAACCCTTGCATTGTCAACTCTCACTTTTTGCTTCAAAACTAAGTCATTATGCCAAAAGTCCAGAACTTATACATCTGATATATTCAACTCAAGCCAACATTTCAAACAAGTTTTGCACATCCCTTGGATCCAGAAACACGAGCCATTCATCCCTCAAACACCCTTGTACACAAAAACCACATTTTCTTGCAAAACAGGGCATGTCCTGCAGAATCACTTCCATCTTCACATTGCCTCGTGCGTTTTGCCCCAAACTTGTTCCAATACCTTTCATTCAACTCACTCAAACTATCCCAAACCTCCATTGCCAACTGTAACTCCATTTACAGTGTTCACCATTTTCGTTTCAAGCTTATGCAGATTGACTTCTAGAGGTTGATTCAGGGACATTCAAGGCAAACTAAGCATTGAGAAAGGTCCAGGGAACATCAAGCAAGCTCAAAAGAACCTCAGACCTCACTGAAAGTTGCTGCATTGTCCAACTCGAGTCCAACTGAAATAGGTTTTTCATCAACTTCTATCTCTCTATTTAGGAACATTTAGCCTTAGGTTTGTGAATAAAATATGTTGTACTCATTGCCCTGAAACCATACATATGCTCAATTTTCATTTATATTAATCGTGCTAGGAGAATTTCATCCATGAACATGTTGAAAAAGTTAGGTTAAATTTTAGGGCCAGAGAAATTCTCTCTGGTCTTTGAGAGTTAGATTTAATGTTTTATATGGTTGAAATCGTTGTTTAATGCTCTACAAGTTTCATGTTTTGAGTTTTGGCAAAAGATCACGTTTCAAGGAGTTAGCAGTTTGTACAGGGCAAGCGCGCGTTTGTCACAAGGAAGAAGATGAAGTGGAAATGGGATGGGCCTGTTTTGTTCTTCTTTTTGCACCCTTATGCTTGCTTTTCACACCCCCTGGCCCAATTTCTTGTATTTTTGTTATTTTTGCATTTTGATTTCATTTCTGACTTTTATATTTTATTTTCAAACATAAAAAATACTTAAAAATATTTTCATATTTTTTTTACATTTATTAGGCATTTTATTCTTTTCTTTCTAACATTAAAGCATTATATATATATATATATATATATATATATATATATATATATATATATATATATATATATATATATATATATATATATATATATATATATATATATATATATATATATATATATATATATATATATATATATATATATATATATATATATATATATATATACTTTTATATTATTTGTTTGATTTTAAAAATAATGTAAATAAAACTTTTATTTTTATTTCTTATTTTTAATTACATTGAAAATATTTTCTTGAATATATTTTATTTTTGTAAATATTTTATTTTTATATATATATACTTTTATTTTATTAAATAAATAGAACAAAATATAAAAATATTACCTTTTTATTTTTATAATAAAAAATACCTTTTCTTCAATATATTTCTTTTTTGTATATATTAATATATTTTTGTATATAAATAATATGTGACATTTATCTTCTTAAAAGAAATTAGGGTTTACCCTAAAAATAATTAAAATTAATTCTTTTTTTATTTCTTTATATTTCTTTACATTAAAAATATTTTTACATACATGAAAACTTCTTGTGCATAATACATTTTATTCTAATATTTATTTATCTTGTTTATTTAAATATTGTACATTTAAATATTGATTGCATTTGAGATTCAATTTGATTGTAATAACTTAGGATTTATATTTCTTGTCAATTATCCCCTATTCAAAACTTGTACCCCCCTCCCTATATCAAAGTTGTAATAGCTTAGATTTATTTTTACGCACTTAAACGCTTTCAATTATGCCATGATCAGAGAATTAGGGTTTGTTTGTCAAATCAAAACCAACAAATAGTTTGACCTAATCAAAGACAAAAATGCATGAAAAATAAACACAATGCACACTTGCACCCCTAGGGTTACAATCCACTTGTTGCCTTCAAAAATGGGCCATGGTATGCATGTTAAGTACTTTAGCAAAACAAAAAAACAAAACAAAAGATCATAGTCCCTCGATGACGTTATTTGAGTTGCCTAAACAAAATGATCAAGTCCCTCAAGAAAATTGCCAAAAATACTTAGCACCATTGCTATCATGGTCTATACGATGACCCGCGCCTGTCCCGTTTAACATCCTAACACAAGGTTGTTCACCAAATACAATGGTGAAACAACACTGTTAAAAGGATTAAAAACATAAGAAAGATCTTTGAGTAAAATAGGGTAGATATCTCTTAGTTACTTGATCAAAAGCTTGCAAAACATCCTTGTTATCTTCAAACACACTTCACAACACAATTTCAAAACCCTACTTTCAAAACATTGAAAACTTTTCAAAAGACAAAAACACCTTTGTATACATTCAAACAAGAATCATTACAAAGGTTGCCACAACGATGGCCTCTTTTCAAAATATCTTTCCAAATCACACATAAAGCACCATTTCAAACAATTGAAGAGCACAATTTCAAACAATTGAAAAGCAAAGCAAGTGATCTAAACAAGTAACTAAGAGCTCATGGATAACCATGGATAGAAAGGGTGCTAATACCTTCCCTTTCTATAATCTACTCCCCGAACCCAAGAAAACAACTCAAAGGTCTTTCCTGTGTTTTTTGACCTTTCCTTAGGATAAAATAAAAAGTCGGTGGCGACTCTTGCTAAACTGAAACATTTGCGAACACAAATGTAAAACCTCAAGTCAGTTTTACCACTGTATCACACTTTAATATCCTCAACACATCAAAATTTAGATTATCGCAGCGGAATCATAGTCTCAAAACATCTTTATTAAAATACTCCATCATTTATGATTCATAAGTCAACAAATAGATATCATGAAAGGTAACTCATCATCTCAAAATAAGAAAGCGAACATAATAGTTTCAAAACAAACGTTCTCAACCTCGATGTTACATATCATAGCAAGACTCTCTTATTCAACAAAAATAAATGACACACTCTGAAGTTAATCTTCTAAGCTTCAAAGCACTAATCCTGACCACTTGCAAGTTACCCACATATAGAGGTAACATTTCCAGGCAGAAAGGGTGAGTAATCATAATCACTATAAAAGACACAAGGAATAAATATAGTAGTCATAGCATAATAGCAGGACACCACACACCTTCAAAACTTCATGTTATGCCCACACCTTTAGTTCATTATTTATTCATAGCGTAATCACATCATCAGTCAACAATCATCATCAAGACATCGTTAGTTCACATATTCATAAAGCATCACTTAATCAATCATTATGCAATATCACAAAGAATGTAATGCAACTTTATTAGACTCATACATGTGGTACCAAAATTTCACTGATGACACAATCATCGTTTCTCCAAAGATCTCCCACCAATAGGATCAATTCCCGCTTGGAACTAGAGTACATCATAAAATTGCACTCAATCTACAGTATGGGGTTGAGGCCATCACTGGACAATTTTCCCTACAAACTTCACTAGAACAATATCCTACAACCATCATTGAGCTATGTCCTAACATATGTCATGAATGCATGATGCAAAACATCTCAATAACAACATAACCACTACTAGTCAAAACACATCATCATTCATATAATCATCATAATATCATCATATACTTCATACTACACACGTGATCATCATAGCAACAACAATTCATTATATACACATACATCATAATAGAAAAATCACCAAATCATCTTATTCATCAAAACATAGACACATGAAAATACATCATATGACTCATTTTATTCCACCAAAGTATAATCATCACGTTATATTTCTAACGCTTCAAACGACGCATCAAATAGAGTCCTAAAACTCAAGCTACAACCTGTTAAAGTTTTTCTAGACACCCCTCACCTTAGGCTCGCCTGGCGAAGCAGATGGCTCGCCTGAGGCTCTCCTAGAGAAGACGGGGCGAATCATTTTCCTCCATTCAAAATCTAGAAGCATGCATTTCCCTTTTGTCTCCTTCGCCCGGCGAGGCTGTTACCTCTCTCGGCGAGCTTAGCTCGTCTCTGCTTCGCCCGGCGAAATTGGAGCGAGTCCTCTTCTCTCATATAAAATTTCAAGGGCTATGTATTTCACCCCTTCCCTTCGCCTCGCGCTCGCCCAGCGCATTATGGGAGAACTTCCTTCGTCCAGTGATGCATCATGCTCTCCCGACGAGCCAGCACGAACATGAATTCTCTATTGCAATCTCTGCACTGCACAAATCCAATTTTTACACGATTTCTTCACATTACAGGTCTTAACTCATCATGGTTTCACATAGTTTTATCATACAATACGAACACAAGTTACCATGCATCATATGCCTCAATTTATTGGAAACCAATCTCACAAATTCATCAATTTTCATCAGATCATCATATTTACATCATCATCTCAAAATCCTAACACAAACCTACAATTACCTAAACCTTAAATCGATTATTATAACAACGATAAACTCTTGTTACCTTAGATTCTTCCTAGCAATTGATTCCTCTTCGCGTTCTACAAAATCCTTCTGAATTCCTCCATGCCCTAGCTCTCTCTCCACTATGTTCCTCTTACTTTCACGATCGCACAAAATGAGACACTTTTCCTTTTATTCTTTGTTTAACCCTTGAACCCTTTCTATGGTCTTCCCATCTTACTCTCACTTACATCACAATATTACCACCTTGTCCTCATAGTCTCTACCTCTTATTATTAATCTATTTAACTAATTAAAATAATTTCTAACTAATTATTCTAATTATCCAAACTATCCTACAAATATTCAATATCATCTTAATTCTCACTACCCCATCATACACCACATAAAACATCATATCAAGCATCATGTTCATCACAACATCTCATATACTTCACAAATACGTCATAAATACTCATCATAAATCAATTAAATAACTAAATAAATAATCTAATTATTTTGGGGTGTTACATTTCATATGCATGCAAAAGTAACAAGTCAAATGAATTGACGCTAATGTATATTTTTTTGAAGCTAGCGCCAATTATACTGGCGCATACGTATAATATTCAACTATATTAAATCTCTCCCAAACCAATTCTAGACCAATCTCAAATCAAAAAATTCAAAATATGTCTTCTGCATCCAAATACATTATTAATGCTTACAATAATAGAGAGACATATGTCTATGATGTATCTGAGTTTGGTTTCTAAAATATTGATATTACTCAGTTTGTACTCAATATGAAAATCAAATTTCTTGCATTTGAAATAGAGAATAAGTCAAAGTTAAGGTTTGGTCCAGTGTCACAAATTATATATCAAAATCCCGTATTTTTTAAAACAATCATGTCAAATTTTTCTAACTAAAGGTTCGAGATGATGAAGATATTAAGAATTTGTTTGTTAGTTATGAACATTTTGGGCTCAACTATATTGAGTTGTATATTTTACTCCAACAACATCAACATGACGTTTTCTTGCATCTATTTGTCGTTAACAAAGTCATAAACTTATTTTGTGTATACGACAATAGCTACCCAATGATAGCAAAAGATGAATATTGGCCTACATATCAAGGATATGTAATTTGGCACAACGAAAATATGAGAAGGAAGAAAAATGATAGTCCCAACAGCACATATATTAGAATCGAAATGAATACGACTGATAAATTAGAAAGAAAATGATATATGTCATCAACCCAGACACACATAGAAATGTTGTCTCAATGTTGAAACAAGCTTTGGATGATAATTTATTTTGTTGTTAAATTTTATGTAACCTTGAAATTTAATATAGATAACGACTTTTGGTTACAACAAAACGAACATAGACACGCCTCAAACAACAACACAAACAACAAATAAAAAGACTCAACACCACGACATATCTAAGAACATACAAAAATCAAAACAATATTATATGGTGTGTACATATCCTAACATTATTGTCATTACATACGCTGAATATAATCATTATCATCCACAACAGAGACGTACGAAACAAATCTCTCAAATTTTCTAATTCTTTCACCATTAATCTCTCCATCTAACCAAAAGATCAAATTTCTCTCAAATTGTATGAAACTCTGAATGTTCCAACCTTCTCACACATATATTCATACTAAATGATATGCACTTGTCTTTTACAATTCATGTTAAAATATATTTATTATAATCTTGTTGTACGTCATTTCTTTTTATCAAGCATTACTTGATGAGTTATTTTTGTATTAATTAATTAAGAATGTATTTTACAAATAATTAATAGTTTGTTTTATTGATTTACATCAAAGCCTGTGACAAATTTTTTGAAAGGCCAAAAAAAGAATTAATTAAAACAAGGCATAAGCAACGCCAAAAGAACAAATTTGTCTGTTATAAACACCACTTCCAATTACATCAAAGCGGAATTGAAGTATGCTAGTCAACAACAGACAACAACAGAACAAACTTCACCAAACCAAATTGTCAAACACCACAGCCTGCAAATATATATATATATATACAACCTAACTAGAATATATTGTTGCAACACCAATGCCAGAGCCTGTCCGATTGACCAATGGATACACTACACCTTAAAACAGAAGATGAAAATGAAATTATTAAACGCAGCAGATATGAACATATCCGGTCAACAAGATCTGAAGCTCCACAATACTTCATATGCCATAGTCCTTAAGAAAAAACACCCCAAATCTCACTAATATCGGCAAGAAAAGTTCCTGATTTAACAGCCTATACCCTATTAAATTACTCCAACCATTGCCACCACGGAGATGTTAAAACCCTCCGCGTCCACAAACTATAATGAAGTAGGACCACACCATCCACCAGAAAAGAACTCCCTCAGCACCAAGATGTGGAGCATGATATGATAACAGTAATCTCAAAGTACTTAAGTCATATATTGAAAGAGGTGTTCCGTCTCAAGAATATTAACTCAATATCAAAATTCACAATCATATATAAGCTCAACCTTGACCAAATAAGGCCTTATTTGTTTAACAACTTATTTTAATTAAGAGCTCTATGATTTTGCTACTCCCTTTCCCGGGAAATGTTTATGTACATAGAAAAGAGAAAGAAGGAACATGAACTGCTTTATATATTGTGTAAAAAATCCTAGTGCTGAAACTTACATACACAAAGTGCGGAGAAGCTAGGCACCACAGGTTTGAACCCATGCCCCAACATAACAAATGTCCTTATTTGATAGGACGTGTTGTATTTGTTGCATGCAACAGATTAAAGCACCAAAGTTTATGCATTCATGATTAAATTATGCATAAAGATTAAAGCACGTACATTGTTGTGACTTTCCAATCCCCACAAGCTTTTAATTTTCTCGGCATTTGAGAGATCAAGGACAGCTAGTTCATGTGGCAATGTGTCCAAAGGAATGCATTTCAAAAGGACAACCTTGCCATTATATCCATTTCAGTTCATCTGTAAGAAACTTGCCTTTCAAACTATAATTATTGATCTGAAGCAATCTTAAGTTAACTAATATCTCAAAGAATTTTGCATCAAGTATAACATCGTTATATTTCTCTGCTTCAGACTTTATTAATCTTTTCTTAAAGTCTAGTACAACTCCTTGTATGAATATCCCGAAAGATTATTATCACGAATTTCAAGAAATACAGATTTATGTGTAGAAATTGTAATTGATCCATCACCTTCTCAACACGTTCATTGAGTCCCCCTATAAACTCAACCACAATCATCAGAATATTACTTAACTCCTTCAAAACCGTTTTCACCAAAAGGCTATCAGATTCTCATACTCGCCTTCATCACTAAGCCACAAAAACAACAAAGAGTAAAACAAACTAAAAAAGAAAGTATAGCAGAATCAAAAGAACAATCCATGAGAGCACAAGCCGTACCACTGAATAAATCATTAAAATATATTATTAAACTCATTTTAACGATGATTTTTAACTAAATTCGCATGCTTGTGACATGTGGTGACTCGGGGAATCTGATTTCGAGTGAGTGGCTATAATTCAGGTGACATGTGGTGACTCGGGGAATCTGATTTTGTGTGAGTAACTATAATTCATTTCATGCTAGTTTATTCTTCTATTGTAAATCACAAGTTTGAAATATATGAAATACTTTTTCCACACTCATACTTTAACTATTATTGCAAAAATAGGTGATTACAAAATTGAGAAACATGTTATTGAAAACAAAGCCAACAAGTCCACCAAGTTGTTTCATAGAATCTCTCCACTTGGAAACCATAACATTATCAAATTTCTTTTTCTATATTCAGTCTTATTCTAACAAATGTTATATTTCAAGAAACCATAACTTGACAAGGGGTTTTTCTGCGCAAGTTTTTAGCATTTCAGGAAACTCTAGATTCAGTTATAACAAATGTTATATTTCAAAATTATCAGTTAACAAAAAGAGACAACAAGAGTTGTTACCTATTTAATTTTGTTCTTGGAGAAAATGAGAGCCACTTCTCTGTATGAATAAAATCAGTTTGAGCAGAAAATATATGCTAACCAGACAATATCCCTCTTGGTTCATTTAATACAGAAGTGTTGAGCTAAGACAAACACTAGTAGACTCCAAATTATTGTATTAAACTATTAAAGTCCCACATTGCCAAGTTAGCAAAGAAGCATAAAATATGTCAGATATAAAATAAACAACAAACATGGAATTCAACTTATACCTTTCTCTGCCTTTTGGCTAAGATCTAGTTAATATCTGTTCTTATTTTCTTAAGGGGGAGAGTCAGCTACAATACCTTGCAATTGAGTCTCTTATGTGTTGCTTTTGCATTGCTCTATAATAATAATGATAATACTAGTTCTAATTTTATTTCCTTAAACTATAATAATAACGATAATACTTTTTTACTTTTCTTATTGTATTCTAGAGTGGACAGTTTCAAGTTTTTCCTAACCAACCTTACTGGCACTGCACAATATAAATACATCAAAGATCTTGTATAAAAAAGCCAACATGGGCAATTTTAATCCCATAAATTATCATTCAATCAATATATGAAGTATATTCATAAATTGTCATTTCACCCACAATTGGTAAAAAATAAAAACACTACTACAAAAATAAATGTGACAGAAGCATGCTGCTAAAATAGCCTGGCATCTTTCTGCTTGCTCCGCCCCAACATATAGTTACTAAAATTTTAAAAAGTAAAGATGACAGCTGTGGGATTTGAACCCACGCCCTTTCGGACCAGAGCCTAAATCTGGCACCTTAGACCACTCGGCCAAACTGTCTTGATATATAAAAACACCACTTACTCTAATATTTTGATTGACTCCTTCGAAGGACTATCAAACTTGAAAGGAATGATTAGAAGCAGACTATATTAGGATCTAACTCGGACGTGTAGTGGTTCTGTCGCTAGCTGACACACACCAAACTGTAGGTAAAATTAAGGATCATATGAGAAAGGATTCAAAAGGGGTATAGATCATGGTGTTTGTAAATCATAGAAATTTAAGCAAAAACATTCATACATTTTTAAGGAGTTCTAAGGCTATACATGAAAGACCCAATTAAACCCAAAAAAATACTCATTTCACTAATCATGTATTACATAGAAATTCCCCTCATGCAAAACTGGAGGCAATAGTGATTCAGGACCTAGTATGTGAACCGAATCATTCCATGACAACAAAGCTATCTTTCACCAAATGAAGATGATAGAGAAAAAACTTGGTATGGTGTTTGTGAATGCTGCTTCTTCAACTTCTGGTTTGTTCCCAAAACAAAATCAAATTTCTCTAATGTTTCCTTGTACTTGGCATTCCATCAACATTTAATCCAGGAAAGTAATGAACCTTAAGAAGATGCCATTAATTCTTTGGTCCTAATATACATTACAATTTCATATGGCAAATGTTTTGTGTCGTACATCTCTATCATATCTTTACAAGAAAAAAGTCACCAATCCTATACTCCTTATTTCAATATTGTGGACTGGAGGTGCAACAGCCTGTGTTCCCTCCACTCTTAGGAGTAGGAGGTGTCCGCTGCTCTGTGAAACCAGCCTCACACTATACCCTCGCAGCTCTTAATACATTTGTAAATCACCATTATTAATAAAGTAGTTTATAAGATATCATGGAGAGCATGTCAAAACAAGCATTAAACAACTTATAGACATGTGATATGTTGCTTCCATAAACCCTTATAAACAGTCTTATCCAAATAGATACGCTTAAATAACGCAATCCAAACAAACCCTAAACCTTCAATTCACAAGCTAGCGCTACTCAGCTCGGTAACCATGTGTGATATTCTAGCCAATGCGGAATTTAATGGATATAAATTTGCATAGTATTAAGTTGGCACATGGTTTCTTAAATGGCTTACTTTGTCCTGAGCACTCCCAAACTAGTTTTAACATGTTACAACACTAATCCAAAAATGTTACAGCCGATATTGCAACCATAGTAGGCATGCAAGGATTTAATCAAGTGGCAGTTGACTGAAAGTATAGGAAAATAACATTCCAAGATACAAAACGCAGATTAACATTTCATAAAAAAAACATGTTGTTTCTGCCATGTTTATTAAAGAATATATTTCTATTATGAAATGTCAAGGGCAAGATAAAAATGAAGGAAATAATGGTAAGAGGATTAGTAACAAACATGCCAAACTGATTGTACTTCAAATGTTCAAACTTTGTCGGTATAATATTTTATGTGATGATATGATAGCATAATATTGTGATTTAGTTTTCAGACATACATAGAATAAATTAGGATCTTAGCTCAAGTACAATATTCATTCCCAAACTCCATTATAGAGTTTAATTCAATATGTGTATTTGACAATTGTTCTCATAAAATGATGAAGGTATACAAAAAACAGAGATTGTGATAAATGTTCATTCATTAGTAAAAAGAATGACTTCTGGTGTGTGAGTATATATACAACGTTATACATAATGATATGCACAAATGTCAAAACTATGTTTACTAAACCGCCTAATAATTTTCATTCGCCACTTATTTAAGGACTTAGGACTTGGTTTTTGTTAAATTGAACTTAATTAGGGAAACAGTTCAACTTTTGCCGGGATTTTACTGCTTTAGTTTTGAGGCATTTAAGGAAACTCTAGATTCGGTCTTGTTCTAACAAATGTTATATTTCAAAATTATTAATTAAACCAAAAAAGACGACAAGAGTTGTTACCTATTTAATACTGTTATTGCAAAAAATGAGATCCACTTCTTTGCATGAACAAAATCACTTTAAACAGAAAATGTATATGAACGAGACAGTCTTCCTCTTGGTTTAATTACTGTTACATAAAAGCAAATTACAAAAGTATTGAGCAAACTCCAAGGTATAGTATTAAAGTACCACATCGTTGAGTTATCAAAGAAGAAAAAATATGTAAGATATAAAAAAGACAACAAGCATGACATTAAATTCATACCTTTCTCGGCCTTTTGGCTAAGATCAAGTGTAGTATCTGTTCTTATCAGTTTAATATCTGATATGTGGGCCAATGGTCCACACGATATTAAATTTAATTCTTGAGGGGGAGAGACCACTACAATGGCTTGCTATTGGGTCTCTTAAGTGTCGCTTTTGCGTTGCACTGTTGCAATAGCCTGGCACACCCCACCTAACCTAGTTCAAATTTATGTCCTTCTTACTAGATCCACAATATTTTCTTTAATGTTATATTATTTTTTGATCCTGTTTCTATGCATATGTTTTCTTAAACAGAATGTCGACACAATATTTCACTGGAACAAGCTATAATTAGGAAAAAAACTTGAACAAGAAATCATGTCAAGGAGATAGTCGTAAACTCGATCTAAAACAGAATGTCGACACAAGATTTCACTGGAACAAAGAAAACGAGAGAAACTATATCAAACAAATTCACACAAGAAAAAGGAATTGAAGAGAGGAAGATACTCAATTTTCACGGATCTTAATTAATAGCAGAAATGGAATGAGAAAACTGTGTGCTATATTGTGTTATAATACTCAGTCAAAATGAACCACTTCCTAATGGAGACATAAAGGAATGGGAATGTTATAGTACTGCTCATAATGTTATACAAGCTAACTAATAAAAAATAGAAAGCAAAGCTGAAACCTACCTTCTGCGTTTCAAGTACTAACTAAAAAACGAACTAGGCAGTATTTCTTGATCTTTAATCCTTCCCTAATTTAGGTGATTATCAAGGGTACATATCCTCCTTGCTAGTCATATCCAATCTTTAATTTCTTCGAGTTTTCGAGTAATCAATAGGGTATATTGATTTGTAAGTACCATGGACTCTAGAGTATTTTCAACTCATAACTTTCTGATATTTTTGATTGAGTTTTTGGAAGCATAATGTCAAACTTGAAAGGAATGATTAGAAGCAGACTATATTAGTATCCAACATATAACAAAGTAGTGGATATAAAAAGCGATTGAGCAATAGTTGGAACGCCGGGGAAGATGTCCTCAAGATCTATCAAAGGCCTAGGAAATACATTGCTTACTGGTAGTTGATTAGTTCCTACTCTTCCACAAACTCCATAATATCATAGCAAAGATACTCTCCCTTTCTCCTTTGACATGTGACAGATTTTCTCTCCAATGTTCCTACCTAGCAGCAGTCTAAATGCTCTTATTACACTGCAGCAGCACCTGCTCTGCTGTCTCCAATTTAGACCACTGACAATCACTAGCAACTTGCACCCTTTTTTCGATCAATCTTACACAAGTTGGGAAATACTTTGCCTACGGGTAGTTGAGTCCCACGTCGAAAGAAGGTGAAAGGTATTGAGAGAAGCAAGAGTATAAAAGAACTCGAATACCTTCATCACAACTTACTTACCTGGATGGGGTCAATGGTTGATCATGAAGGATCATGGCCTAGGAGAGTGACCTCCATTGCACTTAGGAGGGGTGCTAACCTAAGGTCTACCCAAGTGGTGGAGCCTACATCATAATTTGTTGCAATGGGGGCCTGCGTTCGCGCGGCCCCCTCTTATTCCAATCTTCAAGTACTTTTTACAGCCCCCTCTTATTCCAATCTTCAAATACTTTTTACATCATAATTTTAATGGTTTTTTTTATATTTTTAATAGTGTTGGCCAATAAAGTTTGGTTTCTGTGCAAATTTTGGACCAGTTGTTTGATATTAAGGTAAACCACTTAGTCTCAGTATGATTAGTTTCCAACGGACGTGGTTTAGCTTTAGAGTAACAACAAGCAAAATTATAACTTGCCACTGCTGCTTCATCAGGCTCTGATTTTTCCTCCCAAACTAGGTGTTGCAGATTGTAATTTCTGATGGAAAATGTTTTGTTTTTGCCATGTCTATCTTGTCTTTATTAGGACAAAGACACCAATCCTTTAATCCTTATTTTAATAAACAATTAAGTAATAAAAGAAATGATTAACCAAATCCAGCACTATGATTTTTGTAGGTATGCATGGTTATATGTTTCAATTGCAAACTAAATTTCATAAAAATGCACAATAATGGCATATGTGAAATAACAATTCAAGAAAAAAACATTTTTTTGAGTCTTGTAGTTTTACTCGCATAATAGCCTTCTCTCAAATCATTTTCCCTCAATTCTTTTTTCCTTAAGACAGTTTTGCATCGGAAATTTTTATCATATCTCAAGCATTTTGATTCAGTCCCAAAATATGGTGTACATTGTTGATGTTGAACATTTTGACTTAATCATTATGGATCAAACAAAAGCACACGGTTTTACTTTTCAAAATAGAATTTTGAAGTTCATATATACAAAATGTACACAGGACAATAACTTGACCAAACAACCTCAAAGTGTATCAAAGTCATTTTCAAAATTTTAGACAGAAAAGTTGCAAAAAAAAATCACCAGCTTCTAGAGATTGTTAGAAATGATTTTGTTTGGACAAATGATAAACACGTGAACATGAAAACAGTTTTCACTTCAACCAAACTACCAATTAGGAGCACAAGTATAGAAAATATTATAAGCCAACAAGCTAATTTACAAAGTAGTTTCTGCTGTCAAATGTGAGTTATATGTTGATGTTTAATCACTAAGTGAAAATTTAAAATTAAGAGTCCAAAAATGAGAGTGTGATCTTCAACTTGTATTCTAATATAATAGCAAGTTTGTAGTAACGAGACTTAATGTCTGAAATTTTTAATAGAGGTTGAGTATTGTTTGCTTTTCCTTTTTGGACTATGCCAAACTGTAAGGATCCATGGTGTTTGTAAATCGGAGATTTAAGCTAAAAAATGTATGAATCCCACCCACCACCAAAAAGAGATGGTTCAGAGGCTAGGCTCACCAGGTGTTGTGGGCTAGAGGTGCAGCGGCCCGTGGTGTTGTGGACTATGCCAAACTGTAAGGATCCATGGTGTTTGTAAATCGGAGATTTAAGCTAAAAAATGTATGAATCCCACCCACCACCAAAAAGAGATGGTTCAGAGGCTAGGCTAGAGGTGCAGCGGCCCGTGGTGTTGTGGACTATGCCAAACTGTAAGGATCCATGGTGTTTGTAAATCGGAGATTTAAGCTAAAAAATGTATGAATCCCACCCACCACCAAAAAGAGATGGTTCAGAGGCTAGGCTCACCAGGTGTTGTGGGCTAGAGGTGCAGCGGCCCGTGGTGTTGTGGACTATGCCAAACTGTAAGGATCCATGGAGTTTGTAAATCGGAGATTTAAGCTAAAAAAATGTATGAATCCCACCCACCACCAAAAAGAGATGGTTCAGAGGCTAGGCTCACCAGGTGTTGTGGGCTAGAGGTGCAGCGGCCCGTGATCCTTCCACTGTCAGGAGTAGGAAGTGTTCGCTGCTCTGTGAAACCAGCCTCACGCTATACCCTCCTATCTAAGACTCACAAGACCCGTGCCTTCGCACAAGTCCTGTGGCTCAACTCGCAACTTGGAGCGGGCAGGCCAGCATAGTGCAACCAACAGACCAACCTATTAAGCCTTAGCCGTGTTCCATCACCTTGGTGCCCCCACATGGGTCACAAGCTAGCGCTACTCAGCTCGGCGAACTAACAAGCATGTCAAACATTTATGAACACTTTTTTGTGTGATGTTCGAGCCAATGTGGGACTTAATGGATATAAATTCGTATAGTATATATAATATTTAGATGGAACATGTTATAAAACTAATCATTGAAAAGATGTGGTTGTAAAGGTTTGTTAAATGGCTTGCTTTGTACTCGGTACTCCCCAACTACTTTTGACATGTCATAACACTAATCATTGAAAAATGTGGTTGAGGGATTTAATCTACATATATAGAGGGATAACTGGACACTCAAAAAGTGAATATCCAAAACCAATGACAAAGTAGTAGAATGTAGCACATACAATTTGTAAAGTGAACAAACATATATACCTACCTGGTTTAGCTTAGAGTAACAACAACCAACATTATAACTTGCCACTGCTGCTTCATCGGGCTCCTGCTTTGTTCCCAAAACTGACTCAAATCTCTCTAATGCTTCCTCGTACTTAGCATTCCTTCAGCATTTAAACAAGAAAGTAATGGACATTAGGATTATCAGGAAGATACCATTATTTTTATTATTCTAATCTAGATATACAATTAGAAAATTGGATGCTTCAAAATTAAAGCATTTTTTCCCTCAAACTAGGCGTTGCAGATTACAATTTCATATAAGAATGTCATGTCTATCATGTCGTTACAAGAAACAAGTCACCAATCCTTTATTTCTTATTCTAATAAGCAATGGAGTAATAAAGGAAAATATTTACTTAATCCAGCACAACATTACATTTTTTGTATTTTTGCATGTATTTTTGTACTTTTTGTATTTTTGGATGTACTTTTGTATTTTTGCATGATTATATGTAATTCAGTATTAAATCCAGGAAAGTAATGGATATCAATGAGATGCCATTAATTCTTCAGTCCTAATCTATATTACAATTTCATACCTCGAGAAATATAACCATGTGTACCAGCAAAAAAGCTAAAACCCGTCTGAGAGTTTTCAGCAACACCAAAATCAGCAATTTTTGTCTCATAATCTTCATCAAGCAGCTAAAATCATCAACCATCACCTTTCTCTAATTGCTTCACAAACCATCCTGTTTTTCTTCAGCGTGATTCGATAAACCTTTCCATGAGAACCATGGCCGATTAAATTATCTTCGTCCAAATGACTTATTTCATCAGCATCAATATCCACTTGTGAAAAGATGCTAGTTTCCATTTTTTTACTTGCTTCCTTTTGACATTTTTGTAACTTGTTTGCCCTTTGAATCCTGAAGCTTCTACACATCAAAACCGCAGTGATGAAGATAACAATAATGACCAAGAGCATTACATATTTATAACCAAAGAGAATTCTTCTATGACTAATGATCTTTATCACAAATCTTCAAATCAGAATTTATTGAACTTTTTGGAATTTTCTCAACGCATGAACCTTTGTTTCAACCAAAAACAGCATTGTGGATGTTGAATATTTTGATTTAGTCATGTCTCAAACATTATGGATCAAACATAAAGTACACTGTTTTACGTTTTAAAAAAGAATTTTGAAGTTCATATATATTAAAATGACACCTCATGTAATGTACAATAACTTGGTCATACAATATTCACTAAATTAGGCCTCTAATTACCTCCTTTGAGCATGAAATGATATCATTGATCTCAAAGTGTATCAAAGTCATATTCAAAAAGTTGAGATTAATCATCACTATAATGAATGTGATTATTAGCCATTAGTCATGACTATAGGTGAAAAGTCATATAAGAAGCTAAATAGATTATTTGAAAGGCTTCTAATGCATTATTATAATTAGCTAAATGGATTATTTGAAAAGCTTATAATGCACTATTTGAGCATGATATTATATCACTAATCTCAAAGTACTAAAGTCATATGTGTTCAAAGGTTATTCTTCTCAAAAATATTAATGCAATAACAAACTCCATAATCTTAAAAGCTCAAAGAGAGAATGGGAAATTACAGTCCCTGTGACATTACATAAATAAGCATCACATAAACAAAAAATAATACAAGGAAAACAATATAACATGCTCAAACCATGTCCAAGTAACATTACCATGCACATATATTTTTATTCAAACTACAGGAGGCAAATTGGATGGACCATATAAAAGAGGCTTGAATTTCAAGTCTCCTATTCATGTCTTGGCGTCAGAGTGAACCAAAGAAACAACATATAATAGAATAGAGGGAAGCAAAAACTATTGAGCTGTGATTGGTGCCATTAATAGTATTAATGGAAATGGACAATTTTATTGATCATAAAGTTTCTTATGTATATCATACTAGTAAATAAAACAAGATACTGCAAAGGTGGCAACAAAAAAATTGAGACCTATAATTAACTACAAAATATACACGGTGAAATCAAATGTGATGGAATGATATTGCTCAATCAATTCCTTAGAGCTAAACCGGTTGTTTTCTTGTGTCGACGCAAAGGGGTTATTTCTTAATAAATATTCCAAAAATTGATTTGATGGCATTGATAAATGATTCATGGAATCTTTTCAATAACGGGTCGAATTCTGGGGATGCCCTTGCATTTGCAAGGTACCAACAAAAAAAGAGATGGTTCAAGGGCTAGGCTCACCAGAATTTAGAGCTTCTCCAAGTGTAGAAAATGCATAGAATGTCAGGTGGAATCTATTTAGAAAACAACAACAAATTAACATGGCTGTTCTAATAATCTTATTGTTGCTTGGTGGCTGGCACCCCCTAATGAACCAACAAAAAAAGAGATGGTTCAAGGGCTAGGCTCACCAGGTGTTGTGGACCGGAGGTGCAGCGGCCCGTGATCCCTCCACTGTCAGGAGTAGGAAGTGTTCGCTGCTCTGTGAAACCAGCCTCACGCTATACCCTCCTGTCTAAGACCCACAAGACCCATGCCTTCGCACAAGTCCCGTGGGTCAACTCGTAACTTGGAGCGGGCAGGCCAGCATGGTGCAACCATCAGACCATCCTGTTAAGCCTTAGCCATGTTCCATCACCTTGGTGCCCCCACATGGGTCACAAGCTGACGCTACTCAGCTCGGCGAACTAACTATCATGTAAAACATTTATAAAGACTTGTTTGTGTGATGATCTATCCAATGTGGGACTTAATGGATATAAATTTGTATAGTATATATACTATTAAGATGGAACGTGTTATAAAAGTGATGATTGAAAAGATGTGGTTGTAAAGGTTTTTTAAATGACTTACTTTGTACTAGGCACTCCCCACAACTTTTGACATGTTATAACACTAATCATTGAAAAGATGTGGTTGGAAAGGTTTTTGTATGTTTGCATGATTATATGTTGCAAATCAAATATCATAAAATGGCCAATAATGAGATATGTGAAATAACAGTTGTAAACAAGAAAATGTAGTTAATCTCTATAGCAGATTGAACAAAGTACTTCCATTATAAATGAAATGTGATGGAAGACTGTTAAAAAGCGTAATAAGGAGAGAAAGAAAACGATTTTCAGAGTCGGTGGAGTCTTGTATCAAATAATTTTCCCGGCACTCTTTCAATTTAAGAATTACAATTTTATAGTTTAAATAGAATGAAACTTACTTGAATTTCCCTGACTTTGTTACTGACTACACCAGAGTTCCTCTTAGCTGTGTCTGATAATCTCTCCTTATCAGTGAACTCACTACCAGTTTCTATCTTTCATATTTTCTGCATTCTCTTGAGTAGCGGGCCCATTCCTTGGCGAGTTGTGTACATTGTTCATCCATATTCCACAGCTGGCCAAACATAGGTCCCAAAAACAGCACTGCAGATGTCAAACATTATAGGCCTCTATTTAATGCACATATGACAATTTCATTATCATAGAACCTTAAGCCAACCTTCATATATATTCAACGAGGTGTTCCTTGTCAAGAATATTAACTCAATATCAAAATCCACAATCATAACCTGATTAAGCTGAACCTTGACCAAATAAGGGCTTATTTGGATAAACAACTTAATTAAGTGCTCGTCATAAAATGCTTATATGTACTAGTATAAGGTATTCTCTATAACAGAAAGTAAACTAAAACCAAACAGTTATTATTTAAACTGTAAGCTATTTGTTAAGCTGTCACGGAGAGTGTCGAAATCAGCTGAAAATAACTAGTGAAAATGTGATGTATAGTTTTCATAAACCCTGCCAAACAGTCTTATTCAAATAGATAAGCTTAAATAACACAATCCAAACAACTCTCAAAAAAGGCGTGTCCATTTCTGCGTTGGTGTCGGACACCTGCACCAACACTTGGTAGCATACAAACCCTAAGGCTTGAATTAAAATAAGTAAGTTGAAGATGATGATAGCGTATCTAGTTAGCGTAAACCTGGTTCCTTGAAGCTTCTTCTTTGGATGATTCTGTCGCAACATCATATAAAACTTTCACCGCAAAAAGGAATGGGTTTTGATTTTGAGAAACTATATGAAAAAGGGTTTCTTCAGCAAAACTATTTGGCGGTCACAACAAAATAAGCTCAAAGGGTTTCTTTCTATCACGTTGCCACTCCCTTTACCCGGCAATTTTTCATATTTATGGATTTCTTTATAAACTTATTATTTTATGATTTATTTTTTTTTGCTTAATAATAACTTTGTTTATAAAATATTGGGACTCTATTTTAATATATTACAAATGTAAAAGCTATTCTATAGAAAGATCTCAATTGTGAAAATTTAACGATGATTCAAAGATTATTATATGGATTTTATTTTTCGTGGAACTTTCAATAAGTCTTCTGCCTGATGCAACCCAGAAATAATTATTTAAATTAAAAGATAAATCAACCATTAGATTTAGGAGAAGAGGAAATTAAAGAAGAATATAAATATAATTGACCTGATTTAGTAGAAGAAAAAATTAGATAGCAAAGGAAGTGTTCAGACTTAACCTAAATGGAGAAAAGATATATTTATGTTTAAGATTGATCACAAGTGAACAAATATGAAAGAATGAATTTGATAAAGACAACACAATAGAATATGTTTTTTAGAATGGTGTGACTATTTTGATAACATATGCCTATGAAATAACTCTCACAATTATATAATAAATAGTAAATAGATTTATCATTTTAAGGTCTTTGATCGCGACTTTATGAGTCTATCGGGTGTAATGACGGCAAGTGCACAGTCTATCGCATAGTTTTAAAAGATATTGAACCCACAAGGACGGATGGTCATAACTACTGTTATCTAAGGGTTACTATGTAAAGTTAAGGTTAATTATAAAATTTGAGTGCTTGGGTTTGATCGGGAATCAACTAAAATCTAATAATTAATGACGGGACACCGGTATGTATTTTATCAATTTAAGGGATTTAGTAAGTCGTTGGCATTTGTTTTTAGTATTAAAACACAGTTTGGGTGAAACTATTCGTTTAAAAACCCTCGTCTCAAACTTTCGTTCTATTGAATCAGATCATATCAGTTAAGCTCGAAATGAGCGCTTCCGCTGTTTCATTTAAAATTCAAAAGTACTTTTTGAAAACGAACAAGGTCCAATTAACTTTAAAGTGCTCCTGCTGTTTTTAAAATCAATATTTTAATAACCACTATCTGGTTAAAACCTCAAACTTCCGCTCTGTTGATTTTAACCTTAGATTGTCTCTTACTTCCATACAAAAACAATTAAATATTCAATTGGAAATTAAAATCAGAAAAGTATTTTTTGTAAAAATAATAATGTCAATTAATTACCGGATCCTTTCGGTTATGTTTTACATACCGGTATCAGAGAATCTAGCCAGACATAATATAATTGCAGAATATCATAAAATTAAAATGTAAATTTAACAACGCATGCATAATAGGAATTAAATAAACTATACTTATTAAAATAAGAACCTGAAAGTGAATAACAAAGCGATTAATTCCAACAATGCGTGTCCTCCACAAGTCGGAAGGATTGACTTGTAGTAAAAATAACTCGAATTAAATTTAAAGTAATCCTAAGCAAATTCTAGAAGTCTGGAAACAAACTAGTGTTGCAATATTTCTCTGATGTGGAAAAATACTGCTTTGATGGTGGATTTTTTATTGCTTACGAAATACTACGAAAAGTGGAAAAGTAATGCTGGAAATCTAACTGGAAAATACCAAAACGGAATACAATAAAATAATGTTGAACAGAAAAAAAAATGAAATTGAAAATAATAATACTGCGTAATTGTTCAAAGTTTTAGAGAGAGATCAAGCGAGAGGGCCATGAGAGCTTCCATTTTTGGTAACTGCCTCAATATATAGAGTCCATTTAGTTGAGGAAAATAGGTAACATTCCATGATTCACGTTCCTGAAGCGTGGAGAAAATCCAGGTGAGCATGCGTTTAGTACGCTTCAGTGGCGAAAGGTTCGTAATTGTTTGGATCGTGGCGAGCATGGTGTGTATCGTGACGTGGGGCGTATAATGAACATTTGTCCCGGTCGTAACGTGAGACGTGTCGAGGGGCAGAAAAATCAAACTTGTTCCGGTCGTAACATCTTGTGGCGGGCGACACGCTTCTGTTTACAGAAATACTGTATTTTGCTGTTTTATAGCCATTTCTTCTTCATTTTCCATTTTTTTTCTTTCGTTTCTTATTTATGCCTTGCAAATGCTAAGTACCTGAAATATGTTTTAAAAACTATAAAAAGGGATAAAATGTGATATAATAATCGAAGAAGCGAAAATTTATTCTATGTAATTCGGGCGGAAAATGCTATATCTTTTCGTGTTATCAAACTCCCCTAAGCTTGAACCTTTGCTTGTCCTCAAGCAATAAAATCAGTATAAAAACCAATAAGGCACAAGTTAGATGAAATTTCATGATGCAATTCAAATCATAAGAGGTTGCCAAAGTTTTGCCGAATATTTTAGAGGTCGCTTCATGGATTTGACCTAATCTTAAGTAATTGTCGTCTGACTTCTAAGAATTGTGATTTCCTCAAATCCCAGGATTTTGAGACGCTTATTTCTGCATATTGTCATAAGTGGTGTTGTTTACGAGTTTATCTTCAAAGATCAAAGGAAAATTGTGTTTGGAAGACTTTGAATTTCAATTCATACCACAATTGTTTTCTCAGGACTATGTTTCTCATGTTGAAGTTGTTAATTTTACAAGATTTATGAATACTCTTAAAGCATATGTTTTGTCATCAAGAGATTGAATTCAGGTTTGGCAATGAAGTTCCATTTGAATCGAGCAAGGCATACGAGTTTCATTTTGAGTGCAGGTTTCATGGAATCAAGAGGGTATACAATGTCCAAAATATACCCAATATTATCAAACAAAATTCACTCAATACATATTCGAAATCGCATTGATTCACTTATGTGTCAATCTCCTTCAAGCTTTTGAGACCAATGAGTTTACACAAGGAAATTTCGAGTTTTTATCTCGCAAATCATTCAAAGTTGTTACATTACTACAAGAGATTTACAAATTTCAAGTTCCATCAATTTAAGTTACAAGTTACAATACAGACTACAATGGTTTTGTTTACAAAGAAAGAAATAATATTGCCTCTTCAAGTCTTCTTTGCTTCATCTTCAAGCAACACATCCACTCCTTGCTAGACATGGTCTTCTCTTCATCTTTTAACCTTGCCTTGCTTGCCATCCACTCCCCGTGTTCATGAAACAAGAAAAGGAGAAAATTAGCAAACAATCGACATGTGAAAATTCAAGCGAGAATTATTTGTTAAAACAAGAAAGCTCATCATTAGGATTTGCATTTGGAATCAGAACTAAAATGGTTTTTTTTTTAAATCATAGGTTGTCTTCTCCTATTTTTGCAAATCACAAAAAGTTTGTTCTTTTTGGTTAACAAAAAGAAAAGAAGTTTGCAACTATTTTCCTACTGCAAAAGTAAGTCAAAATTGTCAAATATGCAATCTCAAAAGCACCAAAACAGCATGGCAACTAGGCAAACAAGGTAACTGCAGCAGCACATAACAACAAGCTGCAACAAGACAGCAACAAAAACCACCAAACTGCCCAAATGCAGCATAAACAAAAGCAAAACAGCAGCCTGCAACAAGACAGCAATAAAAACCAGCAAACTGCCCAAATGCAGCATAAACAAAAGCAAAACAGCAAAGCAAAAACCAAGCACATCAACAACAATTCAAAAATGGCAAACTATTAAATAGCTCCAAGCCCTGCATCATCATTTTCCAAATAGAAAATCCTTCAGAAATTGTAAAAAAAGCACATTTGTTTTGTATCATAGAAAGATAAAGAGGAAAGAGACAGAAAGATATCGCCTAGCCTATACAACAGTCCAAACACCCTGCAAAACAACCTCTACATATTGATGTAAAAACCTGTTATTAAATAGTCAAAACCAGACAAAAATGGCCCTGCTGTCCACTGCAAATACTAACCAAAAATTACATCAAAATGGTTAAAGGAAATTGTGTGAACAAATCCTGAAACTCAACAGTTTTCCCCCACTTTTCACCATCATCTCAATATAATAACAACCATTGTTCGATTAGAGAGGAGGACAAAAAAATTGCCAATATAACATTGCCATACAGATCCAACCTGGGGGGATTCTAACACCAATCTCTCAAAAAACCAGACCATTCACAAATCATACCCACACAGCAAAAACACATCAGAAACCAACAATACTCAATGAAGAGCAGAGTACACACATAAATCACACAGAGAAAACTCAACTCAGAAAACTCTCTCTAACACTCTAATCATTCGCAATTTATCGGCAAGAGAAGATTAACTAGAAAGTACAGAAGGAAAAGAACTTACCTCAGAAAGAACTCTCATCCTTTTCACACTCTTTCGCTCATAACCGCGACAATCACTCAACCTTAACTGAACCAAATCATTCTCTTCAGCAAAACTGCAACCCTCATCAATTCATTCTCAGCCACAACCTCGTGGAGTTAGTAACAACACAAACAAATCGAACAACAAACATAGAAAACATAGGAGGCCGCACAGATCCAGAAAGAAGAAGATTAGAAGAGGAGTTAGCGGCATACCTAGAACATTCACGGGGTAACCTTTATCCATTTTGTATTTCTCCTCTTTCCGCGATTACCAATTACTTCTCATATACCTTTGAATTCATAAGTGACTAAGTCAGGATTTGTAAGGGCTTTGGGTTGTTGGGCTCGCTGATTTTTCAAGCCTGATTTTGAGTAATATCATATTATAGTGTGTGATACGGTGGGAGAACTGACTTGAGGGTTTGCGTTCTATCGTAAATGTTACGGTTAGCAAGAGTCGCCAGCGACTTTTCTTTTATCCAAAAGGAAAGGTGAAAAAGCACAGGAAAGACCTTTGAGATGTTTTCTTGAGTTAGGGGGGTAGATTATGAAAAGGGAAGGTATTAGCACCCTTTTCATCCATGGTTTTCCATGGGCTCTTAGTTACTTGCTTAGATCACTTGCTTTTGTTTGTTTGAAATTGTGTTTGGTGTGGTTTTGAAAGTATTTTGTAAAAGAGGCCATTCGTTTAGGAAATCTTTGTAATGATTCTCGTTCGTAAGAATGTATACAAAGATGTTTGTCTTTTGAAAATGTTTTCAATGATTGTAAGATGTTTTTGAAATGTGTGTGTTTGTTTTGGAAAATAGCAAGGATAGTTGTTTGAAAATAGAGCAAGTAATTAAGAGCAAACTACCTACTAAGAGCAAACTACCTACTCAAATGTCTTTCTTGTACATTTTCTATTCCTTTGACATTGTTGTCTTACCATTGATTTAGTAAGCAACCCTATCTTTGGATGTAAATGGGACGGGCGTAGGTCATCGTACAACCATGATTAGAAATGTTTGCAAAGTACCTTAGCATTTTGAGGGACCAAGATCATTTTGTAAGGCAACTTTTAAATAGTGTCATTGAGGGACTATGATCTTATATTTGTTTATTTTGCCAAGATACTTCGCATGCGTAATATGGCCATTTTTATTTTAGGCAACCAAGTGGAGAAACCCTAAGGATGCTTGTGTGCAAATGTACCATTTTCATGCTTTGATTTTGTCTTATATTTAGGGTTTTCTATTTTGCTTTGTTTCTATCTTATCATACAAGCCCTAATTACTAATCATGGCATGTAAAGCGATAAATTGCGTAATGTAAATATTACTAAGCTATTACAACAATTTATGGGAGGTGGGAATACAAATTTGAATGGGGATTTGCAAGAATATAAACCTAAATTAATTATTACAACCAAATCGAATTTGTACGAATTAGAATAAATAAAACACAATATTTAAAGATGCAATACAATGTATATGTAAGAAAATATTTTTTTTGTTTTGTTTTTATGTAAAAGAGATTTTAATCTAAACCTAAAAATGTAAGGAAAAGAATTAAAAAATTTAGAAGGGAGGTTTTAATCCTAATTTCTATTTTAAAAGAAAATAAAGTTCTTTTTATACTATTTTTGTATATTTTTTGTATTAAAATAATAAATAATATTGTATAAAAATATAAAGTTTTCTTATATGAAAAAATAAATATTTATAAGTATGGTATGAAAAAAGAAATGAATAAATTAAACTAAATATATTTTAATTATATTTTACAAGTTTATTAAGAAAATATATGATATCTATTAAAAATAAAATATATTTTTTATGTGAAAAATGAATCAAAATAAAATAAAATGCAATATTATGAAATTTATATTTTTTAGGATTTTTTAGGTATCAAAGAAAATATTTAATATATTAAAAATGAAAATAAAACAAATAATATAAAAAATGTCAGGGGGGTGATGTAGCAAAACTGGCAGCAATGTTAGCAAAAAATCATGGCCCAAAAGATCAAACCCAAACCTGCAAAAATAGCAAAATGGAAAGGAGAAAAATGTGAAAATCACAAAAGTAGCGCCCAGGTTCGAACCCAGGACATGGGTCTCACCAGCGCGCTATTTTTCCACTGGGGTGGCTATACATCCATTGTCTTAAGGAAAGCAAAAATAATATGACATGTAACAAGTCCTTGCCCTGTACTTCATCTTCTTCCCCAAGCTTGGCCAGACATCCTGTAACTCTCTCATTCTTCCATAAAAATGGAAACTCATAACATGAAAGTTGTAGTATTTGAACTCACGATTCCAACCATATAAGTTATTTAAGCTATCAATCAAAGATCAAAGAGAATTTTAACAGCCCTAAATTTAAACCTAATATTTTCATAAACTTCAAGTTCTAAATTCTCTCAACTCAAGTAAAATAAATGCAAGATAAAGATATGTACAGTTTCGTTGCAATGAGGGCTACATTTTTTATTCACAAATCATGGCCAATGGTTGCCTGTATAAGGAGATAGAAGTTGAGATTTTACCTCCTTCAGTTGGAATCATGGATGGAACTGGAGTGAGTTTGATGGAGGCCTGATGCTTGCTTGAGCTTCCTTGAACTTCCCTGAATGTATTCCAACCCTTGCCTTGCTCTGAAAGTACCTGAAACTCCTTGGCCAAGTCAAACTGCAAGCTTTGAAAGCAACAATGGCAGATGATGGAAAAGTGATTACAGAACATGGATAAAGGTCTGGATTGGTTTGATATCAAATAGGTAAGATGTTTTGATGATCAATAAAGGAAACGCACGAGCCAAATATGAGATTGGTATCCTTATGTCAAAACTGCAAGTTTGGACAATTTTTTGGTGTTTTTGTGCTTGGGAGTGTTTCAGGTCTTAACTAATCGTGTCCTAAGTTTTATTATGTTTGTATATTATTATGGAATTGGTTTCATGTCAACCCTCCAACAGCTGTGCCAATTCTAGCCTTTTTGCCACTTTTCTTGCATTTGAAGTCAAGTGAAGGGACAATGCTTGCCATGCTTGTAATTGCTCTCTTAGGGTTGGTATCAGCTTGTACAATTTGCTTTAGACCTGTGAGACTTGTATGTACAATGGAGACAGGTTCAATGCTCAAGATTTGTAAAGTTGCAAAAGTTGATCTTTTTCGAAATGGCAATGGTCACTTTTTGCCATAAATGGAATTACCACTTGGATAAAGGCTCTAAGGCATGGATCAAAGCTTTTTCAACTGAGTAAGCATTAAATTAAGGAGTGAGGAACAAGTTTGGGACCTGCAAAGCATGGATTAGGCAGCATAGGTACTGATTGCAACTTTGTTCTTCATGAAATGGCTTGGAGAAAAAGTGAGAAAATGCCAACTTCATCTCTTCGATTCTCCCTACTCAAAAATGATCTTGAGGAGTTCTTGGACATTTTGGAAATCTTGCAATGTGCTATATAACTCATCTTTGAAATGAATTTTGAGATACCTCTTGGAACTAGGTGAAACATTTCCATGAAGTTGGGTCCAAAACCTGCCTAAATTAGGGCAAAATTTCACTAAGTTATTTAGTTCATGACCATGTATTCATAAATTTATATCTTGAGATCCAAGCATCTTTTGGGAAAAGTGTGTTAAGAAAAGTTGTATATTTCATGGATTTCTACAACTTTCATGTTGGGAACTTTCTTTGAATCATTATGCATCATGGTGAAAAAATGGCCTAAAGTTGAGAAAAAATAAGAAATTTTCTATACTTAGAAAATTTTTAAGTTAAGAAAAATTTCAAATTTAAACCCTAATCTTCAAACTTGGATTTCTTGATGAACAAGTTTCACATTTTGACATGTTTTGATGAATTATGACCCTTGGCACTTGATTTTGACCAAAAAGTTAAAGTTTGACTTTTCAGTGTACAGTTGACTTTTGATCAGTTGACTGCAAATTTCATCTGTCAATCCAATGAAATTGAAATGTTTTGAGCTGTGTAATAAGGTCAAGATGATGTAATTGAATCCTTGAAATCATGCCTTAACTCAATTGGTCATTTTCTAGGTTAAAAACCAGAAATTGCCCTTCCTCAATCAAAACCCTAATTTTGACCGTTTTGCCTTTTTGATGATTTGATCAAATTTCTTGAGGAATTGTGATCCAAACTTGACCAAATGATACATATAAACTAAAAGTGGTAGAGCCGGATAAGTTCTCGTTCTCGTCACACGTCAGGTTGTATGAGAACGAGCTCAAAAATTCCAAGGTTAGCAACTCGTATGTTGGGAGGTTCTGCGTGCAGATGAACGGTAAGTCAGAGTGATAGAGTAACCATTGGATGCTATCGAGCAAGCCTAATTTTTGAAGGCACTCAGTATCCACATACTGTGTCGATACGACGAAGCATTGATAAAACTCGAGGTACTGAGTCCTTTGGTGCTCTCCAGCTTCTTCGTTGCGAAATGTAATGCCAGAAAGATCTGGTTCAGGTCTGGAATTTCTTCGCGCCATTGTTGAAGCAAGGAAGGAAGATGGGTGAAAGTTTGTGTGAGAAATTGGGGATTTTGGAATGGAAAGGGGTTTGGAGATGGTTTATGTAGAGAGATATAGTGGAGGTGATATATGGGGTTTAGTGGAATTTTATGGCAATGATAATGGGAGAAGAGAAATAGGCAATATGTTCAATGTATTGTGGCAACGGTTTTGAGAAAATTGAAGGATGAAAGAGTTCTGCGAGGTTTTCTGTAAGAATACAAAAATGCTTCTGTATTATCAGTGTGTGTCGAGCGTCACGCATATGTGTCGAGCGGGACTGGGTTATGTGAAGCGTGACGGGCGTCACGCTTGTGTGGCAAACGACATACGTCTGAATATTTTGCAGTTCGTTATGCATTATATCATTTCAATACTTTACATAAAATATATATGAATAAATAATATGGAAGTATTTAAGCATAACATATATATATATACATAATATATATATATATATATATATATATATATATATATATATATATATATATATATATATATATATATATATATATATATATATATATATATATATATATATATATATATATATATATATATATATATATATATATATATATATATATATATATATATATATATATATATATATATATATATATATATATATATATATATATATATATATATATATATATATATATATATATATATATATATATATATATATATATATATATATATATATATACGTAAAATATGATACTAATGCGTAAACAAACGAAATAAATAAAACTCATGATAAAACTGAACTGAAAGATAAAATTCCAAAAATACTGAAAAATAGAATTTCAAAAATTGTAAGAATAAAGTGTCAAATAGATAAATGAAAATCTAATAAAACTACTCTCCACACTTAAACAAAACATTGAACTCAATGTTTAAATGTGAAAAGGAAAAAATAATGCAGTATGTCTGGCAAATCAACCACGTCGGTCAAGCGATGTGGAGAAAAGATGCTGATAAATATAATCCAGTTGTTCGACTACCATATCCATAAAGGAATGGAAGTCAATCCGCAGAATAACAAGCTCGTCCTTCAACAAATCAATCTCTAATTGAATGGCGGTCAACGCGGGAGCAGGATGAAATACAGAAGGCGGAGAAACAACTGGAGAGTCGGGGAAGTTTGAGCCAATCTGTTCGGGAGATGGGAAGTCATGGTAAAAGGGAAGGGTCTCAGGGTCAATATCCTCATCGGACAGGAAAGTATCGAGATGGTCATTATTGTACCCCAAAATTTACCCTCTCATTTACCAAGTATTTTCTCACAATATCTCCTTTGGTTCAAGACTGCACAAGGTTTGATCAGCTCAAGACACCTCCTTAAGCACTAATGACTGAAATTAGGGTTTGAGATTGCACAAGGATAATTGAACTTTCAATGCCTCATATGACTTTCATGGACCATTATGGACCCCCAAGATTACTCATGTCAAGTTTCAAGCCTTGGATCACATTTTTGCTCAGTCAATTGAGCAGTTGACCTAAAAATCATATGTATTAGGAAAAAGTCAATTGTGGCCAATTTACAGTCAAACTTCATAATTTTTTATCCATATCAACATTATAAACTCATATATATCATTTGATCAAGGTTGGACCATAATTCCTCAAGAAATTTGATCAAATCATCCAAAGGGCAAAATGGTCAAAATTAGGGTTTTGACTGAGAAAGGGCAATTTCTATTTTTTGACCTAGCAAATGGTTAATTGGTTTGAGGCATGATCTCAAGAGTTCAATTGCATCATTTTGACCTAATGGCATGACTCAAAACATTGCTCAAGGTTATTTGATTGATAGTTGATTTTTAGTCAACTGATCAAAAGTCAATTGTATACTGAAAAGTTAAACTTTGACTTTTTGGTCAAAATCAAGTATCAAGGATCATAATTCATCAAAACATATCAAAATATGAAACTTGTTCATCAAGAAATAAAAAATTCAAGATTTCATTTTGAAAGTCAAAGTTTTCAAACTTAGAAATTTTTCTAAGTGTTGAAAACTTCATATTTTTTCACAACTTTGAGCCAATTTTTTCACCATGATGCAAGATGATTCAAAAGAAACTTTTAACATGAAAGTTGTATATCTCCATGAGATATAAAACATTGCTTTACACAACTCCTCCTATAAATTCTTGGATCTCAAGTTATTAATCCATGAAGTCATGGGCATGAAACAAAACACTTAGTGAAATTTTGAGCATTTTAGGTCAGGATTTTGACCTAACTTCTGACCCAAGTTTCACATAGTTACATTTAGATTTTGCAAAAGTGATTCAAATAGGGGTTGTAGAGCATATTATAATCTTTCCAAAATGTCCAAGAACTCCTTAAGATCATTTGTGATCAAGGAGAATCGAAGGTCGGAAGTTGGGGTTTCAAGTTGTTTTACAAGTCAAATTTTGTGATGAACAAAATTCAAATCTCAAACCTATGCTGCACAATCTTGCTTTGCATACCTCTAAACCTCAAGATCTCTCCATAATCATAAAATTACACTTGCTTTTGAGCTATTATCCACTTGATTCAAGCTTTATCCAAGTTAATTTTCCATTAATGGCACAAAGGCACCATTTCCATTTACATAAAGCAAGCTTTATGCAAAGTCAACTTGCATTGAGCTTTGCACTTGTTACTTCTACACAAACTTCCTCTACAAAGTCAGATAAGCATGTTTAAAGTTGGTAACCACTCTAGATATCTTTGTACTATGCATTGTGTTGTACCCCAAAATTTGCCCTCCCATATTCTTTAAGATTTGCCAAGATCAATCTCCATATGATTCAAAATCCCTCAAAGGTTGCACAGTCCAATTGCCTCCTAACACAGTCAAAATTAGGGTTTTGGTTCTTGCAAAGAAATTAAGGTTTCCAAGGTTCCAATCAAGTCCCACATGCCTATAAACATTTCCAAGCATTCATATGTCAAGTTTCAAGACTCACAACATCAAATTGCACAGTCAAAAACCCTAATTGCTTCACAGTCAACTGCAGGGGCAAAATGGTCATTTGACAGTCAAAAGTCAAAAATTTTGGTCAACATCTTATTTTGAAGCCACAAACATCATTTGATCAATGCTTGATCATAATTTCTCAAAGCATGGCTCAAAAAGTCTCAAGATGCAAAAGTTTCTATTTCTGGACAGCTGAAAAGTCAACTGCAAATTGACCAAGGCATAACTCCTTCATGGTTTATCAGAAAAATCCCATCCAAAGCTCATTTTTAAGAGAATTACATTTCATACAACTCATCTTCACACTTCAAGTCCAAGAAATGCTCTCACAAAAAGTTATCAATTTCAACATTATAGGTCATTTTCAAAAGTCAACATAAAGGCACTTTAAGTCAAAGACCATAACTTGAGATTGGTAAATAAAAATGACATGGGACCAAAGGAATTGTTTAGAGGACTTCAAGACCTTTCCAAAATGTCCAAGAACATGATCATGGCTTCAAAATTGAGCAAGATATGCATTGGAGAAGTTGGGAAATTTTTGGGAATTTTGAAAAGTCAACTTTGCCTAAAACACTTCAAAATTGCTAATGGGCCTCAAATTCTTCCTTGAATCATTACCCAAAGCCTATGCACGACCCATTGAGCTAAAAATGATTTATTTTCTTATTTTTAATTAATTAATTGAATTTTTATTATTATTAATTCATTTAATTAGATTTAATTATGAGAAAAATATCAAATAATGCCTTTCAAATCTTTTTATGCAGCAAATATTCTCATTATAGGCTAAAGATTTTGTGCATCAATCAACAAGACAAGATCATCCATATTTGGCAAGATTTGCATGGAAAAAAGATTGAAAAAGATGTGATAAAAATCAAATATTCAAAACATAAATTCATGGATCTTTGGGCTGGTTTTTGACCTGGAATGCTTCACATACTTATGCAAGACCTAACCTAATGCAAGCATACACGGAAAGCTGCTCATAAACATATAACAAAGTTGCAATTTTTTAGGGAAATTTTGAAAACTGATTTCGTATTTGCAGGATCATTCAAAGCCTAAAACCTATTCCAAACCCTTGCTGAGACTTCTTTGAACGTGTTGCAACCACTTTCCAGTCTCCATACTCCAAGAATTGGTAGAACTGAGTCACGTTTATCACAAACATTTCCATAATCGTTTTTTAATTTTCACGCATCATTCATGTGTTTTAATTGTTGATTTATGTTACTAACATCATTCTAAAGCGATTGGTAATGTTTAATTGGACTAACACTGCCTGTAGCCAAATCCACCATTGATGAAACCTAGGGTTTCAGAACCTCAAAATTGGGGGTTCTCATATATGGAAAAATTGGACCTTGAGACCTATGCCATTGGATTCAAGAGCTCCATACGAATTGAATGATGACCTCGCGCCCTTTTTATATTTAGGCATCTTCTAATCGCTATTTTTATAGTTTCCATTTAGTGGGGGTTTAAAACCCCCACTACTTGTTTTGTATTTTTGCGGGAAGATGAAGAAGAAGGCTAGCGTGTCCAGGCAGGGTTGGGTAATTCAAATGTTAGCGCGTTTTTTTGTTTGTTTCAACATGATTATCTTTTTTCATATATTATATTCTTTGTTTATCCATATAACAAATGCGTTGCCTGGCTCAGTTGGTTGATGAGGTGTCTTGCAGGTATAGGGACCTGGGTTCGATTCCCAGGTCCCCCCATATGCTTAATAATTTTTGTTTCAATATCTTCTAGCGCAGCACATCCTCAAAGGTTCACCATACGCACCCACGCTCAGGCTTGCCACATACTCATGATGATCAATCTGAAGGCTACAAAAGGAGGTCTATCATATACCTCAGTCAATGGGTGTACACGCAGGCGTAGAAAGTCAAACAGGCTTTGTGGACCTGGGCCAAATTTGCTTCAAACAAACCTCCCTTTGGGGCCTGATACCCCTGGTTTACATTTTTTTTAATTTTGTTTTCTTTTCAATTTTAATTCTTTTAATTGTTTTTTAACTGTTTTCTTTAATTTCATAAAATAATTTTTTTCATAATAAAAACAGAAAAATACAAAATGTGTTAATTATTTATTAATTTACTCATTAATTTATTTTTGTAAATAAATTTTAATAATTAATTTAGTTAATTTAGGTTTTAAACTTTAATCCTTTTCTTAATAAATAAAAAATATGTAGAATTAGGTTTTGACATTTTCACCTTTTCTTTTTTCTCTTTTTCTTAATTAATTTTTCTCATTATTTATTATTATAATTACTATTTATTTTTGTACATAAACATGCATATTGATTAATTAGTAAATTAGAGTAACTTTAATGTTTCTTTTTATTAATAATTAAAATATTTAGAACTAGGGTTTCCTTCTAATTTTAATTTTCTTTATTTTCATAAAATACCAAAAACATAAAAAACAATTTATTTTCTTTAATTAAATGATTAATTAGATTTTTAATTCAATTTAATTTCAAAAGGGTCAAAACCCTCAGACGTTCTATTTTTATTCTTTTCGCGCATTTATTTTCTTTTGAATATTATGTAACTGCTCAAGGATTGTAATAGTAATTAGGTCTTTTTTACTTTCTGCATTTTTACCAAACGGGTCTTTGTATTTTGGCGATGTATAGACCCGCGCCTTGTAATAGCGTAGGATTTATCTTTCCGCATTTAAATTTCCGCACTCTTGAATTCTAAATTGCATGAAAGAATGAATGGTTAATTAAAAACAAGTGTAGCTCACAATGATGCCTGATCAAAGATAACTGTTAAACTGAAAATAACACACAAATACACACACCACTTCTAGGGTACGCCTCACCTGTTGCCTTGCCTTCGAAACGTGGTCGTCAAGTATAGGACGTTTTAGTAAGTCCTTATGTCCATGATCCAGTTGCCTCAGAACAGTTGCCTCGAAACAAGTTGCCTCGAAACAAGTTGCCTCAGAATAGTTGCCTCGAAACGGTTGCCTCGGATTAAAAAAGGATCAAGGACATAAGGGTAGCTTCTAAGGTGTCATACTGTTGCTTCGGTGACCACACTGTCCCTAAACTCGAATTGACCCGAACAACTCCAACGACGGTGCTACCTACTTCTTAATAGTGGGATAGTACTGTCTAAAGGACTCTTACACATCTCAATTCCTTAGGGTAGGTAGATTTCTCTTGGGTACTTGCTCTTTCAAAAAACAAAAAAAACATCTTTTCGCACCTACACTTTCAAAAAGTTTTCAAACAAACACTTCATACACTCTTGAGGACTGATACAAGAGTTACCTAGAAGTTTTTCAAACTAAACTTTTTTCAAACCCACTCACAATTAAAAAGCAAACATTTTGAAAACATAAGAGCAAGTATCTAAGAGCCCATGGATAACCATGGATAGAAAGGGTGCTAACACTTTCCCTTTCTATAAATCTACCTCCCGAACCGAGAGACAATCTCATAAGGAATTTTGTTGTGCTTTTGTCCTGTCCACGTTGGAGAAAATAAAAGATGGTGGCGACTCTTGCTTCCGCGACATTTGACGAACCAGCGTTAAACAGTCAGTTCTAAACCACCGATCACAGAACTGGCGACTTTGCTGGGGACTTAACTTAAATTGAGGTGCACCTTAGGATAACTCATACTTATGTTTTCAATTGCTGTGTTTTGTTTACTTTATTATTGTGGGCGTTGTCTTGGAGGTTCATAGATCCTAACCCGGATCTGGGGATACCCTGTTAGGTAGCATAAGCTGTGAGGGACCTGTCCGGCGTAGACCGACATGGGTGAAGTAGTGGCTACGTTGGTGTGGCGCCTTGGTCTGTACTGATATCCCTTGTGTCGCAACGAGGAGAATATGGGTCTTCTGAGGAGTCATTAAGCACCAACCGACCTTAGAACCTTAAATGAACCAACTTGGCCATAGAACAGTAGCAGTATGCTACACTCATTGAGGCTAAACTCTCGCGATGGTTCTGGCCGTAAGAAAAGATTGCGATGCTAGAGTTATGACCGATTGAGGGTAGTCAGTGATATTGGGATCCTCTAGAACCCGGTTACTTTCAATAGTACAGGTCTTAACCAACAAACTGAAAGAGGGTAGTACCTGAACTTCATGCTGGCCTAAACTCTAAGGCTGTCTTGTGTGACTTGTGTGCCTTCAAACTTTACTACTTACATGCTTGTTATCTGACACTTGAGTTTCTTGCAGGTTTTGTTTACAGTCCTTAATTGGGACTCATTACAGGGCCTACTTACATCATTCCATGCATAGCATGCCATCATACCATTGCATACATCCTGCATAAGGACTAATCCATTTCAAGGATCTCAAGGGCTTGTGATGCAGGTCATGCTGAACCAATTATCCAGCAAGGGGCAAAGGGGATTTATTTTCCTCCAGCCAAGGTTGTCAGGGGCTATGACCCACTCGATATGGTGAGCCTTGACCCTTGAAGAAGGACTCTCAACAACCTGCAGTTCCTTCAATCAAGCTATCGGATCCCAACTCTAACAATTTTCTTGTTTACCCCGCGGGATCCTTGAAAACATTGCATGCATACATACATATCATTGCATTACAGGTATCCCTTTTACAGGTTGCTTACCTTCTTCGCTATTTATTTCAGCCGATCGTCATGAATCCTGAATCATCTACTGAGCAATCCATCAAGGCTCTCCAGGCTCAGAACGCCCAGTTCCAAGAGTTAATCATGAGTTTGGCCCAGGGGCAACAAGATCTGAAGACCCTGCTTTTGAAAAAGAAGAAGAAGAGGACGGTGTTGTTCAACCCTAGACGCAAATCTGGGAATGGATCACAAAATGAAGTTGAGCAGACCACCCCATCTGTTGGAAAGGACAGCCCCCATGAGAGAGAGGTCCCTAGTCCCGTGGTCTCCGACAACGAGACAGATTACAATGATGAACAGTACCCTCCAGCTGAGGACAGGTACAAACAGCTAGAAGACAGGCTAAGTGCTATGGAAATACAAAAAGTGCCCGGCCTGGAATTCGAAGATCTAGGTCTGTCTTCTGGGGTAGTGATCCCACACAAATTCAAAGCACCTGCTTTTGCTAAATATGACGAGGCTTCCTGTCCTAAGCTGCATCTCAGGTCATACATAAGGAGGATCCAGCCCTACACGGCTGACAAGAATTTGTGGATTCACTTCTTTCAGGATAGTCTGTCAGGAACTCAACTCGACTGGTTCTATCAACTGAATGGAGCCAACATCCGCAGCTGAGAGGACTTGGCCACTGCATTCTACAAGCAGTACCAGTACAATGCCGACCTTGCTCCCACGCGCACTCAGCTTCAGGGAATGTCTATGGGTGCAGGCGAAGGCTTTAAAGAATATGCTCAAAAGTGGAGGGACCTGGCTGGCAGGGTGCAGCCACCATTAACCGACCGGGAACTCGTTGACATGTTCTTAGGGACCCTATCTGGGCCGTTCTTCAATCATCTCATTGGTAGTTCATCTGCAGGGTTTACAGACCTCATTCTGACTGGGGAAAGAATTGAAGCTGGTATCAAGGCTGGGAAGATTCAAGAGGCCACACCTTCTGATACTCACAAAAAGCCTTACATGGGGAAGAAAGAGTCTAATGCTGCATACAGTCAAAAGAGTCGCCGTGACCAACATGCAGGGGCAGTCATGATCTCTGGTTCTGCACCACGCCGACAACCACAAAAGAGAAACCAGCGAAGGCCGGACGAGCCTAGAAGGCAGTTCACCAACATCAATATGCCGTTGTCACAAGCACTGCAACACATGTTGAAGATGAATCTGATTGCGGTGATCAACCCTCCTGCAAATCCCAAGACCTCTTCTCCAAACTACAACCCAGAAGCGAGGTGTGCTTATCATTCTGATAGCTCGGGGCACGATACTGAGGATTGTTGGGCGCTGAAATACAAGATCCAGAATATGATCGACGCTAAGGAGATCGAATTCGAGCCGGCTGAGACTCCCAATGTGATCACTGCTCCCTTGCCAAAACATGGCTAGGATTGGAATTTCTTTGTTCATTCGAATGTTCAAGTTGTATTTTTCCTTTGATTGATCAAACATCTTATGTCAAACGTTGTTATTTCATTAATGCATTACACATGTCTGTTTTGAAGTAATTATTTCGTATTCACTATATGCAAACTATTTTCATATTTTTTGTGATGATCAACTCTTGATTGAAAATTCTAAGCCTCTTGAGGGAGGATGACGAAAACGATACCACAATCTACAGTATGCTTTTAAACTGACCCCGCTGATGAGGTACAGGCATTGTTTCAAATCCTAAACACTGGAGTTATAAGGAAGATAATCCCTCGTCAACCCCTCTGAGCCAAAGAAGTTGGAGTTTTTCTTTTCGAAAATTAAAACCCTTAATCATAACCTGGGGCAGGGTAGTTCTCTCGGTTAATCAAGGTGCACAATGAATGGCATCAAAGGAGTCCTTCCGAAACAAAAGACAGTGATGGTCCCGAACAATCATAAAGACAGGCAGTCATTATCTCAAAGAAAAAAATAAAAGCCCGTCAAGTCAAAACCTATGAAGGAGACTTACAAAACTGGGGCATCCCGCTGACTGTAATTCCAAAAAAGAAACAGTTCAGGAAAAAAACAGGGATAATAAAAACCAAAAAGAAAGAGGTCATACAAACCCTCAACAAAAAAGAAATGACTGCCTGTTCAAAATGAACTGTCAATATCCGAACCATCACCATAATATTAGGACAAAGACTCAAATAAGGTCAAACGCACAGTCAACTGAGTTTAGGGTCGAAGAACATCACGAAGAGCGGGTGGGTACAAATAAATTTGAGCCTTTATCCTTTGTTTCTTAAACCGTGAACCAGGCCACATTATAACCCTTAAAAGTCCTAGCTGAAGCATGGGTTAGTTCGAAAGCATACTGTTACAAAAGGTATCCTGACTCCTTAAGGCTTACTGTAAAATACTGAGTTGACATCATATCTTTACAAAACTCACTTGCTTTTACAAAAAATGCATTTTTCAAAATTTCAAGACAGACATAAGCTTTGCATTTCTGATATAACATTGTTTGCATATGACTATTTGTTCGAACAACAGAGAAATTCGCACGATGAATATCTGGTGAACAAAAGCACTTCCAACCAAGGGGGCAAGCATGATCATTGTCCATCATCTGGGGCAGTTAAGTCAAGATTCGGAGAATCTCTCAAAAGGTCAACCAGCTTGGGGGCAAATCTCCATCTGGATCACTTGGGGCATTGGACGATCAAACAAAGTTCTTCTGGTAGTATGGCAATACAACGCTACTGACAGTGACAACCTCCCTACATTCTGAGAGCACGGACATAGTCGAAAAAATACTATGCAAAATCAAAGACCCGCTAGGTTGACACACCTAGGCAAAAATAAGGGCTTCCCGGCGAACCAAAAGGGTTCGGGCAAGAATAAGGGCTGAAAATGAAAAAAATCTGTACACCCAGCAAGTCGAAAACCTGAAAAGGCGGCTTGGGCAAAAAAGGGTATCCCGGTGGACTGAAAACCCAAAAGGGCGGTCCAGGCAAAAATTAGGGATCACAGCGTACGACTATGTCCCGTTATCTCGTCACTTGCCTACCAGAAGAAGATTTGTCAATCGGCAATCGTCAAGCACCTCCACAGGTATCTTCTCCTGCAGAAACTGGGGCAATAAAGAATTGTCTAAGCGATCTGGTCGCTCTGTCCACCAAGGTACCAAGGAAAATTCGGCTGAAGAATGTAACCAAGATGCTTTAAATTCCCCAGAGAGTGAGCCAAGGTTCAGCCATACTCCCCCCGATAAGAGAAGGTACAATACCTCCAGCAAGTCCGCAACACTCTCCCCGAGCAGAGTTAGCCTACAGTCAGCCTTAAGGAAGTTGGATTATCCCCTAGAAGATCTCAACATTCCTCAACGGAGTATACAAATATTCCTCTACGAGCATCCCCGGCAATCTTGATCTAAGATTTTTCCCCGGCGGTATACCAGACGTCTGTTGGAGCCACATCCCCAATACCGTTCAAAAAAAAAAAGGTCTCCCCAGGAAAGTTAAATCAATCTCCCCAGCAGGTAGGAAGTTTATCCCCAGTAAATTCTGGAAGCTTATCCCCTGCAGAGTAAGAACACTCCATCGGCTTTATTCAAAGGTTATTTCCCCACCAGGATATAACTGGGTTATCCTCAGCCAATTGCCACGGAAAAATCGTCCCCAGCGAAGTCTTCCTATCCCCCAGCGGAGTTCATCAAATTCCTCAACAAATCTCAACAATGGTATCCCCGGCGGAGTTATCATCTCAGCAAAGTACCTCTCTTTCCCCACAGAGTAACTCCCCGCAGAGTAATCTATTCGCCAAGTTTATTCCTCAACGGAGTCATCTTCTCCTACCGGTTTATTCTTGCAACCATCACTCCCCAGTGGAAACAAAAGCTCTACTCTTCAAACATCAGTCCAGGATTCAAGCTCCCGGCACCCGTCAAGGATTTATTTTCCTAGACGAAAATACAATCATAAACATCACATCTTCATACATTATAGCATGCATAATACGCATCACGAACATACAATCTCATTTATTCTGAGAACATCACGCATGTCATACATCATAACACCGCATACAACTAACATTTTGTCTTTTCAGGACAAAGGTCAATACAAAGATGATTACTATCAACTGTCGTAATTCCAGATCCGATTCCTGTATCTTGCCAGGGTGTATCTGTTGACGACTAATTCCAGACTCGATTCTTGTATCTTTCCAGGGCACGTCTGAAGAGTTCGAAGATCCGATTCCTGTATCTTGCCAGGGTGTATCTACTGACGACTAATTCCTTCTCAATTTTTAGAAGAAGTATTACACGGACTTATCATCAAAGTAACCCTACACCAGTTCCTTTTATTTCAGAAGAAGTCTTAAACGGACTTATCATCAAAGTAACCCTACACCGGTTCCTTTTATTTCAGAAGAAGTCTTACACGGACTTATCATCAAAGTAACCCTACACCGGTTCCTTTTATTTCAAGAAGTTTTACACGGACTTATCTCAAGATGACCTTACCCCGGTTCATCAAGAAGTCTTACACAAACTTATCTCAAGATGACCTTACCCCGGTTCATCAAGAAGTCTTACACGGATTTATCTCAAGATGACCTTACCCCGGTTCATCAAGAAATTTTACACGAACTTATCCTGCAGTAACCTTACCCCGGTTCCTCCAGAAGTTTTACACGAACTTACTCCGAAGTAACCTTACACAAGTTTCCTTCTCAACTCCAGACGTAGTTTTACACGGACTCGTCGTCAAAGAAACCCTACCCAGGTTCTCTCTTTCCAGAGATGCAGTTTTACACTGACTCGTCATCAAAAACCCTACACAGGTTTTATTTCTTCCAGGATGCAGTTTTACACGGGCTCATCATCAAAGTAACCCTACACAGGTTCCTTCCCCATTTCAGATGCAGTTTTACACGGACTCGTCATCAAAGTAACCCTACACAGGTTTCCTTCCTTCAGAGATGCAGTTTCACACAGGCTCATCATCAGTCAACCCTACACAGGTTTCCTTCCTTCAAAGATGCAGTTTACATGGACTCATCGTCAGGCAACCCTACACAGGTTCCCTCTTTCAACTTACAAAAGTTACAATTCAACAGACAACCTCCAGATGGCATCTATAAGCCCATCCACCTACCAACAGTTCCAAATGGCATCTATAAGCCCATTCCCGACAAAGTTCTGTCACATTTCCAAATGGCATCTATAAGCCCATCCTCATATCCATCAGTCTCCAAATGGAATCTATAATCCCATTCCCTACATCACACTGCTGACATTCTACTATGTGAGTGCAAATTTATGGGCACTCTAGTGTTCGATCATCTTCTACCCTCGGATTACGGAAGGCACGCCAGCCAATCTACATCCTCAGGTCTAAGAAGATCGAACAGGGGCAACTGTTGTACCCCAAAATTTTCCCTACACAGGTTCCTTGCCAAGATCAATCTCCATATGATTCAAAATCCCTCGAAGGTTGCACAGTCCAATTGCCTCCTAACACAGTCAAAATTAGGGTTTTGGTTCTTGCAAAGAAATTAAGGTTTCCAAGGTTCCAATCAAGTCCCACATGCCTATAAACATTGCCAAGCATTCATATGTCAAGTTTCAAGACTCACAGCATCAAATTGCACAGTCAAAAACCCTAATTGCTTCACAGTCAACTGTAGGGGCAAAATGGTCATTTGACATTCAAAAGTCAAAATTTTTGGTCAACATCTTATTTTGAAGCCACAAACATCATTTGATCAATGCTTGATCATGATTTCTCAAAGCATGGCTCAAAAAGTCTCAAGATGCAAAAGTTTCTATTTCTGGACAGCTGAAAAGTCAACTGCAAATTGACCAAGGCATAACTCCTTCATGGTTTATCAGAAAAATCCCATCCAAAGCTCATTTTGAAGAGAATGACATTTCCTACAACTCATCTTCACACTTCAAGTCCAAGAAATGCTCTCACAAAAAGTTATCAATTTCAACATTATAGGTCATTTTCAAAAGTCAACAAAAAGGCACTTTAAGTCAAAGACCATAACTTGAGATTGGTAAATCAAAATGACATGGGACCAAAGGAATTGGTTAGAGGACTTCACGACCTTTCCAAAATGTCCAAGAACATGATCATAGCTTCAGAATTGAGCAAGATATGCATTGGAGAAGTTGGGAAATTTTTGGGAATTTTGAAAAGTCAACTTTGCCTAAAACACTTCAAAATTGCTAATGGGCCTCAAATTCTTCCTTGAATCATTACCCAAAGCCTATGCACGACCCATTGAGCTAAAAATGATTTATTTTCTTATTTTTAATTAATTAATTGAATTTTTATTATTATTAATTCATTTAATTAGATTTAATTATGAGAAAAATATCAAATAATGCCTTTTAAATCTTTTTATGCAGCAAATATTCTCATTATAGGCTAAAGATTTTGTGCACCAATCAACAAGACAAGATCATCCATATTTGGCAAGATTTGCATGGAAAAAAGATTGAAAAAGATGTGATAAAACTCAAATATTCAAAACATAAATTCATGGATCTTTGGGCTGGTTTTTGACCTAGAATGCTTCACATACTTATGCAAGACCTAACCTAATGCAAGCATACATGAAAAGCTGCTCATAAACATAGAACAAAGTTGCAATTTTTCAGGGAAATTTTGAAAACTGATTTCGTATTTGCAGGATCATTCAAAGCCTAAAACCTATTCCAAACCCTTGCTGAGACTTCTTTGAACGTGTTGCAACCACTTTCCAGTCTCCATACTCCAAGAATTGGTAGAACTGAGTCACGTTTATCACAAACATTTCCATAATCGTTTTTTAATTTTCACGCATCATTCATGTGTTTTAATTGTTGATTTATGTTACTAACATCATTCTAAAGCGATTGGTAATGTTTAATTGGACTAACACTGCCTGTAGCCAAATCCACCATTGATGAAACCTAGGGTTTCAGAACCTCAAAATTGGGGGTTCTCATATATGGAAAAATTGGACCTTGAGACCTATGCAATTGGATTCAGGAGCTCCATACGAATTGAATGATAACCTCATGCCCTTTTTATATTTAGGCATCTTCTAATCGCTATTTTTACAGTTTCCATTTAGTGGGGGTTTAAAACCCCCGCTACTTGTTTTGTATTTTTGCAGGAAGATGAAGAAGAAGGCTAGCATGTCCAGGCAGGGTTGGGTAATTCAAATGTTAGCGCGTTTTTTTGTTTGTTTCAGCATGATTATCTTTTTTCATATATTATATTCTTTGTTTATCCATATAACAAATGCGTTGCCTGGCTCAGTTGGTTGATGAGGTGTCTTGCAGGTATAGGGACCTGGGTTCGATTCCCAGGTCCCCCCATATGCTTAATAATTTTTGTTTCAATATCTTCTAGCGTAGCACATCCTCAAAGGTTCACCATACACACCCACGCTCAGGCTTGCCACATACTCATGATGATCAATCTGAAGGCTACAAAATGAGGTCTATCATATACCTCAGTCAATGGGTGTACACGCAGGCGTAGAAAGTCAAACAGGCTTTGTGGACCTGGGCCAAATTTGCTTCAAACAAACCTCCCTTTGGGGCCTGATACCCCTGTTTTGCATTTTTTTTAATTTTGTTTTCTTTTCAATTTTAATTCTTTTAATTGTTTTTTAATTGTTTTCTAATTGTTTTCTTTAATTTCATAAAATAATTTTTTTCATAATAAAAACAGAAAAATACAAAATGTGTTAATTATTTATTAATTTACTCATTAATTTATTTTTGTAAATAAATTTTAATAATTAATTTAGTTAATTTAGGTTTTAAACTTTAATCCTTTTCTTAATAAATAAAAAGTATGTAGAATTAGGTTTTGACATTTTCATCTTTTCTTTTTTCTCTTTTTCTTAATTAATTTTTCTCATTATTTATTATTATAATTACTATTTATTTTTGTACATAAACATGCATATTGATTAATTAGTAAATTAGAGTAACTTTAATGTTTCTTTTTATTAATAATTAAAATATTTAGAACTAGGGTTTCCTTCTAATTTTAATTTTCTTTATTTTCATAAAATACCAAAAACATAAAAAACAATTTCTTTTCTTTAATTAAATGATTAATTAGATTTTTAATTCAATTTAATTTCAAAAGGGTCAAAACCCTTAGACGTTCTATTTTTATTCTTTTCGCGCATTTATTTTCTTTTGAATATTATGTAACTGCTCAAGGATTGTAATAGTAATTAGGTCTTTTTTACTTTCTGCATTTTTACCAAACGGGTCTTTGTATTTTGGAGATGTATAGACCCACGCCTTGTAATAGCGTAGGATTTATCTTTCCGCATTTAAATTTCCGCACTCTTAAATTCTAAATTGCATGAAAGAATGAATGGTTAATTAAAAATAAGCGTAGCTCACAATGATTCCTGATCAAAGATAACTGTTAAACTGAAAATAACACACAAATACACACACCACTTCTAGGGTACGCCTCACCTGTTGCCTTGCCTTCGAAACGTGGTCGTCAAGTATAGGACGTTTTAGTAAGTCCTTATGTCCATGATCCAGTTGCCTCGGAACAGTTGCCTCGAAACAAGTTGCTTCGAAACAAGTTGCCTCAGAATAGTTGCCTCGAAACAGTTGCCTCGGATTAAAAAAGGATCAAGGACATAAGGGTAGCTTCTAAGGTGTCCTACTGTTGCTTCGGTGACCACACTGTCCCTAAACTCGAATTGACCCGAACAACTCCAACGACGGTGCTACCTACTTCTCAATAGTGGGATAGTACTGTCTAAAGGACTCTTACACAGCTCAATTCCTTAGGGTAGGTAGATTTCTCTTGGGTACTTGCTCTTTCAAAAAACAAAAAAAACATCTTTTCGCACCTACACTTTCAAAAAGTTTTCAAACAAACACTTCATACACTCTTGAGGACTGATACAAGAGTTACCTAGAAGTTTTTCAAACTAAAATTTTTTCAAACCCACTTACAATTGAAAAGCAAACATTTTGAAAACATAAGAGCAAGTATCTAAGAGCCCATGGATAACCATGGATAGAAAGGGTGCTAACACCTTCCCTTTCTATAAATCTACCTCCCGAACCGAGAGACAATCTCATAAGGAATTTTGCTGTGCTTTTGTCCTGTCCACGTTGGAGAAAATAAAAGACGGTGGCGACTCTTGCTTCCGCGACATTTCGCGAACCAGCGTTAAACAGTTAGTTCTAAATCCACCGATCACACATTGAAACCATGTTTGTCAACCTTACTTCAAAAACAAGTCAAGAAGCAAAAACATGTGATCTTGTGCTTCTGACCACCTCAAGTATCCAAACCTTTTCCATGCATAAACACAAGTCATTTGCAAGAAAACACATGCATGCTCAAGCCCTGAAACCCCCTAAAGCACAGAACCACCAAAAACATCTCAAAACATGCCATTTCTGAGTTTTGAATCCAATCTCTAAATTTGCTCGTGCGTTTCTTGGCCTTTTACTTTCAAAAGCTTCTAAATAACATATACAAACAATTCCAACACCTGTAACACGACTGTTGTACCCCAAAATTTGCCCTCCCATTTCCTCAACATTTTCTCATCACAAGACCTTTGGAGATCAAGATCCAGTTAGGGTTTCCTCTGCTCAAGACTTCTCCTTGCACTGTGGACTCAAATTAGGGTTTATGTTTGCCTAAGGATGTTTTGACCTAAAATGCCTAATATGACTTTCATGCTTCATATTGGACTCCCAAGTTTACCTATACCAAGTTTCAGGTCTTGATTCCAAGTTTTGCCCAGTCAATTGGACAGTTGACCTAAAAATCAGCTGTATTGGGGAAAAAGTCAACTGTGGCCAATTGACAGTCAAACCTCATGAAATTTGATCCACATCAACATTATGAACCCATATAGACCATTTGATCAAGTTTGGATCACAATTCCCCAAGAAATTTGATCAGATCATCAAAAGGGCAAAATGGTCATTTTTAGGGTTTTGACTGCACAAAGGCAATTTTTGACTGTTTGACCTAGCCAATGGCAAACCAAGCTCACATATGGCCTCAAGGACCCCATGGAATTATCTTGACATGATCATCAAGCTCAAAAGATCCCAAATACACAAGATTGATAGTTGAATTTCCTAGTCAACTGATCAATTTTGACTGTATACTGAAAAGTCAAACTTTGACTTTTTGGTCAAAATCAAGAGTCAAGATTCATTTTTCATCAAAACATGCCAAATCATGAAACTTGTTCACCAAGAAATCACAAAATGCAAATTAGGGTTTGAAAATGGAATTTTTCATAACTTAGAATTTTTCTAAGTTATGAAAAACCCTAATTTTTTCCAACTTTGCCCCATCTTTTCACCATGATCCATTTGGATTCAAACAAAAGTCAAAACATGAAAGTTGTAGCTTGTTTCATAATCTACAACTTTGATTCACAAAGTTTTCTCATTTGAAGCTTGTATCTCAAGTTATAATTTTTTGAATAAGGGCACTAAACCATCTTTTAACTTAGTGAAATTTGACCTATTTTGACAAGGTTTCCTACCCTACTTCAAGGCCACTTTTCATACCCTTCCACTTAGAATTTTGATTTGCATTTCAAAGATGGATTGTAGTAAACATTCCAAGCTTTCCAAAATGTCCAAGAACTCATCAAACAACCTCATAACTTGAGAGATTCGAATTTCACAAGTTGGCAAAAATTCACTTTTGTTCTTCATCAAGACATGTTCATAATCTTGCCAATTTGAAATCAGTTTGCTTTATGCTTGATTACAGGTCCTTGAACCATTTCATACTCAATAATTTAATGCATATTCAATGTGTTAAGGTCATGTTCTTTGTGTTCTAACATTGCATAGTGGATTAATCCTAAACTAGATAAAGTGCTTTATCCATTTTTGTAAAAAGCTAGCTTTATGTCAATTTGAAATCCAAGCAAGTACAAGCAAAATCCTCTTGGCACAAGATTATGGACAATTTGCTCTGATCAAGAGAAGATTATGCAGCAGGATTAGAGGCCCCTACTGACCTAAAAACAAAAGTGACCATTTGCTTGCTTCATTTTCAAGTAACATTGCATAACTTATCACAACTCTCATCTCAGCTGAGAAACAGAAGAAAAAAGTTATCAAACATATTCCATAGACCATATCCAAGCTTTGGCACGAGTCCTGAACCTCTCAAGCATCCTCCATCTCAAAATCACCTTGAAACTGCACAAATAGGGGAACCCCTGCAGATTGAGTGCAAACTCCCACTTCCCTCGAGCATTCTCACCAAAAACAGTTCATACACCTTCCTTACAACATAAGCAAGCTAACCATGGCCTAAAACCTGACCTGTAATCACTCTAACAGTTTCCACCATTTTTAATTTCTCCTTTTGCAGTTGAAGTTCTGCAGCTTGATACAAGAAGGTTCAAGACAAAGTAAGCATTGAAAAAGCATCCCTGGACCTCAAGGAAGCTTTTCCAATCATTACATTGCACTGAAAGTCTCTCATTCTCCACATAGAAGTTCAACTGCACAGGTAAAACTTTGAACTCGTATCTCTCTTATCATGCATCTTTAGTCTTAAGTTTGTGAAGAAACAAGGTCCTACTCATAGCCCTGAACATGTACATATCTTTACATTTCATTTCTTTTGCCTGAGTAGAGAGAATTTGTAGTTTGAAAATGGCAGAAAAGTTAGGTCAGAAAAGAGGGGGAGAGAAATTCTCCCTCATCTTAGAGAGATAGGTCAAGTTATTTACATGGTTAGAACCGTCTCTTCATGCTGAACATTTGTTGTGTTATGAGTTTTTGCTAAAAAGCCAGGAATCAAGAGTTAGAAGAAGCTGAACATGGCGCGCGTTTTTTCAAACATTTGTGCTGGAGGTTGAAGACAGTGAGCTTTGGGCTGGGCCTGTGCATTTTTTCTTATTCACACCACTTAATTGCTATTACACCCCCTGAGCCCATTTGCTTTATTTTTAATTCTTTTTGACTTTTTCTTTTTTTGTTTGACTTGTTTATTTTTTCTCAGCATGTTAAAATTTTGAAAATATTTTTTCCATCTTTTTTTGAATATATGACATATTTATTTGTTTATTTCCTATGTTTGTACATAAATATATATATATATATATATATATATATATATATATATATATATATATATATATATATATATATATATATATATATATATATATATATATATATATATATATATATATATATATATATATATATATATATATGATTATTAGAATAAAAAATGAAAAAATAATGTAAATACAATTTTTATTTTTATTTTTTTTTCTGAAAATATTTCACACAAAAAATACTCTTTTATTTATTTTATTAAAATATTAAATAAATATTTATTTTTTTGTATAATACATATTTAGGGTTTAATAATATATATATATATATATATATATATGTGATTATTAATTCATCTAAGACAAAAATATAAAAATACTTGATTTTTCATTTTATTTAATATTTGATACAAAAATACCTTTTTTTCACAATACACTTCATTTTATTTTATTTTTATAAATAATAAATAAATAGTTGTATTAAATTAAATAATACCTTTTTTCTTTAAAAATTAGGGTTTTTTTTACCCTAAGTTCAAAATACTCAAAAAAATAATACATTTTTATTTTCTTTTCTATTTTTAAAACAATATTTTCTCATACACATAAAAAACTTTCTTTTTGCATTTCACATATTTATTTAATTTACATTTAATTATGTATTATTTAAATTGCAAATATTCAATTGATGTAATAATTTAGATTTAAATTCTTGTCAATATCCCCATTTGAACATTTGTACCCCCTTCCCATATTTGGTTTTGTAATAGCTTAGTAATTTTAATTTCGCACTTTATTGCTTTCTAATGATAACATGTTAGAATTAGGGTTTGTATGCGAAAAACGATAAAAAATAGTTTGACCTAATACAAGATAAACAAGCATGAAAATGGACACACAAATCACACTTGCACCCCCTAGGGTATTCCACTTGTTGCCTTCAAATAAATGGGCCATATTGTATGTTGAACTTCTTTGGGCAAAGCAAACAGTTTGAATGATCATAGTCCCTCGATAAAACTTTTCAAAACAAACAAAAACAAATGATCAAGTCCCTTAAAGAAATTGCCCAAAGACATTCAACGTCGTTGCAATTATGGTCTAAAACGATGACCCGCGCCTGTCCCTTTCACATCCTAACACAAGGTTGCCCACCAAATACAATGGTGGAGCAAACTTGTTAAAAGGGTTAAAGTATAGCAATGATCTTTTGAGAAATTTAGGAGTAGATAACCTCTTAGTTACTTGAATCAACTTGCAAAACAAAACACTTGCCTAATTTCAAAATCACACATCACTACACTTTCAAAACAACTTTCAAAAACAAATGAAAACTTTTTCAAAAGACATACATCTTTGTATACATCCCCACATGGATCATTACAAAGGTTGCCACCACATTGGCCTCTTTTCAAAACATTTTCAAACCCACACACTCAAGCACCATTTAAAACAATTGAAAACAAAAGGCAAGTGATCTAAGCAAGTAACTAAGAGCCCATGGATAACCATGGATAGAAAGGGTGCTAATACCTTCCCTTTCTATAATCTACTCCCCGAACCCAAGAAAACATCTCAAAAGGTTTTTGCTGTGATTTTTAAACCTTTCCTTAGGATAAAATAAAAAGTCGGTGGCGACTCTTGCTAACCGCAACATTTGCGAATACAAACGCAAACCTCAAGTCAGTTCTCCCACCGTATCACAGAACTGGCGACTCTGCTGGGGATAACCTTTAAAAGTGGAGTAACCTTAGGGTTTAGATCATCTTTGTTTTCAATTGTTTGCTTTGTTTGCTTTTATATTTGTGGGCTTTGCATCGGAGTTTCATAGATCCTAACCCGGATCTGGGAAATACCCTTTTTAGGTAGCATAATCTGTGAGGGACCTGTCCGGCGTAGACCGACATGGGTGAAGCAGTGGCTACGTTGGTGTGGCATCTTAGTCTGTACCTATATCCCTTGTGTTGTAACAGGGAGAATATAGGTCTTCTAAGGGGTCATTAAACACCAACCAACCTTAGAACCCTAAATTGACCAACTTGGCTATTAGGACAGTAGCAGTATGCTACACTCATTGAGGCTAAACTCTCGAGATGGTTCTGGCCGCGAGAAAAGATTGCGATGCTGGAGTTATGACCGATTGAGGGTAGCCAATGATTTGAGATCCTCTAGAACCCGGTTACTTTTGATAGGACAGGTTTTAACCAACAAAACCAAAAGAGGGTAATACCTGAAACTCATGCTGGCCTGAAACCTAAGGGTGTCTTGTGTGACTTGTGTGCCTTATTTTCTTATGTGAATACTTGTGGTGTGCTTCATCATAGCATCATGCCATCATACCATTGCATGCATCCTGTATAAAAGGCTAACCCATTTCAAAGACAAAAAGGTTTCATCTTTGCTCTGTTTTGTAGGACATTATGATGCCCGTGCGTAGAAATACTGTTCGGCTCAACTTTGTTCAACCACCAGTTTTACTCAAGGATTTGGTTGGAAGGATTCCAAACACTACCTCCTTCATCAACAGACATGGTTCTCTCCTTGGCTTGATCACTGCAAAATGGGACCAACAACTGATAAGTGTTCTGACCCAGTTTTATGACCCTCTGCATCATTGTTTCACCTTTCAAGACTTCCAGCTGGTTCCTACCCTGGAAGAGTTCTCTTATCTGCTTGGGATCCCTGTCCTGGAACAAACTCCATTCACTGGTTTGGAAAAGACTCCTAGGCCTGAAGAGATTGCTGCAATTCTCCCCTTGACCAAAGAAGAGATATTGTCCAACTGGGAAACTAGAAATGGGGTCAAGGGCTTTTTGGTCAAATTTCTGTTTGGCAAGGCTAATGATTTCTGGAATGACTTGGACTTCAAGGCATATGAGGATATTCTGGCTCTTTTGATCTATGGTCTGGTATTGTTTCCCAACCCTGACACTTTTATCAGTATCCATGTGTTGTACCCCAAAATTTGCCCTCGCACTTTTCCACAAGAAATCTCAGCTTCAAACATTTCTTGACTTTTCAAATTGGCTCAAGAATCGGACAAACAGGACTTTTCTTGACGGTCAAGCAAAACTAGGTTTTTTACTGATTTTCAGAGCTCTGAATTGTTTCATACAGTGGGCTCAGGGTTTGGTGGATTTTTGGTTCAATTTTGATCAAGCGAGCGTGGTTTGGCATTTAATCGGGAACTAGGGTTTTATGGGCATATTCTCAGAGGAATTTAAATTCCACAGCACTTTGTGGTTTATTTCAAGATTCGGATTAAAATTCGCGTTATCTTGGTTTAATCAGCAAAGGAGACAGTGGTTTCGAATTCAGTACATTTTGATTGGGCCAGTCATATACCAGATGCAGTATTGGATTCACAGTGTTTGCGTAGTTGATCAGTCTATTTGGATCGACTGCTGTTTTGCTCTGGATGTTGAATAGGACAGACTTTAATTGCAATGTTGTTTTATTTTAGTTATTTATTATTCTGAAATTAAATGATTGAATTTATTTTTCAATTGTTTTAATTCTAAGAATTTTAAATAAATAAATAAGCAATAAAGAAAATGGAACCAATTGGATAATTTGGATTTTTATTGATATTTGAATTATTTACAAATTGTTGTTACAAACAATAATTTACATTTAATTTAAATATTACATAGAATGAAAAAACTATCCTATTTTCTAAAATACTCTTCGTTCTTCACTCTGCTCCGGCATTCCATTTTTCATCTGCAAAAAGAAACAAGAAAAGTCAAAAGCAGTTAATTGGAAAAGACAGTTAAATTGCTCGTCATTAGGGGCCACTGACTGGGATCAGTTGCCCTCTCTGCAAATCACGGGATTTCTCCCGGTTCACAGAGAGGGAAGATTATTTTATTTCATGAATGCAAATGCAAATGCATAAGTCATAAATTTCAAAGCTGCATAGAAGTTCAAGATTCAAAATCCAAACTAAACTGAAAAAGTTCAGTCCAAACTTTCAATCCAAAACAAAGTCCACTCAAAGAAAGATTTCAAAAAGTGCATTTGCTGTCACAAACTCAAAAGCTGTCATGGAGAGATTTTTTGCCAAGATATCAAATGCAAAATCTACACAAACTGTCAAAAGGAGATGCAAAATGTGTTGTGCAAGCAACAAATATCTTAAATCATCATTTCCCCATAGTTAGCCCCTTCAGAAATAGTACAGAATATAATCATATTAAAATTCAAACTGTACTTTGGAGAGAGAGTAAAGAGAGATAAAGCAGTAGGCAGGGGTTAGGCATCAGCAGCAGACAGAAAAGAGATATACAAAAATCAGAAAAGGGCCAAGACAGTGGAGGAGGCAAGTAAAAGAAAAGATATACAAAGTCAAGGAGACAAACTCAGTTCAGCTTAGAAGAGGGAGAGAGGTACAGGCTCTAAAAAGTCTAAAGCCACTACTGTCCACAAACCTCAAAGAAAGCTCTGCATCAATATCCAGATCCACAAGCAAGATATACAAAAACGGTTCAGGACAGTTCAGAAAAAAATATAAATGAAACTCACCCAACTCTGCCTCACCACAAGAGACCACTAGCCAGTACAGAAGTGAGGACATAGAAAAAAAAAAGGGATAACCAAACATGATCAAACCTGAATCTGTCAAAAAAAGCAACACACTGCAAACCAATAACCTCATCCTGTCTCAACCCTCAAAAAACACCATAACCTGAACAACCTCAAGCGTAAGCATCAGTGATAACCAAAACCAATACCCTGTCATCAACCAATGCTAAACTCACGAACCTAATAAACCAAATCAAAACCTCACCAAACCATTACTGTCATAACCAAACCCATCAAGCTAAAGTAAAAAAGACCAACATGATACATCTCAAAACCATCACCTGAAGTACATAAACAAAACTGCCTGCACATCTCAAACCATATACCAGTACAAAAGCCTCAGAATTTCTTCGTCATTGGCCAAGCCTCACAAAAATCACCAAAAGACACAAAAACAGCATATTCGAGCCAACCCCCAAGTCCTTCAGAATCTTAGATTCATCATTAGGCAATAACAAAAATTCCCAAAGGCATCCTAATCAAGATACTCAGAAGCGTGTTCAGGGCAATAAGGCAAGCAACTCAAGTCATTCCAAGGTCACAAGACCGGCAAACATCTCAGGCAACATACAACGACCCAAGGCAACGCATTGTGGAAGAAGAAGATAAACAAAAAGTGAATTTCAAGAAAGGTTTTTTTCAGGCAAAATCTAGCAACATCGAAGCCCTAACGTAAGCAAAGAACGAAGTTACCAGGAAGGCGTCAAGAAACAAGCATCAAGCTTCACCACCGGAACACCACTCCGGCCTCCTCCACATCTAGCTCTCCACCTCTCCTCCATCTCCCAAACGAAGGTAGCCATTCTTCTCCTTCTTTCTCCACCACCTCACAATAGCACAGGTTCAACTTAAACTCAAATCAAACATGCAATTTGTAAAAGACAAGAGATAAGAACATAAGGCATTAAAACAAACCATGTTGCAAGGACGCTAGGCTCATATCAACGGAGGGAAGAAAGGTTTCTGGAGAAAGAGTTGGTGGCCGGAGATAAGTACTCAGGGAAGCTCGAACGAAGAAGATGAACTTACGCACGGCGCCGCTGCCTTCGCTCCCAAACTGAAACAAATTGCCTAACCCTAATTCTGTTTCAAACCAAAGGGCCTAACCCGTTCCTAATGCCTCTAAGCCCATTAACTTCTTCTAAACAAATACTAACCCTTCCCTTTTCTTTGTTTTACTTCTTAACACTAACCTTTTTTTTATTATTTATTTTCATAAATAATGTTCATTTCTTTTACTAACCTTAACAATGTTTTTTTGTTATTTTTGTAAAATACTAATTTAATTAAATTGCATTTTTATCATATAAGTTAAAACGTCCTTTTTAAGTATATTTATACATAAAAATAATAAACTTTTTTTTCATAATTAAATTGAAAATACTTTTTCTTAATTTAAATACTTTTCACACACAATTAACTTAAAAAACATGTTTTTTTTGAAATACATTTATATATGTTATCCTTTTCTTTTCTTTTTTATATATACATAATTAAAATTGAAAGTCTTTAATTAATATACATTTTGTACATAATTAAACATACAAAAATCAAGATTCGTCTAAAAAACATTTATCTAGGTCAAAACCCTAATACGGCTCAATTTCACATTCCGCACCTGTACATATTTACACTTACACATACATATACACTTGTGCACTTACACAATACATTGCCCTACACACATTTTATCTCATATTTATACATTCGATATTTATATTTTGATTATGACATTCGATTTGGTTGTAAATACTATAAGTCTCATCCCCTTGTACATTTATACCCCCACCCCTGGATGTTATTGTGTAATAGCGTAGATTTACATTCCGCAATTTACAGTTTTTCAATTATACCATGGTTAGACCTAGGGTTTGTATGTACATAAAATCAAAACGCTAGATAACCTAATACAAGACAAATACATGTAATCAATACACAATCACACTTGCACCCCCCTAGGGTAATCCCACATGTTGCCTTCCAAATGGGCCATGCTTGCACGACGAGTTTCTTTGGCAAAACGAATTCAAATGATCATAAGTCCCTCGATGACGCTTTCGAAAGTCGCCTATCAAAAATGATCAAGTCCCTTCAAAACAAATTGCCAAAGACACTTGGCACCATTGCATTCATGGTCCATACGATGACCCGCGCCCGTCCCGAATAAACTTCCTAAATACAAGATTGCCTACCAATTTCAATGGTAGAACAAAATTGTTAAAAAAGGGGTTAAAACACGACAAAAATCTTTTGAGAAAGCTTTAGGGTAGATAAACTTTTAAGTACTTGTCAATTTGCAAAGAAAACACTTGCCTAATTTCAAAACTCACTTCACAAACACTTTTCAAAAATCAAACTTTTCAAACCCTTGAAACATCTTTTTAAAAGATAAAACACCTTTTGTAAAACATTCGAGTAAAGAATTGTTACAAGGTTAGCCTAACATAAGGCATCTTTTCAAAACATTTTCAAAACAATCCACAAAGCACCATTTCACACAATTGAAAACCAAGGCAAAGTCGATCTAAGCAAGTACCTAAGAGCCCATGGATAACCATGGATGAAAAGGGTGCTAATACCTTCCCTTTTCATAATCTACCCCCCGAACCCACGAAATATCTCAAAAAGGTTTTTGCTGTGCTTTTTTAACCTTTCCTTTAGGATAAAACAAAAAGTCGGTGGCGACTCTTGCTAACCGCACAAGTGCGAATACGAACGCAAAACACTAGTCAGTTCTCCCACCGTATCACAGAACTGGCGACTCTGCTGGGGAGATTTGAAGTGGGGTTACCTTAGGGTTTAGATCACTTTTGTTTTCAATTGATTGCTTTGTTTGCTTTTTCATTTGTGGACATTGTATCGGAGTTTTATAGATCCTAACCCGGATCTGGGGAAACCTTTTTTAGGTAGCAACAAGGCTGTGAGGGAACTGTGCGGGGTATACCGACATGGTTGAAGCAGTCTGCTACGTTGATGTGGCACTTTGGTGTGTACCGGTAACCCTTGAGTTCATTCAAGGAGAGTACGGGGCCGCCGCGTGGTGTCGCGAAGCATCAACTGACCTTAGAACCTTAATTGACCATCTTGGCCTCTTTAGGGTAGTGAGATGACTACTTTGGTGTACTCCGAAGTCGGTTGATACTCGATACTACACTCAATTGAGGGTTGTTTTCTTGGGATATTTTGATCGCCAGTCAGTGGCTAAATCGAAACGATGAACGATGAAAACAATCCAGTGACATTGGGACCTCTAGAACCCGGTTACTTTTGATAGGACAGGTTTTAACCAATAAACTGAAAGAGGGTAGTACCTGAACCCCATACAAGTCTAAACCTAAGGCTTTGTGTGCTTTGTGTGAATATTGCTTGCCTGTATATACACTTGCTTGTTTGTGCATACATGTACATAACATCATGACATCATACCATAGCATTTTAGCATTTTCAATAACCGTTTCAAGGATCCCAAGGGTTCTGTTAATGCAGGATTACATTGAACCTGACGTCTATCCAGGGGCAAGAGGTCTCTCCTCCAACCAATCCAGTCAAAGTTCAAGTACAACAACTTGAATCAGTGGCTATGACCCACTCGACATGGTGAGCTTGATTCTCGGGGAAGGACATCCACCGATGCAGAGTTCTCCAACCCAAGAGCAGAGTTCAACCTCTAACATTTCTCTTGTGTTTACCCCAAGAGATCCTTGGAAGCATGCATCCACATATCATGCATTTCATCTTGACAAATCTTTCATTTTTCAGGTTTCCTTACTCTCCTGCTGTTTATTTCAGCAAGAGATGGCTCTAGAACGGTCTGTCAAAGACATCCAAGACCAGACTGCTCAGCTACAAGAGATGTTCATGAACTTGTCTCTGGGGCAAGAAGAGATGAAAGCTCTCCTCACCAACGGCTTGGGGAATTCCAACAATGCCAGGAATGATCAGATTGCGGAGCTGCAGTTTGATTTGACAACACTGAGGACCCAAATGATGGGATATTTGGTGGGCCAGATGGCTCTCATCCAAGACCTATCTCAAAGACAAGAGGAACTCGGAGTTCTGGTCCGCCAACTGCTTCCAAACAACCAACTGGGGCAAACATCTGAGGTCGAAGAGCAGGTCACCGCTCAGCCTCCATCAACTCAAGAAGACAAGGGGAAAGCTCCTCTGCTAGCTTCAGGGTCACAAACCCATCAACAACCTCGCCGGCGTCAGCGGGGCAATCGGCGTAGACAAGAAACGTCGGGAAGGCAGTTCACAGAGACTGACATACCGTCATCTCTAATTCTGGAGCGCTTGTTGGAGGTTAATCTAACTGCTTTGAGGGATCCTATCCGGAACCCTAATACCTCCGCTCCTGACTATCATCCCGATGCATTTTGTGTTTACCATTCCTATAGCCCAGGACATGACACCGATAGCTGTTGGGCCTTGAAGAACAAGATTCAAGATCTGATTGACATTGGGGTGCTGAGGTTCATGCCAGACGGCGAGATGAAGATCTTCCGTTAAAAGGGTTCTCCGCTTGAAGTGACGAAGCTCGAATTGAAAGACTTTTCGCTTCTTTTTGAATTGTTCAAAGTTGTAATTTCTTTTGCTGTCAAACAATTATCTGTTGATGTTAAACTCTGTTTTCATTAATGCATTGCATATGTTTGTCTTGAATTCATCCATTCGTTTCACTACTCTTATGCTTTTCTTTATGATATTTGACTCTTGATAAAAAGCTGCAAGCCTTTAGAGGGAGGATGACGAAACAATACCGTGATCTTATACAGTATGTTTTTGAACGGACCTTGCTGATGATGTACAGGCATTTCTTTTAATTCCCCAAACACTGGAGTAATAAGGAAGTTAATCCCTAGTCAACCCCTTCGAGCCAAAGAAGTAGGAGTTTCTCGTTTTAAATAATCGAAACCTTTGATATAAACCTGGGGCAGGGTAGTATCTCAGTTAATTCAAAAGAAAACGCGCATTGAAGTCGCAAACTCTCGGTTCGTAATACAACGAACGACGTCAAAAAAAAAAAGAGAAAGCGTTCCTCCGGAATCAAAAGACCAGGGTGGTTCCCTATCACATAGACAGTCAACCTCTCAAAAGAGAAAAGCCCACCAAGCCAAAACCTATGAAGGAGGCTTAAGAAAGCTGGGGCATCCCGCTGACAGTAATCCCGAAAAACGGTAACCGTCAGGCAAAAGTTAGGGATAACAAATCACAATCAAAATCAAAATAGTGAAGTCATTATAAAACCCTCAACGACATGAAAAGTGTTGAAAAAGAAAAAGGAGAAGATGACTGTCTCCCAAAAATTCAAACTAGTGAACCATCGCCCAAAAGTCGTTCCAAACTCAAAACAGAGTATGACGCATAATTAACTGAGCTTAGGTTGAAGGACATCACGAAGAGCGGGTGGGTACAAATATACTTCGAGCCTTTACCCTTTGTTTCTTAAACCGGGAACCCGACCACGTTACAACCCTTCAAAAGTCCTAATTGAAGCATGGGTTAGTTCGAAAGCATACTGTTACAAAAGGTATCCTGACTCCTGTAGGGCTTTACTCTAAATCTTGTGTTAACTTGTCTTATAGTTTTCTGCTAAAAAACGCATTTTTCAAAAAAAAAAAAAAAAAAAAAAAAAAAAAAAAAAAAAAAAAAAACTTCGAGACAAACATAAACTTCGCATTGCTTGAATATCACTGTCTGTATTTACCCCTTTTGTTTGACAGCGAAGAAATTCATACAGCGAATGTTCGGAGGAACGAAAACTCTCTCAGTAAGTCAAAATCACCTCAAAAGGATGACACTTCCATCAAATCTCCTACCAACAAGGGGCAGGACATGTCACAATTCAATTAACCTGGGGCAGTCCAGTCAAGATCCAGCAGAGCTTTCAAAAGTTCAATTAACCTAGGGCAGTCCAGTCAAGATTTCAAGAAATCTCTCAATATGCAGAGTAATCTGATTCAAGACTCCTTCGCAACCACTTGGGGCATTCGAATGTCAAAAGTGTTCAACAAATCAACTACAACATTTCCAGATCAACACCTGCAACAACCCAGGAAACATCTGTGAACGACCGATTGTAGACCGACACCTGTAATAAACCAGGATTTTATCTACATCACCACTTGGGACATTCGAATGTCAAAAGTGTTCAAAACTGATGCGGTTCTACGCAAGCTCATCATCAGGAAGCCCTACACCGGTTCCTCTTCAAGACTTCTGAAAACAGTTCACGGGTTCTCCAAGTAAACGGATGTTAACCTATCACTTATTCAGATTCTTCTCAAGACTTCTGAAAACAGTTCATGGATTCTTCCCAAGTAACGAATGTTAATCTATCGGCTTGTTCAGATGCAACCTTTGGAATTAGTTTCCGGACGCTTCCCAACAACGGATGCTGCTCTATTGCTAATTCAACTTCAAGACTTCTGAAAACAGTTCACGGGTTCTCCAAGTAAACGGATGTTAACCTATCACTTATTCAGATTCTTCTCAAGACTTCTGAAAACAGTTCATGGATTCTTCCCAAGTAACGGATGTTAATCTATCGGCTTGTTCAGATGCAACCTTTGGAATTAGTTTCCGGACGCTTCCCAACAACGGATGCTGCTCTATTGCTAATTCAACTTCAAGACTTCTGAAAACAGTTCACGGGTTCTCCAAGTAAACGGATGTTAACCTATCACTTATTCAGATTCTTCTCAAGACTTCTGAAAACAGTTCATGGATTCTTCCCAAGTAACGGATGTTAATCTATCGGCTTGTTCAGATGCAACCTTTGGAATTAGTTTCCGGACGCTTCCCAACAACGGATGCTGCTCTATTGCTAATTCAACTTCAAGACTTCTGAAAACAGTTCACGGGTTCTCCAAGTAAACGGATGTTAACCTATCACTTATTCAGATTCTTCTCAAGACTTCTGAAAACAGTTCATGGATTCTTCCCAAGTAACGTATGTTAATCTATCAGCTTGTTCAGATGCAACCTTTGGAATTAGTTTCCGGACGCTTCCCAACAACGGATGCTGCTCTATTGCTGATTCAACTTCAAGACTTCTGAAAACAGTTCACGGGTTCTCCAAGTAAACGGATGTTAACCTATCACTTATTCAGATTCTTCTCAAGACTTCTGAAAACAGTTTATGGATTCTTCCCAAGTAACGGATGTTAATCTATCAGCTTGTTCAGATGCAACCTTTGGAATTAGTTTCCGGACGCTTCCCAACAACGGATGCTGCTCTATTGCTAATTCAACTTCAAGACTTCTGAAAACAGTTCACGGGTTCTCCAAGTAAACGGATGCTAACCTATCACTGGTTCAGATTCTTCCCAAGACTTCTGAAAACAGTTCATGGATTCTTCCCAAGTAACGAATGTTAATCTATCAGCTTATTCAGACGCACCTTTGAATTCAGAAGCCTCCAAGTAAACGGATGTTGCTCTTTACTGATTCAACTTCAAGATCTCTGAAAGCAGTCCACGGGTTCTCCAAATAAACGGAAGTTAACCTGTCACTTGTTCAGATCCTTCTCAAAGCTAACAACCACGGAAGATCGCATTCCCAGAATTCTCCCTATCCCCAGCGAAGTTCATCAAAATTCCCCAGCAGTAACTTATCTTTGCAAATCCCCAGCCAGGGAATCCTCAGGAATTCAAATCCCCTCAGAGTTTAAGCTTCAGTATCCCCAGCAGATCAAGAGTTTCAAGTGGACAATCCCCAGCGGAGTCAGACTTTTAAACCTTCTCCCCACAGAATTTTGGAAGGACAAATCTTGAGTTCCCCAGCAAGGTCCCCAGAGTTACCTCCCATCAAGCTAACGATTCTCAAGTCTGACCTCCCCAGCATGAGTCTACTAGTTGACACCCCCCAGTAGAGGTCATCAGGGATTCTCTTCCCCAGCGACAGCCCAGGATTTATTTTCCCCGGCAGCAGTCAAGACGCTTTTATCCTCAGCCATTTCGGATTCATGTATCCTTGGCAGGATTAGCTCATCAGCCTACATGCGCATTTATTACATTCATATCATAAACATTAATGTCACATGTATTGCATCATGCATCATAACATTGCATGCAGCTAACCCTTTGCCTCTTCAGGTAAGATCAGTTGACAGACGCAGATCATCTCCTGAGGTTCATCCAAAAAAAAAAAAAGTTCAGATGTGACCCGGACACGGCAACATTTTGATACTTATTCCAGATTCATTCAGACGCATCAGCAGAAACCCTACACCGGTTCTTCTTCAACTTCAGGATTTCTGAAAACAGTTCACGGGTTCTCCAAGTAAACGGATGTTAACCTATCGCTTGTTCAGATTCCTCTTCAAAGTGTCTGAAAATAGTTTACGGATTCTTCCCCAACAACGGGTGTCAATCTACCGACCGATTCAGACTCTTCTCAATTTTTGAAAATAGTTTACGGACGTGTCCCAACAACGGATGCTACTCTATTGCTTATTCAATCTCAAATAGTTTACAGATTCTCCAGACACGGACATCAATCTGTTGCTTATTCAGACCCCAATTCAGAGATATTCCAAGACAGGGATGCCCTTCTGATACTCGTCCACTCACCATTGACGTACAGTTCAACATTCTCAGATGGCATCTCTAAGCCCATTCACCTCCGCCGTCACATCGACGAGCGCAAATTTTCTGGGCACATTAGTGTTCAATCTCCTTTTACCTTCAAGTCGATAAAGGCAAACCTGCCAATCTAACTCTTCAGGTCAAAGAAGATTGAACAGGGGCAACTGTTGTACCCCAAAATTTGCCCTCGCACTTTTCCACAAGAAATCTCAGCTTCAAACATTTCTTGACTTTTCAAATTGGCTCAAGAATCGGACAAACAGGACTTTTCTTGACGGTCAAGCAAAACTAGGTTTTTTACTGATTTTCAGAGCTCTGAATTGTTTCATACAGTGGGCTCAGGGTTTGGTGGATTTTTGGTTCAATTTTGATCAAGCGAGCGTGGTTTGGCATTTAATCGGGAACTAGGGTTTTATGGGCATATTCTCAGAGGAATTTAAATTCCACAGCACTTTGTGGTTTATTTCAAGATTCGGATTAAAATTCGCGTTATCTTGGTTTAATCAGCAAAGGAGACAGTGGTTTCGAATTCAGTACATTTTGATTGGGCCAGTCATATACCAGATGCAGTATTGGATTCACAGTGTTTGCGTAGTTGATCAGTCTATTTGGATCGACTGCTGTTTTGCTCTGGATGTTGAATAGGACAGACTTTAATTGCAATGTTGTTTTATTTTAGTTATTTATTATTCTGAAATTAAATGATTGAATTTATTTTTCAATTGTTTTAATTCTAAGAATTTTAAATAAATAAATAAGCAATAAAGAAAATGGAACCAATTGGATAATTTGGATTTTTATTGATATTTGAATTATTTACAAATTGTTGTTACAAACAATAATTTACATTTAATTTAAATATTACATAGAATGAAAAAACTATCCTATTTTCTAAAATACTCTTCGTTCTTCACTCTGCTCCGGCATTCCATTTTTCATCTGCAAAAAGAAACAAGAAAAGTCAAAAGCAGTTAATTGGAAAAGACAGTTAAATTGCTCGTCATTAGGGGCCACTGACTGGGATCAGTTGCCCTCTCTGCAAATCACGGGATTTCTCCCGGTTCACAGAGAGGGAAGATTATTTTATTTCATGAATGCAAATGCAAATGCATAAGTCATAAATTTCAAAGCTGCATAGAAGTTCAAGATTCAAAATCCAAACTAAACTGAAAAAGTTCAGTCCAAACTTTCAATCCAAAACAAAGTCCACTCAAAGAAAGATTTCAAAAAGTGCATTTGCTGTCACAAACTCAAAAGCTGTCATGGAGAGATTTTTTGCCAAGATATCAAATGCAAAATCTACACAAACTGTCAAAAGGAGATGCAAAATGTGTTGTGCAAGCAACAAATATCTTAAATCATCATTTCCCCATAGTTAGCCCCTTCAGAAATAGTACAGAATATAATCATATTAAAATTCAAACTGTACTTTGGAGAGAGAGTAAAGAGAGATAAAGCAGTAGGCAGGGGTTAGGCATCAGCAGCAGACAGAAAAGAGATATACAAAAATCAGAAAAGGGCCAAGACAGTGGAGGAGGCAAGTAAAAGAAAAGATATACAAAGTCAAGGAGACAAACTCAGTTCAGCTTAGAAGAGGGAGAGAGGTACAGGCTCTAAAAAGTCTAAAGCCACTACTGTCCACAAACCTCAAAGAAAGCTCTGCATCAATATCCAGATCCACAAGCAAGATATACAAAAACGGTTCAGGACAGTTCAGAAAAAAATATAAATGAAACTCACCCAACTCTGCCTCACCACAAGAGACCACTAGCCAGTACAGAAGTGAGGACATAGAAAAAAAAAAGGGATAACCAAACATGATCAAACCTGAATCTGTCAAAAAAAGCAACACACTGCAAACCAATAACCTCATCCTGTCTCAACCCTCAAAAAACACCATAACCTGAACAACCTCAAGCGTAAGCATCAGTGATAACCAAAACCAATACCCTGTCATCAACCAATGCTAAACTCACGAACCTAATAAACCAAATCAAAACCTCACCAAACCATTACTGTCATAACCAAACCCATCAAGCTAAAGTAAAAAAGACCAACATGATACATCTCAAAACCATCACCTGAAGTACATAAACAAAACTGCCTGCACATCTCAAACCATATACCAGTACAAAAGCCTCAGAATTTCTTCGTCATTGGCCAAGCCTCACAAAAATCACCAAAAGACACAAAAACAGCATATTCGAGCCAACCCCCAAGTCCTTCAGAATCTTAGATTCATCATTAGGCAATAACAAAAATTCCCAAAGGCATCCTAATCAAGATACTCAGAAGCGTGTTCAGGGCAATAAGGCAAGCAACTCAAGTCATTCCAAGGTCACAAGACCGGCAAACATCTCAGGCAACATACAACGACCCAAGGCAACGCATTGTGGAAGAAGAAGATAAACAAAAAGTGAATTTCAAGAAAGGTTTTTTTCAGGCAAAATCTAGCAACATCGAAGCCCTAACGTAAGCAAAGAACGAAGTTACCAGGAAGGCGTCAAGAAACAAGCATCAAGCTTCACCACCGGAACACCACTCCGGCCTCCTCCACATCTAGCTCTCCACCTCTCCTCCATCTCCCAAACGAAGGTAGCCATTCTTCTCCTTCTTTCTCCACCACCTCACAATAGCACAGGTTCAACTTAAACTCAAATCAAACATGCAATTTGTAAAAGACAAGAGATAAGAACATAAGGCATTAAAACAAACCATGTTGCAAGGACGCTAGGCTCATATCAACGGAGGGAAGAAAGGTTTCTGGAGAAAGAGTTGGTGGCCGGAGATAAGTACTCAGGGAAGCTCGAACGAAGAAGATGAACTTACGCACGGCGCCGCTGCCTTCGCTCCCAAACTGAAACAAATTGCCTAACCCTAATTCTGTTTCAAACCAAAGGGCCTAACCCGTTCCTAATGCCTCTAAGCCCATTAACTTCTTCTAAACAAATACTAACCCTTCCCTTTTCTTTGTTTTACTTCTTAACACTAACCTTTTTTTTATTATTTATTTTCATAAATAATGTTCATTTCTTTTACTAACCTTAACAATGTTTTTTTGTTATTTTTGTAAAATACTAATTTAATTAAATTGCATTTCTATCATATAAGTTAAAACGTCCTTTTTAAGTATATTTATACATAAAAATAATAAACTTTTTTTTCATAATTAAATTGAAAATACTTTTTCTTAATTTAAATACTTTTCACACACAATTAACTTAAAAAACATGTTTTTTTTGAAATACATTTATATATGTTATCCTTTTCTTTTCTTTTTTATATATACATAATTAAAATTGAAAGTCTTTAATTAATATACATTTTGTACATAATTAAACATACAAAAATCAAGATTCGTCTAAAAAACATTTATCTAGGTCAAAACCCTAATACGGCTCAATTTCACATTCCGCACCTGTACATATTTACACTTACACATACATATACACTTGTGCACTTACACAATACATTGCCCTACACACATTTTATCTCATATTTATACATTCGATATTTATATTTTGATTATGACATTCGATTTGGTTGTAAATACTATAAGTCTCATCCCCTTGTACATTTATACCCCCACTCCTGGATGTTATTGTGTAATAGCGTAGATTTACATTCCGCAATTTACAGTTTTTCAATTATACCATGGTTAGACCTAGGGTTTGTATGTACATAAAATCAAAACGCTAGATAACCTAATACAAGACAAATACATGTAATCAATACACAATCACACTTGCACCCCCCTAGGGTAATCCCACATGTTGCCTTCCAAATGGGCCATGCTTGCACGTCGAGTTTCTTTGGCAAAACGAATTCAAATGATCATAAGTCCCTCGATGACGCTTTCGAAAGTCGCCTATCAAAAATGATCAAGTCCCTTCAAAACAAATTGCCAAAGACACTTGGCACCATTGCATTCATGGTCCATACGATGACCCGCGCCCGTCCCGAATAAACTTCCTAAATACAAGATTGCCTACCAATTTCAATGGTAGAACAAAATTGTTAAAAAAGGGGTTAAAACACGACAAAAATCTTTTGAGAAAGCTTTAGGGTAGATAAACTTTTAAGTACTTGTCAATTTGCAAAGAAAACACTTGCCTAATTTCAAAACTCACTTCACAAACACTTTTCAAAAATCAAACTTTTCAAACCCTTGAAACATCTTTTTAAAAGATAAAACACCTTTTGTAAAACATTCGAGTAAAGAATTGTTACAAGGTTAGCCTAACATAAGGCATCTTTTCAAAACATTTTCAAAACAATCCACAAAGCACCATTTCACACAATTGAAAACCAAGGCAAAGTCGATCTAAGCAAGTACCTAAGAGCCCATGGATAACCATGGATGAAAAGGGTGCTAATACCTTCCCTTTTCATAATCTACCCCCCGAACCCACGAAATATCTCAAAAAGGTTTTTGCTGTGCTTTTTTAACCTTTCCTTTAGGATAAAACAAAAAGTCGGTGGCGACTCTTGCTAACCGCACAAGTGCGAATACGAACGCAAAACACTAGTCAGTTCTCCCACCGTATCACACCATGTCATAAGGATCTTCATGTCTCGGAATCCGGTACCCACTCTTTTGGGTGATATTCTACAACAACTCTATGCTCGTACTGCTCGAAAACGGGGGACTCCGTGGTGTTGTGCTCCTTTGCTAGTAAGGTGGTTTATTTCGCACCTTCCTAAGTTCGTGCTGAAGAATGAAGAAGGAAAAGGTTGGGCTCGGAGGTTAATGTCTCTCACAGATAAGGATATCACTTGGACTCTCAGAGGTTTGGATGAGGTAGCTGTTATCGACCGTTGCGGAGAATACCCTAATGTCCCGTTGATTGGTATTCAAGGAGGAATCTCTTACAATCCGTGTTTAGCTCTCCGTCAGTTTGGAAGAGCCAGAGGAGATGGGCCTCATGAGATGCTGGTTCCTCACTTCCATTTTGAGTTTCAGGCAGACAGTGACAAACTACGCCTGGGATTCATTAGAGCTTGGGACAGAATTCACAAAGCTGACCCACATGAGTTAGGACCGAAGACTTCTCTGCCATTGAAGCCCTATTGCAAATGGGTCCGCATCCGTGCTCAGAAGTTAGGTATGCCCTACGAAGCTGTTAGACCTCTCATTCTTGAGTCTCCTGTTGAAGATGGGGTTCCTCCAACTGTCCTCCCTCCTCAGATACCTACTGATTTTGACACCATGAAGAGATCTTGGGCACAGCTAAAGGAAGAACGGGATTTCTATCGGGAGAAGTTCAACGAGCAGGAAAGGAAGATCCAGAGGCTGACTAAGCAATTGGAGGAAGAACGGGTCCTGAACAACTACATCAACACTGAAAAGAGGAGGCCATGGGAGCATTGATGAGCTTTGATATTTCCTTTTGTAGTTTTATTTCCTTTTCAGTATTTTTCATTCCTGTAATGCCTAGGGGCAAGTTGTTGAACAATTGAAATTTTCATCTGATGAAGTGTGTTTCCCTTTTTGTCTACAAAGTTGAATCTTGTTTGTCTTTGAAAACATAAAGCATACACATTCCATTGCACCATATGCATAACAGGTACCCTATTTCGCAGGTTGATTAATTTTCTTCGCTGTTTGTGTGCACAGTCATCATGAATCCAGAATCCTCCAGTGAGCAAGCAATCAAGGCCCTTCAGGCCCAAAGTGCACAGTTTCAAGAGATGGTCCTAAGCCTAGCCCAAGGTCAGCAAGAGTTGAAGACTCTACTCATGAAGAAGAAGAAGAAAAAGAGGACCGCATTGTTCAACACCGGACGCCGATTTGGGAACACACTCCACAATGAAGCTGATCCAACCACTTCTTCTGCTGAGAAAAACAGTCCCCAAGGGGGAAGAGCTCCTAGTCCCGCAGTCTCCGACAACGAGACGGACTATAACGACGAACAATACCCACCTGCTGCTGACAGATACAAGCAATTGGAGGACCGCTTGAGCGCCATGGAAATTCAGAACGTGCCGGGACTGGATTTCAGAGATTTGGGGTTATCTTCTGGGGTAGTCATTCCACACAAGTTTAAGGCGCCTGCCTTCGCCAAGTATGATGGGGTCTCCTGCCCAAAGCTGCATCTAAGGTCGTACGTAAGGAAAATCCAACCTTACACGGCGGATAAGAACCTCTGGATTCACTTCTTCCAAGATAGCCTCTCGGGGTCACAGCTTGAATGGTTCTACCAATTGGATGGAGCTAGCATCCGACACTGGGAGGATTTGGCAACCGCATTCTACAGACAATACCAATACAATTCTGATCTCGCTCCTACGCGTACCCAACTTCAGGGTATGTCTCTAGGAACGGGTGAAGGGTTCAAAGAGTACGCTCAAAAATGGAGAGATTTGGCTGGCAGGGTGCAGCCTCCATTAACTGATCGAGAGCTGGTTGATATGTTCCTTGGGACGTTGTCTGGTCCGTTTTTCAATCATTTGGTTGGTAACTCCTCCGCTGGATTTACAGATTTGATATTAACGGGAGAAAGAATTGAAGCTGGCATCAGGTCAGGCAAGATACAGAAGGCTGCCTCTACAAGTGCTGAGAAGAGGCCGTTTAAGAAAGAAGCAAGTGCCGTCTATGGTCCTAGAAGACAAGTCAAGCCCGAAAGTCGCCAAACCGTCAATGCTTTGGTCATCTCCAAACCTGTTGCTGCTCCTCAGCAGTACAATCAACAAAGAAGCGAAAGGCCCAAGAGGCAGTATACCCGACTAAGTATGACATTATCTCAAATTTTACCCCAACTGTTATCCACCAACCTGGTGACCCTCAAAGAAGCTCCTAAGGTCGTCAACACTGCGTCTCCTAAATACAACCCAAATGCCCGGTGTGCTTATCATTCTGATAGTCCCGGGCACACTACTGATGATTGCTGGGCCTTGAGAAACAAAGTGCAAGATCTGATCGACGCGAAAGAAATTCAGTTTGAAGCGCCGGAAAGACCAAATGTTGTAACGGCTCCTATGCCCCAGCATAGGGTAAATGCCATTGAGGAAGAAGTGTACGCTGTTTCGGTAGATGAAGTTGTTACCCCTCTGAAGACTGTTAAGAAGAACCTACTGCGGGCCGGTTTATTTCCGGGTTGCGGTGAAGGTTGCCTATTTTGTGTTGTTTCCCTATCTGATTGTCCCTTGCTAAGGTTAGGCATCCAAGGCCTAATGGATAGCAAGGGGATTCTATTCAAAAAGTCTGATGTTCAATTGGTTCCAATGAAAGAAGTTTCTGTAATTACCATCTTCAAAAATCCAATCAAGGCTCCCCCAAAGAAGCCTGTTCAAATTATGACAGTTGCGCCTGTAATCATTACTGTTCCAGGACCCCTCTCCTACGTGTCTGATAAAGCTGTCCCCTGGCATTATGGGGCAGACGTATATATAAATGGAATCAAGCAAGAATTCGACGCTAGTGCCAGTATCTGCGATATCACTGGTCCAGCCAAGGTCACCCGCAGCGGCAGGCTCTTCTCGCCTGACATTGCGCCGCCCGCTATTCGAAAACCCCTCCTCATAAAACCTACAAGTTTACCTAGTCCTGTTGCTGATCAAATTGTGTCCCCTGCTGCCGAGTCATCAAATGCTCGGGGCAAAGGGATTGAAGAAGAGCCTGCCCGGATGGAGGCGCCGATACCCATAAATGCTGAGGCCTCCCGACAAGAAATGGAGGAGATTCTGAAAATAATAAAGAAAAGTGATTTTAATGTTGTCGAGCAGTTGGGGCATACACCCTCCAAGATCTCCCTGCTCTCCTTATTGCTATGCTCCGAGGCCCATGCTAAGGCCTTAATCTCATTTCTCAAGACGGCCCATGTGCCGCAAGAGACGTCTGCAGTCCAGTTCACTGACTGCATAGCGAATCTGACGGCGGACAACGGCTTGGGTTTTTCAGATGCTGACCTGACCGCAAAAGGGAGAGACCACAACGATGCCCTGCATGTCTCTATTGAATGCAGGGGCACTACTCTGGCACATGTATTAGTAGATACTGGTTCTTTCTTGAATGTTCTACCGAAAAAGGCTTTGGATCGCCTGGATTATGAAGGCTTGGAGTTGAAACCCAGCAATATCATCGTCAGGGCCTTTGACGGTTCCAAGAGGATGGTTCATGGAGAGGTTAACATCCCTATTCGTGTGGGCTCTCAAGTGTTTGACTCTACCTTTTACGTGATGGATATACGTCCATCGTACTCTTGTCTGCTGGGTCGACCTTGGATCCATAAAGCTGGGGCAGTGACCTCCACCTTGCACCAGAAGCTGAAGTATCCCGTCAGGGGGAAGATCGTCACTGTGCAAGGAGAAGAGGAGTATATGGTGAGCCATTTGAATTCCTTCAGGTACATCGAGATGGACGGAGAGTTCATTGAAACCCCCTTCCAGCATTTCGAGGAGGTGCATCCAATTTCAGCAGCTGCAGAGACAATGGCCGAAGAGAATGGTTCCTTGAAGATGGCTTCCCTAAGGGATGCCCGGGCTGTGGTTCAGAAAGGCAATTGTGCACACTGGGGTCAGCTTCCTGACTTCACTCAGAAGAACGACAAGTTTGGGCTAGGCTTTACTGCAGAGGCTCAGAAGGCGGTGCGCAAAGAGAAGATCGGAAAGGCTCCGGTGTTTATTTCCAGCTCAAGGGTGAACGCTATCGAGGAGGATGTGGAGGAAGCTGAGTTTGACAGTTGGATCTACCCGACTACCAGCAACGGACCAAGCAACTGGACGGCAAAGGATTTTACCCCTATCACATTTGTCACGCAGTAATTGATTTCTTTTGATTTCCAATTTGTAACAAACAATATGTTAAAACTCTGTTGGCTCGGTGTCCTACCCGGGGCATCGTAGCTCCATTTGTGAGGGCTTTTTGTATGACATTTTCATATATCATCAATCAAAACATTGGACGTTTGTTGCATTTCAAATCTTTTGCTCTTTTCCTTTCTGTGTTATATATATTGCAAAACAGCTATATTTACACACACTCACTTATACAGGTTTCAATCCACTCTGGATCTCACTGGTAACAGCTCTGCTACCGCCAGTTATGACTTCGAAAATCCGATCAACTTGGCCGAAGACGAAGGTGAAGATGATTGCGAAGTGCCTGGTGAACTCGCAAGACTGCTACTACAGGAAGAGAGGGCTATTCAACCACATGAAGAGCCTGTGGAGACAATTAACTTGGGTACTGAGACAGATAGGAAAGAGGTCAAGATTGGTGCCAATCTAGAGCTCAGTGTGAAGCAACGATTGATCCAGATGCTACAAGACTACATGGAGATTTTTGCTTGGTCCTATGAAGATATGCCTGGTTTGGATGCCGACATTGTAGTTCACCACCTGCCAACCAAGGAAGATTGCCCTCCGGTAAAGCAGAAAGTTCGACGGATGCGTCCAGAGATGTCTGAAAAGATCAAGGCCGAGGTTATGAAGCAGTTTGATGCCGGGTTCCTTGCAGTGACTTCTTACCCTCAGTGGGTTGCCAATGTAGTGCCAGTGCCGAAGAAGGACGGTAAAGTCAGAATGTGTGTCGACTACAGGGATTTGAACAGGGCCAGCCCCAAGGATGACTTCCCCCTACCTCACATCGATGTCCTTGTTGACAATACAGCTCAACACAAGGTGTTCTCCTTCATGGATGGTTTTTCAGGGTATAATCAGATCAAGATGGCTCCAGAAGATATGGAGAAGACTACCTTTGTGACTCAGTGGGGCACCTTCTGTTATAAGGTCATGCCGTTCGGATTAAAAAATGCTGGGGCAACCTATCAACGTGCCATGGTTGCTTTGTTTCATGATATGATCCATCATGAAATTGAGGTATACGTTGATGACATGATTGCAAGGTCTCAAACTGAGGAAGAGCACCTTGACCATCTGAGGAAGTTGTTTGACCGACTCAAGTTATACAAGCTGAGGTTGAATCCCAACAAATGCACCTTTGGGGTAAGATCCGGAAAGTTGCTAGGTTTCATTGTAAGTGATAAAGGTATCCAGGTGGACCCTGCCAAAGTTAAAGCTATTCAAGAGATGCCGACTCCAAAGACAGAGAAAGAAGTCAGAGGTTTCCTAGGACGACTGAATTACATTGCTCGATTCATCTCGCATCTAACTGCTACTTGTGAGCCAATCTTCAAATTGCTGAAGAAAGATCAAGTAGTACGCTGGAATGATGAATGTCAGGCCGCCTTTGAAAAGATAAAGGAATACCTCCAAGAGCCACCCATTCTTATGCCACCGGTGGAAGGAAGACCTCTGATACTATATTTGACGGTACTTGATAATTCAATGGGGTGTGTGCTGGGGCAGCATGACGAGTCTGGCCGAAAAGAGCACGCTATTTATTACTTGAGCAAAAAGTTTACCGACTGTGAGTCTCGTTACTCACTGCTTGAGAAAACTTGCTGCGCTCTTGTATGGGCTGCTCGCCGGCTGAGACAGTATATGCTGACTCACACTACTTTATTGATTTCAAAGATGGATCCCATCAAGTACATATTTGAAAAGCCTGCTCTGTCTGGGAGAATAGCGAGATGGCAAATGATCTTGACAGAATATGATATCCAGTATACAACTCAGAAAGCAATTAAGGGAAGTGTACTGGCAGATCATTTGGCACACCAACCTGTGGACGATTACCAATCATTGAACTTTGATTTTCCGGATGAAGACATCATGGTGGTAACTGACTGTGAAGTACCTGGACCGGATGAAGGACCTGAGGAAGGATCTCGATGGTCTATGCATTTTGATGGAGCCTCCAATGCTTTGGGTAACGGCGTCGGCGCTGTAATCATATCTCCCAAAGGAACTCATACTCCCCTCACCGCCCGGTTATGTTTCAGCTGCACCAACAATATGGCAGAATATGAGGCATGTATCATGGGTTTACAAGCTGCAATCGACTTAAGGATCAAATTTCTAAGTGTTTTCGGAGATTCCGCTCTCGTGATCAATCAGATCAAAGGCGAGTGGGATACAAAACACCCGAATCTCATTCCTTACAAGGAGTATGTGTCGACCTTGCTCCCTCACTTTGAAGAGATAACTTTTGAGCATTTCCCCAGAGAGGAGAATCAGCTAGCAGACGCACTAGCCACGATGTCTTCAATGTTCAAAGTTAAATGGGACAATGAGGCTCCCCGAATCATTATCTGGAAGTTGGATGAACCGGCATACTGCTGTGAGCTCGAGGTTGAGAAGGTGACTGAAAAACCCTGGTATCACGAGGTAAAGAGGTACTTGGAAGCTCAGGAATACCCTAAGGGTGCATCTGTCAATGATAAGAAGTTCATGAGGAGGTTTGCTGCAAAATTCTTCCTCAGCAACGGCATTCTCTACAAACGGAATCATGATTCGACTCTGTTGCGTTGTGTGGATAAGGCTGAAGCTGAGAAAATCATGTTGGAACTGCATGAAGGTACATTTGGAACACATTCCAGTGGACACACCATGGCTAAGAAAATCCTTCGGGCAGGATATTTCTGGTCCACAATGGAAGCCGATTGTTACCAGCACTCCCGAACTTGTCATAAATGCCAGATCTATGCTGACAAGGTGCATATCCCTCCGGTTCCTTTGAATGTCCTGACGGCACCTTGGCCTTTCGCAATGTGGGGCATCGATATGATCGGTGAGATCCGACCGACGGCATCCAATGGGCATCGCTTCATCTTGGTGGCGATTGATTACTTCACGAAGTGGGTTGAGGCAGCTTCCTACGCAACAGTAACCAAGAGCGTCGTGGCGCGTTTCATCCGACATAATCTGATATGTCGATACGGCGTCCCGGAAAGAATCATTACGGACAACGGTACCAATCTCAATAACAAAATGATCACTGAACTCTGTAAACAATTCAAGATACAGCACCACAATTCTTCTCCCTACCGACCGAAGATGAATGGGGCTGTAGAGGCAGCCAATAAAAATATCAAGAAAATTGTGCAGAAGATGACAGTGACCTATAAAGATTGGCACGAGATGTTACCATTCGCTCTTCATGGGTACCGCACCTCGGCAAGGACATCAACCGGGGCAACTCCTTTCTCCTTGGTCTATGGCATGGAGGCAGTCTTGCCAATTGAAATCCAGATACCCTCTCTCCGGATAATGAAGGATGCAGACTTGAATGAAGATGATTGGATCCAAACTCGACTTGATCAATTAAATCTGATTGACGAAAAGAGGCTCACTGCTATCTGTCATGGTCAAACGTATCAGAAACGGATGATCAGGGCATTTAACAAGAAGGTCAGACCACAAGAGTATCAAGTTGGGGACTTGGTAATCAAACGCATCATCCTTCCTCAGAGTGATCCCAGGGGCAAATGGACCCCCACCTATGAAGGGCCATTTGTGGTTAAGCGTGTGTTCTCAGGAGGAGCCATGATCCTAACCACCATGGATGGTGACGACCTTCCTCACCCCGCCAATGCAGACATAGTGAAAAAATACTACGCATAAATAAAAGACCCGCTAGGTTGACATACCTAGGCAAAAATAAGGGCTTCCCGGCGAACCAAAAGGGTTCGGGCAAAAATAAGGGATGAAATGAATAAAAAATCTGTACACCCGGCAAGTCAAAAACCTGAAAGGGCGGCTTGGGCAAAAATGGGTATCCCGGTGGACTGAAAACCCGAAAGGGCGGTCCAGGCAAAAGTTAGGGATAAAAGCGTAACACTATGTCTCATTGGATCACTTCGCATCCGGAATTCGGCATCAACTATCTGGCTCCAGATTTCGGCATTGACCAATCAGTTTCATCTTCAAATTAGGTAGCAAAGCGATGAGACGTTCGAAGACATAAAGGCGATAGCAGAGTTGGAACCCAGTGGGATTGTTCACATAGCTGTTTTGTTTCCTTTTTCAAATTGTAAACTCTATACTATTTGGCGATGTCCTCTTACTAGGATGACAGCCTCTTGTACAAAAAACGCCTATTCACAGGCAAAGTTTAAATCAATACAAATTCACTTGTTCATACAAATTACCATTGTTTTCCTTTCTTGTTTTGTCTTGCGAAGAACGTCCAATGTTCATTTTTGATATATGCATTTGACATTAAATTGCTGATTCATAAATGTTTGCATATGAAACAAGAGATTAATTACAGGTGACATCAAAGACAGGGGCAATGTGGAGTTGTCTAATGCAGTCTGGTTGTTTTGCCCGCCAAGGCACCAAGGTAGGTTCAACTGAAGAATGTGGCCAAATCACCTCAATTCCCCGCAGAATAAGACAGGATGCGACAATACATTCCCCAGGCAAAGTTGGTCCCCCGTCGATCCTAAAAAGGCACAACATTCCCCGGCAGGTCTTAAAAGCTCATCCCCAGTAGATTCTGCAAGCTTATCCCCGGCGAAGTACGGACGTCTCTCCCGAGTTTTATTTAGAGTTATTTCCTCACAAGGACTTATAACTGGGTTATCCTCAGCTAAAAGCCACGGAAGATCGCTCTCGGCAAAGTTCCTTCAATCCCCAGCGAAGTCTATCTTTGGTATTCCCAAGCAGAGTTTATCTTTGGAGTTCCCCAGCGGAGTTTATCATCATTATCCTCAGCGGAATCCGTCGTTAAAGTCCTCAGCAGGCCTCTCATCAAAACTTCGGCCAAATATCTCTTCCACAGAGCAATTCTCCGGCCGTTCGTCAAGGATTTATTTTCCTAAGATGAAATTACATTCATAAACATTTCGTATTTGCATACATCTTTCTTACCCACATGATGAAACGCATACAACATCTCATGTTGAACATCATGATATCATGCATATCATACATCATGACATTGCATACAACTTACGTTTTTGCCTTTTCAGGAAAAAGACAATCTCAAAAACGACTACCTTCAACTGTCACAACGTCTCCAGATTCGATACCTGTATCTAGCCAGGGCACATCTGAGAGTGATCAGTTTCCAGACTCGATTCCTGTATCTAGCCAGGGCACGTCTGAAGAGTTCGAAGATTCGATTCCTGTATCCAGCCAGGGCACATCTATCAACTACAACGTCTCCAGATTCGATTCCTGTATCCGGCCAGGGCATATCTGTTGACCATATTTCCAGACTCGACTCCTGTATCTAGCCAGGGCACGTCTGAAGAGTTCGAAGATTCGATTCCTGTATCCAGCCAGGGCACATCTATCAACTACAACGTCTCCAGATTCGATTCCTGTATCCGGCCAGGGCATATCTGTTGACCACATTTCCAGACTCGACTCCTGTATCTAGCCAGGGCATGTCTGAAGAGTTCAAAGATTCGATTCCTGTATCCAGCCAGGGCACATCTATCAACTACAGCATTTCCAGACTCGACTCCTGTATCTAGCCAGGGCACGTCTGAAGAGTTCGAAGATTCGATTCCTGTATCCAGCCAGGGCACATCTATCAACTACAACGTCTCCAGATTCGATTCCTGTATCCGGCCAGGGCATATCTGTTGACCACATTTCCAGACTCGACTCCTGTATCTAGCCAGGGCATGTCTGAAGAGTTCAAAGATTCGATTCCTGTATCCAGCCAGGGCACATCTATCAACTACAGCATCTCCAGATTCGATTCCTGTATCCAGCCAGGGCACATCTATCAACTACAACGTCTCCAGATTCGATTCCTATATCCGGCCAGGGCATATCTGTTGACCACATTTCCAGACTCGACTCCTGTATCTAGCCAGGGCACGTCTGAAGAGTTCGAAGATTCGATTCCTGTATCCAGCCAGAGCACATCTATCAACTACAACGTCTCCAGATTCGATTCCTGTATCCGGCCAGGGCATATCTGTTGACCACATTTCCAGACTCGACTCCTGTATCTAGCCAGGGCATGTCTGAAGAGTTCAAAGATTCGATTCCTGTATCCATCCAGGGCACATCTATCAACTACAGCATCTCCAGATTCGATTCCTGTATCCAGCCAGGGCATATCTGTTGACCACGTTTCCAGACTCGACTCCTGTATCTAGCCAGGGCACGTCTGAAGAGTTCGAAGATTCGATACCTGTATCTAGCCAGGGCATATCTGCATAAGGAGACTGAAGATCAAACACCTGTAACAAGCCAGGAAAACATCTGTCTTTCTTAAATACACAAGTTCTCGCTAAGGAATCTCTTATGCGATCAACACTTCCAAATGGCATCTATAAGCCCATTCCCGTCAAAGTTCTGTCACTTCTCCAGATGGCATCTATAAGCCCATCTCCCTATCCACCATCTTTCCAAATGGCATCTATAAGCCCATTCCCGGCACCACATTGTTGAGACTCCAGCATGCGAGTGCAAATTTCCGGGCACTCTAGTGTCCAATCTCCTTTTACCCTCGAGTCACGAAAGGCAAACTTGCCAATCTAACTCTTCAGGTCCAAGAAGATTGAACAGGGGAAACTGTTGTACCCCAAAATTTGCCCTCCCATTTCCTCAACATTTTCTCATCACAAGACCTTTGGAGATCAAGATCCAGTTAGGGTTTCCTCTGCTCAAGACTTCTCCTTGCACTGTGGACTCAAATTAGGGTTTGTGTTTGCCTAAGGATGTTTTGACCTAAAATGCCTAAGATGACTTTCATGCTTCATATTGGACTCCCAAGTTTACCTATACCAAGTTTCAGGTCTTGATTCCAAGTTTTGCCCAGTCAATTGGACAGTTGACCTAAAAATCAGCTGTATTGGGGAAAAAGTCAACTGTGGCCAATTGACAGTCAAACCTCATGAAATTTGATCCACATCAACATTATGAACTCATATAGACCATTTGATCAAGTTTGGATCACAATTCCCCAAGAAATTTGATCAGATCATCAAAAGGGCAAAATGGTCATTTTTAGGGTTTTGACTGCACAAAGGCAATTTTTGACTGTTTGACCTAGCCAATGGCAAACCAAGATCACATATGGCCTCAAGGACCCCATGGAATTATCTTGACATGATCATCAAGCTCAAAAGATCCCAAATACACAAGATTGATAGTTGAATTTCCCAGTCAACTGATCAATTTTGACTGTATACTGAAAAGTCAAACTTTGACTTTTTGGTCAAAATCAAGAGTCAAGATTCATTTTTCATCAAAACATGCCAAATCATGAAACTTGTTCACCAAGAAATCACAAAATGCAAATTAGGGTTTGAAAATGGAATTTTTCATAACTTAGAATTTTTCTAAGTTATGAAAAACCCTAATTTTTTCCAACTTTGCCCCATCTTTTCACCATGATCCATTTGGATTCAAACAAAAGTCAAAACATGAAAGTTGTAGCTTGTTTCATAATCTACAACTTTGATTCACAAAGTTTTCTCATTTGAAGCTTGTATCTCAAGTTATAATTTTTTGAATAAGGGCACTAAACCATCTTTTAACTTAGTGAAATTTGACCTATTTTAACAAGGTTTCCTACCCTACTTCAAGGCCACTTTTCATACCCTTCCACTTAGAATTTTGATTTTCATTTCAAAGATGGATTGTAGTACACATTCCAAGCTTTCCAAAATGTCCAAGAACTCATCAAACAACCTCATAACTTGAGAGATTCGAATTTCACAAGTTGGCAAAAATTCACTTTTGTTCTTCATCAAGACATGTTCATAATCTTGCCAATTTGAAATCAGTTTGCTTTATGCTTGATTACAGGTCCTTGAACCATTTCATACTCAATAATTTAATGCATATTCAATGTGTTAAGGTCATGTTCTTTGTGTTCTAACATTGCATAGTGGATTAATCCTAAACTAGATAAAGTGCTTTATCCATTTTTGTAAAAAGCTAGCTTTATGTCAATTTGAAATCCAAGCAAGTACAAGCAAAATCCTCTTGGCACAAGATTATGGACAAGTTGCTCTGATCAAGAGAAGATTATGCAGCAGGATTAGAGGCCCCTACTGACCTAAAAACAAAAGTGACCATTTGCTTGCTTCATTTTCAAGTAACATTGCATAACTTATCACAACTCTCATCTCAGCTGAGAAACAGAAGAAAAAAGTTATCAAACATATTCCATAGACCATATCCAAGCTTTGGCACGAGTCCTGAACCTCTCAAGCATCCTCCATCTCAAAATCACCTTGAAACTGCACAAACAGGGGAACCCCTGCAGATTGAGTGCAAACTCCCACTTCCCTCGAGCATTCTCACCAAAAACAGTTCATACACCTTCCTTACAACATAAGCAAGCTAACCATGGCCTAAAACCTGACCTGTAATCACTCTAACAGTTTCCACCATTTTTAATTTCTCCTTTTGCAGTTGAAGTTCTGCAGCTTGATACAAGAAGGTTCAAGACAAAGTAAGCATTGAAAAAGCATCCCTGGACCTCAAGGAAGCTTTTCCAATCATTACATTGCACTGAAAGTCTCTCATTCTCCACATAGAAGTTCAACTGCACAGGTAAAACTTTGAACTCGTATCTCTCTTATCATGCATCTTTAGTCTTAAGTTTGTGAAGAAACAAGGTCCTACTCATAGCCCTGAACATGTACATATCTTTACATTTCATTTCTTTTGCCTGAGTAGAGAGAATTTGTAGTTTGAAAATGGCAGAAAAGTTAGGTCAGAAAAGAGGGGGAGAGAAATTCTCCCTCATCTTAGAGAGATAGGTCAAGTTATTTACATGGTTAGAACCGTCTCTTCATGCTGAACATTTGTTGTGTTATGAGTTTTTGCTAAAAAGCCAGGAATCAAGAGTTAGAAGAAGCTGAACATGGCGCGCGTTTTTTCAAACATTTGTGCTGGAGGTTGAAGACAGTGAGCTTTGGGCTGGGCCTGTGCATTTTTTCTTATTCACACCACTTAATTGCTATTACACCCCCTGAGCCCATTTGCTTTATTTTTAATTATTTTTGACTTTTTCTTTTTTTGTTTGACTTGTTTATTTTTTCTCAGCATGTTAAAATTTTGAAAATATTTTTTCCATCTTTTTTTGAATATATGACATATTTATTTGTTTATTTCCTATGTTTGTACATAAATATATATATATATATATATATATATATATATATATATATATATATATATATATATATATATATATATATATATATATATATATATATATATATATATATATATATATATATATATATATATATATATATATATATATATATATATATATATATGATTATTAGAATAAAAAATGAAAAAATAATGTAAATACAATTTTTATTTTTATTTTTTTTTCTGAAAATATTTCACACAAAAAATACTCTTTTATTTATTTTATTAAAATATTAAATAAATATTTATTTTTTTGTATAATACATATTTAGGGTTTAATAATATATATATATATATATATATATATATATATATATATATATATATATATATATATATGTGATTATTAATTCATCTAAGACAAAAATATAAAAATACTTGATTTTTCATTTTATTTAATATTTGATACAAAAATACCTTTTTTTCACAATACACTTCATTTTATTTTATTTTTATAAATAATAAATAAATAGTTGTATTAAATTAAATAATACCTTTTTTCTTTAAAAATTAGGGTTTTTTTTACCCTAAGTTCAAAATACTCAAAAAAATAATACATTTTTATTTTCTTTTCTATTTTTAAAACAATATTTTCTCATACACATAAAAAACTTTCTTTTTGCATTTCACATATTTATTTAATTTACATTTAATTATGTATTATTTAAATTGCAAATATTCAATTGATGTAATAATTTAGATTTAAATTCTTGTCAATATCCCCATTTGAACATTTGTACCCCCTTCCCATATTTGGTTTTGTAATAGCTTAGTAATTTTAATTTCGCACTTTATTGCTTTCTAATGATAACATGTTAGAATTAGGGTTTGTATGCGAAAAACGATAAAAAATAGTTTGACCTAATACAAGATAAACAAGCATGAAAATGGACACACAAATCACACTTGCACCCCCTAGGGTATTCCACTTGTTGCCTTCAAATAAATGGGCCATATTGTATGTTGAACTTCTTTGGGCAAAGCAAACAGTTTGAATGATCATAGTCCCTCGATAAAACTTTTCAAAACAAACAAAAACAAATGATCAAGTCCCTTAAAGAAATTGCCCAAAGACATTCAACGTCGTTGCAATTATGGTCTAAAACGATGACCCGCGCCTGTCCCTTTCACATCCTAACACAAGGTTGCCCACCAAATACAATGGTGGAGCAAACTTGTTAAAAGGGTTAAAGTATAACAATGATCTTTTGAGAAATTTAGGAGTAGATAACCTCTTAGTTACTTGAATCAACTTGCAAAACAAAACACTTGCCTAATTTCAAAATCACACATCACTACACTTTCAAAACAACTTTCAAAAACAAATGAAAACTTTTTCAAAAGACATACATCTTTGTATACATCCCCACATGGATCATTACAAAGGTTGCCACCACATTGGCCTCTTTTCAAAACATTTTCAAACCCACACACTCAAGCACCATTTAAAACAATTGAAAACAAAAGGCAAGTGATCTAAGCAAGTAACTAAGAGCCCATGGATAACCATGGATAGAAAGGGTGCTAATACCTTCCCTTTCTATAATCTACTCCCCGAACCCAAGAAAACATCTCAAAAGGTTTTTGCTGTGCTTTTTAAACCTTTCCTTAGGATAAAATAAAAAGTCGGTGGCGACTCTTGCTAACCGCAACATTTGCGAATACAAACGCAAACCTCAAGTCAGTTCTCCCACCGTATCACAACGACTGTAACACCTCCATCATCATCCACCATTTTCAAAAACAACACCTTGCACCTTGACTTCTCCAGAACTCCTCAGCCACTTTCAGCTCAAGCTAAGCATCACATTAGCTTCCTGGGAACTTGAGGAAGCTAATCCAATCACTGGAACTCATCAAAAGCTGCTCAAACTCAAAACGCGATACCCTTTTACAAGGTGAGTTTTCTGACTTTTGAACTCTTCGTACAAGCATCGTTAATGGTTTATTTGTGAATAAGAAATGTAGATATCATTGTCCTGAAGCTAACCATATCCTTAGATTTCATTATTGTTGCTTGAGTAGTTAGAATTTTGAATCTGAACCTCTGAAAATAATTAGGTCAGGATTTGGTACTTTCAAAAATTCTCATTCATCTTTGATTTATAGTTTATGATATTCATATGGTTGGATTCGTATGGAAAAATGGAACAAATTTCATGTTTGCATTTTCCATTTTTGTTGAGAAATGGTGAAGTTACAGGTGGTCTGGCTGGAGGTTGAAGATGAAGTGTATTCATGACTCATTTTGTATTATATATTTATCATTTCAGTTATATTAACTGATGTATAGCCACCCCAGTGGTAAGGCAGCGCGCTGGTAACCAAGAGGTCATGGGTTCAACACCCAGCGCGCTGCCTTTTGCATTTTTCCACATTTTTTGCCATTTTTCCTTTCAGGTAGTGTTTGGGCCAGCAAAACCTTGGGCCTGACTTTTTCTTAACATTACCTCCCAAATTCAATTTTAACCTCCCTGACTTTATTATTTTTATTTTATTTTTATTTCATCTTTTATTATTATTATTATTAATATTACTATTATTATTATTATTATTATTATTTTCATTAATAAAAAATCCAAAACTATTTATATTTTTATTATTTTATATTTATTTAGTTTATTATTATTTTTATAAAAAACTAAAAGAACACAAAAAACATTTTTTTCATTTAATAAATTATTTTCTTTTCAATAAATATTTAGACTAGGGTTTGACTATAATATTATTTTCTTGTAAATAAAATTAATTTAGGGCTTAGGTTTATTTTAATTAATTAATTATCATTTGTATTTTCATTTAAGATAAAAACTTTCATAAAAAAAACCCTAAAAAATACTTTTTTTAAACTTAATCTTAATTTTCTTATTTTTAGTTAATTATTTTTATTTTTAGTTAACTATGTCAAAAAACTCTTTTCATAAAATCAAACAAAAATCACACTTCTTTTTACATTTACATTCTTACATTTTATTTGTTCATTTTTGTACATGTATTCAAATTCAATATGGTTGTAATAGATAATTAGGGTTTTAATTTCTTGCAATTCCCCATTTGTAAATTTGTACACCCCCTCCCTTAAATGATGTAATAGCTTAGTATTTTTATTTTCCGCAATTTAAATGCTTTATATACAAATGCTAGTAATTAGGGTTTGTATGAAAAGATTAAAATCAATGCTTAGAAAACCCTAATTCAAAGACAAATCAAGCATGTAAATCAATACACTTGTACACAAACACCCTTAGGGTAAATCCACTTGGTTGCCTTACAAAAATGGTCATATTATGCATGTGAGGTATCTTAGCAAAAACAAGTAAAAAAAATACAAGATCATAGTCCCTCGATGATGCTATCCATGTTGCCTTTCAAAATGATCTTAGTCCTTAAAGAAAATGCTAAGATATCTTACAACATTGCTAATCATGGTTATACGATGACCCTTGCCCGTCCCTTTTACATCCAAAGATAGGGTTACTTACCAAATCAATGGTAAGATAACAATGTCAAAGGAAAGAAGAAATAAACATGAAAGACTTTTGAGTAGGTAGATTACTCCTAGTTGCTTGCTCAATTTCAAAACCAAAATATCCTTGCTATTTTCAAAACAAACACCAACACTTTCAAAAACATCTTTCAAACTTGAAAATATTTTCAAAAGATCAACACTTTGTATACATTCTTACGAACGAGAATAATTACAAAGTTTTCCTAAACGATGACACCTTTTCAAAATACTTTCAAAAAACCACACAAAGCACATTTTCAAACAAAAATCAAGTGATCTAGAAAGTAACTAAGAGCCCATGGAAAACCATGGATGAAAAGGGTGTTAATACCTTCCCTGTTCATAATTTACCCCCCGAACTCAAGAAAACATCTCAAAGGTCTTTCTTGTTCTTTTCAGCCTTTCCTTTTGGTTAAAAGAAAAGTTGGTGGCGACTCTTGCTAAATCGCAACATTTGCGATCAAACGCAAAACAACTAAGTCAGTTCTCCCACCGTGTTACAGTTATAAATCAAGGGAGTCTCGGGAGTGGGTAGTGGTGACATGTGTGGTGCGTCCCAATCATATAACCAGTTATTTCGGTCATGTATGCTTGTCCTAGGGTCAGGTAGGTAAAAAGTGGCATTAACTGATTGTTAATGGGTAGTTCTAAGTTACCTAGGCCTAGGTTTCCAATGATACCCCTATTGAGACAGAAATTTATATTCATATGTTGAAATCTACCCCGAGGGATAAGGTTCAACAGTTGTTGTCTTAACCCGATAGCATTAACTATCATGGTTACTAAGTCACCTATGAGAATGGGTTCATGTACCTCTCTCCCAAGACGGTGAAAGTTTTCTAGCATAAATGTAACTCCATTTATGGGGGCGGTTTTGCAAAGCACAAAACATGATAAAAATCTCAGCTCTAGAAACAATGGTAATGTTTTCTGCTTTACCAAAAATGGTGTGGGCTAGAGTTTTGTGAAAATATCTTAAAGCTGGGTTGTGTATGTTTTCAAAATGCATGTCCTCAGGCTCAGGGTTACTAATGCCTGTAATGTCCCCCCAGATATAATATAGCTCACCTATATTAAAAAGTTCTATCTGGACTACGGTAAATGCATCCAGGCTATGAAGGAATCTTATTAACTCTACTAGCTCTTTGTGGGTGAAGGTGTACTCTATATCAAATAGTCAAAATCTAATCAATCCTCTATTGAATCCCAGATCGTGGTCAGGTTTGTAGACAAGGGAGCTTAAAAACTCTAAAGTTAGTCTACGGTAAGAGTTATACTTTCTCCTCAAAGCAGATGTATCCCATCCTATTTGGCTCAATAAAAAAAGAAAAATATCCTGAATCCCTAAGGTGATCATGGTTGGTCCGTCGGGGTAGGTACTTAATCCTATCTCCATATCATAAAGAGACTCAAACCACCTCCATTGATTACTTCTGTAATACCCCAAATTTGTCCTACCCCTTTATGTGTTTGTGATACGGTGGCAGAACCGACTGTTAATACTGGTTTGTGTTTTTTATTCGCAAATGTCGCGGTAAGCAAGAGTCGCCACCGACTTTTCTTTTATCCAACAAAGGAAAGGGTGAAAAGAACAGAAAAGACCTTTCGAAAGTTTTCTGAGTAAGGGGGGTAGATTATGGAAAGGGAAGGTGTTAGCACCCTTTCCATCTGTAGTTTTCCACGTGCTCTTAGATGTTTAGCTCATGTTTTGAAAATTGCTTGTGCTTTGTGTGTTTTGAAAATTGTTTTGAAAATGCCTTAGTGCGGAGATTCGCTTTGTGATAACTCTTGTATCATTCCTCAAGAGTGTTGACAAGGCGAATGTTTTTGAAAGTGTTTTGGAATGTTTTTGTGTAGGTGCAAAAAGTTGTTTTGAGCAAGCATCTAAGAACTTATCTACTTATACTCGAAAAGGTCGTTCTTTTCCTCCTAACCTTTAGACAGTGCTATCCTACTATTAGTGAGTAGGTAGCCATATCGTTGGATGTAAGGGACATTCAAAAGGGATGAGTACGATCACATAAGCAATGTTTAGGAAACTTTAGTAGTTACCCTAAAATCCTAAAGATCTTTCCGAGGCAACATCCGAATGGGTTATTTTTTATCTTTCGAAACTAGAGGGCAACCACTAAAATTCCCTATGCTTCATGACCGTTTACCAAAGGCAACCGAAGTGGGGGAAACCCTAAGAGTGAGCATGTGCAAGTGTTTGATTTTAGTTTCATTTATCTTGCGCATTTAGGGTTATCTACCGTTTTAAATTGTTATCTTGCCATTCAATCCTATTATCCATACATCTAGGCAGTTTATAATTGCGGAAAGTAAAGTGCGAGAAATTAAAACCCTAGCTATTACAAGGCTTTGGGGAGGGGGATTACATAATCAAAAAATCGGGGGAAATAGTAAATGCGAAATAGTAAACCTAATTAACTATTACAAACTCGAAGCAATTACATTAGTAGTAAAAATAATGAAATAAATACGCGCGAGAGTAAATTAAACGGGGAATTAAATTCAGAAACAATTAATTGGTGAATAAAGAAAAGATATTTTTTAGGATTTTTATGAGAAAAAAAATAATTAACTTTTCAAATTTACCTAACTTCTATTTAATTTTAATTATGGAAAAAAGTATTTAAGTTAACCTAATTAACCTAATTAGTAAATGCAATTAAATTTTTTATAAAAAAAAAACTAATCCTAATGTTTTTTGTGATTTTTTGATTTTATGATTTAATAAAAAAAAATGATTTTGTAAAAAAAAATAATTAAGACAAATAATTAAATAAAAGAAATTAAAAGAGAATTAAAATTGGGCCTGATGTTGTTGAGTGATCTGGGGGGTGCGTTGCTTGAATGTGCAAAGGCCCAGTTTGTTGGCCCAAATGTCCTGCGCCTGATCCCATGGGATTTCCTTCTAATGGTTCACGGTGGACCCTCAAGGCTGGGGAGTTGGATCTACATGATGATGGATCCTAAGGATGAGATCTGGGGCATATGTTGGACACCGGATGCTGAAGCATATAGAACCTGCAAAGTATTTGAAAGAAAAATGACAAATGTTTGAGGCAGGGGTCGAACCTCTGACCTCTCACTCACAACGCCTAAACAACTCTCCTGCACGCCACTGGGCCAGTTGGTGTGTTGTTAATATAATTAAACAAAATAATATATAATGGAAAAACACGTGATGTCCAGAAGAAACACGCCAATATTCAAATAGCCCAACAGGACGTTGCCACGCAATCGTCTTCTTCCCCAGTACCTTCGTATTAGGTAAAGGTTTTTACCTACGGTTTATTGATTGTAACTATAACCTACACATCTAAAAAAGTCTTAAATAAACAAGATAAATGAAATCTAACTATGCAGATCCACTCAGTATGACCTCGTGATCCTGATAGTGCCCATATTTGACCCTAATTTTACCTGTATAATAAAGCCCTAAAATGCAAGCGTAAACCATAATAATGGCAATTGTCCCTATATGCATCAAAACTTATAATTAATCATGCCAATACGTTCCAAATGACAACACAAACATGAATGTATGCTTAAAAACGTTAACCATGCACAAATAATCAAAACCAAAATCAAGAACAATGGCAAACCGTGATGTGCGTGCAAGTTGATTCTGGATGCCTCAATGCATGCAAATGGTTGAAAAAGCTTTTGTAAGCGTCCATGAATGTATTGCCAACCTTGAATCTCCTTGAAGATGGCTTTAAGATGGAATTCGACTTGAGACTTTTTTGCCAAAAAGTTGCAACTTGATTTGGATGTTTCACGTGATCAACCTCTTTTTTTGTGCTTGGGAATTGTTCTATATATGCAGTGCACTAAATTAGGTCAACAAAAAGTATTCAAATATTGGCAAATTATGAATATTTGATTTGATTTCCTCTTTGCATTATTTCTTCCTAAATCAAGCCAAATCATGCCATTCTCATCCCAATCACCCTTTGCACGATTTGATTTTGTTTGACAACATAATTGGATTGTGATTCTATTCAAAATCAGATCAAAAACAAATATTTACTAATTTATATCATTTATTTGATTTAGTTTGATTCTTAAATGATTAAAATCAAAATAAATTAAATAAATAAATCCAATAATATGTGGGAGAGTGTTTGGGTCGTGGACCATGTTAGAAGTAAGATGCAAGCATGAAAAGTTAGGCCCATTTGACAAAAAATGCAATTTTGGGTATTGTTGACTTTTGACAATTTTCCAAAAATGGCCAACTTTGACAATGCATATCTCCTTCAAAGTTGTCTTCTTCAGCATCATCTTCTAAGGCATTAATTCCATGGTGAGTGATTTTTACGGGTGGTCCTCCAGCCCTGGAGCGACGCACAGCTTTCTGGCCAGCAGCAGTAAAACCTAGTCCGAACTTGTCCTAAGGTACGCCCACTTATTAACTCCCCAACAGAGTCGCCAGTTCTGTGATACGGTGGGCATAACTGACTGTTTTTGGAATGCTGGTTTGCATTTTGCATTTGTTTTTGCAAAATGTCGCGGTAAGCAAGAGTCGCCACCGACTTTTATTTTATCCAACAAGGAAAGGAAAAAAAGCACAGAAAAATTCCTTTTTTCGAGATATTTCTAAGTACGGGGGGTAGATTATAGAAAGGGAAGGTATTAGCACCTTTTCTATCCGTAGTTATCTACGGGCTCTTAGGTACTTGCTCATCATTTTCAAAATTGTTTTCTTTGTGCTTGTGGGTTTTGAAAAGTTTTTGTTTTAACTTCGATTTAACTCTTGCTTCTGTCTTCAAGAGTGTAATGAAGTGTTTTAAAAACTTGTTTGTAAAAGAGTGTAAGTGTGAAAAAAGTTTTATTTTGGATGAGCAAGCATCTAAGAACTAATCTACCTACTCGAAAAAGGAATCGCTCTATGCTAATTTCCTTTAGACAATGTTATCCCACTATTAGTGAGTAGGTAGCACTGTCGTTGGAGTTTGAGGGTCAATTCAAAAGAGGGACATACGGTCACTAAAGCAATGTTAGGACATCTTAGCGGTAACCCTAATGTCTTAGATCATTTATCCGAGGCAACTATATCTGAGGCATCCATTTCGAGGAAACTATGATCTTTTAGACAAGAGGGCGACCTCTAAAACAACCTATACTCAATGACCGTTTACAAAGGCAACCAAGTGGGGTGTATCCTAGGAGTGCGCATGTGCGAGTGTGTTGATTTCAGATTATTTTTATCTTTGCACATGTTTAGGGTGATCTAACTGTTTTAAATTTAGTCATTCATTCTTGTCATGCAAACCCTATTATCAAACATCTAACAATTGAATATTTGCAAAAATTAAAGGTGTGGAATTTAAACTAAACTATTACAAGGCGTCGAGTATTTACATCGCCAAAAACAAACCCTTTGAAATTTAAAAGCAGTAAAAATAAATAAATGTCCTAATTTAATTATTACAAACCGGGAGCAGATATAATAATTGAATAAAAAATAAAGCGCGCGAGAAACTTGAATCGAATGCGAAACTAGGGTTTTGACCCTCTTAATTAAAAGAAAAAGTTTTTTTTTGTTTTTAATATTTTTTTAAAAAGAAATTAATTCCTAAAATTTAATACTAAATTAATTAGTTATTAAATTAATTAATGAAAAATAATTTAAATGACATATTTTTGGTTTTTGATTATTTTAGGAAAGAAATAAAATAATTAAATTAGGGTTAAAACCTATTGATTCTAATTAATTTTTTAATTATTTGCAAAATAAATGAAAGTTATCTAAAATTAACCTAATTAAATTAATAAATATTTAGTGATGAAAAATAAAATTCTTAATTTATTTGGACATAAAAATATTTTTGTGATTTTTGATAAAAAAGAAAATATTTTATTGGTTAGTAAATAAATAAAAATAATTAAATAGAATAAATAAAATAAAATAAAAGAGATGAGAAATGGACCTGAAAGTGGTTTGCCAAAAGCAAGAATTCTGGCCCAATTGGAGAAGGTCCATTTGACTTTTCTGATCCCATGCATGTGCATTGACTTGGTTTATGGTGTGCCTGCAATGGTGGCCACCAGATCTGGCCATCTAGCCATCTGGCGTGTTGATGCTGAAGGAGTATGATGGTCATCAAGCTTAAGCATGCACTGAATCACCTGAAATAATTAGGAAAAATAACAAATGCTGGAGGCAGGGATCGAACCCCTGACCTCCAGCCTCTAGTGCCTTGAAAACCTGTGTGGCAACCACTGGAGCACTTGTTTCTATTTGTAATCATAATACGAAATAATCATAATATAAGAAACAAACAAATTAATGGGATTTTCCGCGCGAAATTCAAATAGACCAGTAAGGGAGTGACACGCCTTCATCCATGTTCTTGGACCGTGGCTAAAAGTTAAACCACATATACCTACGGACAAATGTCTGTCGCTACAAACCAAACGTTTCTCAAAACCTCCCACAGGCCATGTAAATGGAATCTAACACCATGGTTAGATTCGTCTCGTCCTTCTGATCACAACCATGCCCATTATGAAGGCTAATTGTTCCTGAAATAAAAGCCCTAAACCAAAACTTGAAAACCTAACAATGGTGAGTAACGCCACAGGCTATATAAATGTAATCAAATATTGCATAAAGTTTACAAATGCTTCATAGGTTAAGAATATGCAATTATTTCACACTATAGATGCAAGAACAAGGCTATTCGAATTCAAGAAAAGGGTGATACCGCCATGGAGTTACAGTGCATGGGAAGGCTTGAAAACACTTGGTTTTGATTGCTTTAGGTTGTGAAGACTGCCAGGAAATGATTGGGACAGATACCAAGCCTTGAGGACGCCTCTAACCACCAATTCGATCTCACAATTTTTGCTTGTTTTTGCCAATTTTGTTCTTGCTCTAGCACGCCTTTCTAACCTTGCTTTTGATCTGCCTCGCCTCCTTATGTATTAGACAATGCATTAGGGTTGTTAAACTGATCAAAATCTTCTTCTTTCAATTCTTTGGATATTGATTTGATTTGCTTTGAAGATCTTTCCAAAATTGGTCCAAATCTAATCTCTTTGCACACATATGCCTTGATACGAGTTTGATGATGGCTAGCTGTGATTTAAGACCTGAAATCATCACAAAATCACTTGTTATCAATGCTTTGGATTTTTATTTGATTTATTTTGATTTAAATCAAATTAATTCAAATAAAAATCAAAATAATTAATAAAAATATGATATAGACAAGTGGCAAGGGCTAGAGAACGTGGGCTATGATTCCAACTCAAAACAAGTGAAAAAGAATGGGCCCATTTGGCAAAATTTGAAGTTTTGGGGATAGTTGACTTTTGGCAATTTTGCAAAAAAGGTCAACTTCAACAATGCATAACTTCCTCAATTTTGAACCTTTGGAGGTGTCCTTGGACTTTTTAGAAAGCTTGAGATGTTCTCAAATTAACCCTTTTGGTCTCATCTCATTTTGATATTCCATGCTCATGTATGAATCTTTGACAAAAAAGGTGTTTTTATTGACTTTCAAAAATGACCTATAATGTCCAAATTCATAACTTCTTGTGAGTGCATATTTTGATCTTGGGAGCTGAAGATTGATTGTAGGGAATTGCATCCTCTTTAAAATTAGCTTTGTATGGGTCATTTCTCATAAAGTATGAGAATGTTATGCTTGGTCAAAGTTGAGTTGACTTTTCCTACAAAACCCTAATTTAGCAACCTTTGAATCTTGATGAATTGTGAGCAATCCTTGATGAATCATGATAAATCCTTGATCAAATGATGAAATATACTTCAAAATGAGGATGTTGACCAAAAATCTTGAAGTTTGACTGTATGTGGGCCACAATTGACTTTTGCCCTAGCACAGTCGATCTTTGGACCTTTGGGCAATTGACTGAGCAAACTTCCTCTGCAAGGCTTGAAACTTGACATAGATGACCTTGAGAACATATTAGTACATTGGTTGTTAGAACATAGTTTGATTCTACAACTCTCAGTTAGAGTTTTGATGATAACAAAATACAAGATTAAATAAATTGTAAGATTTATATAAGACATATATGCTACTTAAAATTATGTTGTGTATTTACAAAAACTCTGATGGAATCAGCATCAGAATATCAGTATCAAGATCAGCATCAGAAGATCAAATAACATTTGCTACGCTAAAGCCTGATGAACAGAATCTGCGCATAAAATACTCTGACTCTGATCAAGATCCTAACCAAGTCATCAGCACTCAGAAGCGTCAGCAGTAAAGGAAAGAACACTCTGATTACCATAAGCAGAGAAGACTCTGAAGTGTCAATGTTACTATGCATTCAAGACAGATTTATTACCAACGACTTTATTCCAAGACAAAGATCTTCTCAAAAAGAAAAGAACGTTAATAGCATTGTGTGGTCGGTGGGAACGAGAACTGACTGTTTTTTGAATGCTGGTTCGCATTTGCGTTTGTTTTTGCAAAGTGTCGCGGTAAGCAAGAGTCGCCACCGTCTTTTATTTTATCCAACAAGGGAAAGGACAAAAGCACAGAAAAATTCTTTTTCGAGATGTTTCTCGGGTTAGGGAGGTAGATTATAGAAAGGGAAGGTGTTAGCACCCTTTCTATCCGTGGTTATCCACGGGCTCTTAGGTACTTGCTCACTATGTTTTCAAAAGGTTTGCTTTTCTTTGTGTTTGTGGGTTTTGAAAATAGTTTTGTTTTTGAAGAAAGTGTAAGTGCGAAAAGTTTTTGTTTTGTTTTAAAAGACAGCAAGTACTTAAGAACCTCTACCTACTCAAAAGGGAATTTAATTGTGCAAATGTCCTTTAGACAGTACTATCCTTCTATTGAGGAGTAGGTAGCACTGTCGTTGGAGTTTTCAGGTCAATTCGATTTTAGGGACGTGTGGTCACTAAAGCAACGTTAGGACGCTTTAGTGGTAATCCTAATGTCTTAGATCATTTTTATCGAGGCGACCATTTCGAGGCAACTTATGATCTTGGGACAAAGGACGACCTCTAAAACATCCTATACTTAATGACCACGTTCGAGGCAACCAAGTGAGGTGTACCCTAAGAGTGGCATGTGCAAGTGTGTCAATTTTCAGTTACTTTACTCTTGCATGTCATGGTGAGCTATTGTTGATTTTAAGTTTAAGAGTTAATCTTGTCATGCAATCCTAGTAAGCATACATCTAAGCAGTTTAATATATGTACAAGAATTTAAAGTGCGGGAATTGTAAACCCTACGCTATTACAAGGCTTTCGGGGAGGGGGATTATTTACATGTCCAAAATTGGGGGGAATAAAGCAGTAAAGGGTCTTAGTTAAGCTATTACATCCCAATAGGCAATTACAATAAAATAAACGCGCGTAAAACAAGGAAAAGAGACGTCTAAGAGATTTCTAAGTAAATAAGAAAATCTTTTTGGTTGTTTTTGATTAAGAAGATATTTGAATTAAATACTCCTAAGTCTAGTTTATTTTAAATTGATAAAATAAAGTTAAAATAATTAATTAATTTGTTTACAAAATTAATTTGAATAAAAACTAACCTAATGTTTTTTTGTGATTTTTTTTTATTTTAATGTTAATTAAAAAGATAAAAAGAAGTCTATGAGAATAAAAACAAAAAAAAAATAAAGTGCAGGAGGGATCCTTCGATCCAGGGAAAAAAGGAGTTTCGACCCAGGGAGGGAATGGACTGCTTCGGTCCAGAGAGGGTCCTGGTCCTTTCGATTGGGCCAGACAGTAAGGCGTGAGTAGCCTTCGATCCAGGGAAGAGGATTGCCCTTCGATCATGGAGGTCATGGCTTTTGATCCAGGGATGAGATGCCTCTTTCGATCCAGCACGCTAATGGGTTCGATCCAGAGAAGGGATCTCCTTCGATCTGGGATGTTATACCTGCAAAAGTATGTGAGCGAAACAAAAATGCAGGGCCTGGGTATTGAATCCCAGGCCCTTCGATCCTGCACTTGTTGGGGTCTCTTCAGGCTAAATCTGCAGCAAATGTTAGCACACGAAAAATGTGACCTGGGTGCCAAACCCATGCCTTTCGATCCCGTCTAAGATGGAAAATCAAAGGTAACAACAAGTAATAATGCATATATGCAAATGTAAGGTTAGACAATTTACCCTTTCTTACCTGCAGATTGAGTCTTCGATTTGGGCACTGGCTGGATGGGAGCACTTTCAATCTGGGATTTATGGGCGCATGCACTTTCGATCTGGGCACTTCTGGGCGCAGGCACTTTCAATCTGGGCACTTTCTGGATGTAGGCACTTTTGATTTGAGGGCTTCTGGGCGTAGGCACCTTCGATCTGAGGGACTGCTTTGGCTTGGAAAATTCTGGGCAGCGTCTCTCCAATGTTTTGTTCTCCTGCAGATTTTTTTTGTGTGTGTATAATTTTCGTTCTATGATTTTCGTGTAATTTTCTGTGTGTTGTAATGTGTCACTGGCCTCCTATTTATAGGAGTGTGGGAGTGCACGAAAATGGCAAGGGACAACCATTAAAATAGGCCTTTAACGCTCTGGACAAAAATCAAACACATTAAATCATTTCCTTTTTTGAAACATTCGTGTCCCTTGAATGAACCTGGACGCTTGGATTTCGAGTGCTTTCAGGCCATGCTCTTCGATTAGTCCTGATTTGCCTCTTTCGAATGGACTCCCTGCGTACCCTTCGAATGGGCCTGGCCCAAATATCAATCGAAGGATTCTAATCGAAATGCTCTGCTAACAGGCCAATCAAAAGGTGTTGTTCATGCCAATCGAAGGACATGGTTGACATGCCTGTCGAAATTGCCTTGACATAATTCCAATTGAATGCTTGTCCATAATGCCAATCGAAATACTCCTTCAGAATGCCAATCGAAGGGTCTTTCAGGATGCCAATCGAAATGCTTGTCCAGAATGTCAATCGAAGTGTCTTTCAGGATGCCAATCGAAAGGTATTTGAAGTACCACTCAAAAATATTCTTTTTCCTTAGGCAAGAGTTTGTGATCAACCAGGCAGGGGGGAGACTTTGGAAAACATGAGAGGGCAAATTTTGGGGTGCAACACATTGAAATGGATTTATGGACAACCAACGTATCTCTTCCGTGGCTATTTAAGCAAGACTGTGTGAGAAAAGAAAAGGCTAATACTCTACACGCACGCATACGAAAACTCTCTCACTAAAATTGCTAAAGCTTTCAACCACGCCTACTCAATAGAATTAGCAGTCTAGTTTCATTCTAAGCTTCATATTGTGTATTATCACAGTTGTGATGGATCGTTTTACTAGAAAACATTAAACACACTTTTGTTCATTTATCTGTAAGAGAATTTCCTTGAGATAAATCGGTATGTGGTTAGACTCAAGAAGGCTTTAACAGTTGTTAAAGTAGTTGTTGTATTCAGTTTAATATAGTGGATTAAGACCTCGTTGGAGAGAGGCGAAATCACCTTGACGGGTGGACTGGAGTAGTTTGAGTTCAAACGAACCAGGATAAAAATAACGTGTTGTCTGCATTTGATTTCAAGTTTTACAATTCAACCCCCCTTCTTGTGTTTTTCACATCTTCAATTGGCATCAGAGCGCCTGGTTCTGAGCTTATAACACTTAACCGTGTCAATACAAGATCCAGCGTTAGAAAAACACAATGGCAGGACCACATCAAAACATCAGCAATGACAACAATGAAGAAAGAGACAGATTCAGCGGCAAACCTCCAGTCTTTGATGGAGAGAACTTTGACTACTGGAAAGACATAATTGAAAGCTTCTTTCTGGCCCATGATGCTGATCTGTGGGACATGGTGACTGATGGATACACGCATCCAGTGGATGGAAGTGGTCAGAAGATTGACAGGAAGGCAATGTCTGATCAGCAAAAGCGTGATTTCAGAAATCACCACAAGGCCAGAACAATTCTTCTCAGCGCCATATCTTATTCTAAATATGAAAAGATATCAAACAGAGACACTGCAAAGAATATGTTTGACTCTTTGAGAATGACGCATGAAGGCAACATTTAAGTCAAAGAAACCAAAGCTCTTGCGCTCATTCAGAAGTACGAGGCATTCAAGATGGAAGAAAGTGAATCAATAGAAACGATGTTCTCAAGATTTCAAATTCTGGTTGTTGGTCTCAAAGTTCTTGACAAAGGGTATTCTACTGCTGATCATGTTAAGAAGATCATCAGAAGCTTGCCAAAACAGTGGAGGCCAATGGTCACAGCGCTTAAGCTAGCCAAGGATCTCAACAAAATCTCTCTGGAGGAACTTGTCAGCTCCCTCAGAAGTCACGAGATAGAGCTAGAAGCAGATGAACCTCAAAAGCAAGGTAATACATTAGCTTTAAAATCTAACAGAAAATCTGACTCCAAAGTTTTGCAGGCTGTAGAAGAAACCTCTGATGGGTCCTCATCAGAAGAAGATGAACTGTCTCTCCTCTCCAGAAGGGTGAACCAACTGTGGAAGCAGAGGAAGAGGAAGTTCAGGAATCCCAGAAGATCAGAGAATCAGAATGAACCCTCCTCCAGATGCAGAAGGTCAGAATCCTCCTCTGGACACAGAAGATCTGAAGGCTCTTCAGGAAGCAGAAAGCCAAACAACAAAGACATCATCTGCTATGAATGCAACGAGCAAGGACACTACAAAAGTGATTGCCCAAAGCTTCAGAAGGATAAGCCCAAAAAGAAGTTTGGCAAGGAAAAGAAGAAAAGTCTTATGGCTACATGGGATGATTCTGACACATCCGAAGCTGACTCAGAATCAGATGATGAGAGAGCAAACATTGCTCTCATGGCAAACATACCAGAAGACAGTGAAGCTTCTGAGTCAGAATCTGAATCAGATACAGAAGACATATCTTTAGCAGCAAAGTAGAAACACCAATCATGGTACCTGGACTCTGGCTGCTCACGACACATGACGGGAAGAAAACATATGTTCCAAAGCCTGGAACTTAAGCCTGGAGGCCACGTAGGCTTTGGAGGCAACCAGAGGGGAAAAATCACTGGCTCTGGAATTGTAGGTAATGGAAATCTTCCCTCTATAAGTAATGTTTTATTAGTAGATGGATTAATGCATAACCTGTTATCCATAAGTCAATTAAGTGATAATGGTTATGATATAATATTTAATTAAAATTCATGCAAAGTTGTTAGTCAGAAAGATGGGACTATCCTATTTAAGGGAAAGAGGAGAAACAACATTTATAAAATCAAACTTTCTGAACTGAAAAGTCAGAATGTAAAGTGTCTTTTGTCTGTTAACAACGAGCAATGGATCTGGCACAGAAGATTGGGACATGTTAGTATGAGAAGAATATCTCAGATTAACAAACTCAATCTGGTCAGAGGACTTCCTAACCTGAAGTTCAATTCAGATGCTCTGTGTGAAGCATGTCAGAAAGGAAAGTTTGCAAAACCAGCTTTCAAATCTAAAAACGTTATTTCCACCTCTAAGCCATTAGAACTTCTGCACATTGACTTATTTGGACCAGTTAAAACTGCTTCAGTCAGTGGCAAGAAGTATGGGTTAGTAATCGTAGATGACTATAGCAGATGGACATGGGTAAAGTTCTTAAGACACAAGGACGAGTCACACTCTGTGTTGGTCACCTTCTGCAACCAAGTTCAGAATGAAAAGAATCTTAGAATCGTCAAAGTCAGAAGTGATCATGGTGGAGAGTTTGAAAACAAAGATTTTGAGTCATTCTTTAATGACAAAGGCATTCTGCATGATTTCTCTTGTCCTAGAACTCCCAGCAAAATGGAGTTGTAGAACGAAAGAACAGAACATTGCAAGAAATGGCCAGAACCATGATCAACGAGACTAATGTTGCTAAGATCTTCTGGGCAAAGGCAATAAACACAACGTGTTACATTCAGAATAGAATCTCCATAAGACCTATTCTGGAAAAGACTCCATATGAATTGTGGAAGAACAGAAATCCCAACATTTCTTATTTTCATCCATTTGGATGTACTTGCTTTATTTTAAATACAAAAAATTATTTGAACAAGTTTGACTCTAAAGCACAAAAGTGTATTATGTTAGGATACTCTGAACGCTCAAGAGGGTACAGAGTATACAATACAGAAACACAGATTGTGGAAGAATCAATCAGTGTTCGTTTTGATGATAAGCTTGACTCTCAAAAGTCAAAGCAGAATGAAGTATTTGCAGGTATGGAAGTTGAATTCACAGGTACTGAAGACAAGTAATCAGAAGCTCTTAACAGAGACACTCCCTCAACATCAGAAAGAGGCACTGCAAGCAATCCAACACCTTCTGTTGATCAACGTCAGAAAAGACTACCCAGAAGCAACATGGATCACCCAGAAGAAACAATCTTAGGAAGAAAGGAAGATCTAATCAGAACAAGATCTAGCTTCAGAAACTCTGAAGAATCCCTCATGGGACTTGTTTCTCTAATTGAACCATCAACAATTGATGAAGCACTTCTGGACAATGACTGGATTCTAGCAATGTAAGAGGAGCTGAATCAATTCACAAGGAATGACGTATGGGATCTAGTTCCCAAACCAAAAGGATTCAACGTCATTGGAACAAAATGGGTGTTCAGAAACAAACTGAATGAACAAGGTGAAGTCATCAGAAACAAAGCACGATTAGTAGCACAAGGTTATAGTCAGCAAGAGGGGATAAACTATACAGAAACCTTTGCTCCAGTCGCCAGGTTAGAATCTATCAGACTTTTAATTTCTTTTGTTGTTAATAAAGGCATCACTCTGTATCAGATGGATGTTAAAAGTGCATTCTTAAATGGCTATATAGAAGAAGAGGTATATGTGCACCAACCCCTGGTTTTGAAAGTTCAAAAAAATCTAGAATATGTTTTCAAACTAAAGAAGTCACTGTATGGTCTGAAACAAGCTCCTAGAGCTTGGTATGAAAGACTAAGTAACTTCCTGTTAGAAAAGGAATTCACCAGAGGGAAAGTGGACACAACCTTATTCTGTAAGACAGTTAAGAATGACATTTTAGTATGTCAAATTTATGTTGATGATATCATTTTTGGATCTACTAAACCTTCTCTGGGAAGAAAGTTTGCTAAGTGTATGCAGGCAGAATTTGAGATGAGCCTAATGGGGGAACTGAAATTCTTTTTGGGCATCCAGATCAATCAAACCCCAGAAGGAACTTACATTCATCAGAGCAAATATGTCAGAGAACTTCTGAAGAAATTTGATCTCTCAGAATGTAAGCCATCAAAGATTCCAATGCATCCCACGTGCATTCTGGAAAGAGAAGAGGTAAGCAAAAAGGTAGAACAGAAGGTCTACAGAGGTATGATTGGTTCTCTTCTTTATCTGACAGCTTCAAGGCCTGATATTTTATTCAGTGTATGCATTTGTGCTAGATTCCAATCAGATTCTAGAGAATCTCACTTAACAGTAGTTAAGCGAATTTTCAAGTATCTGAAAGGTACTACTAATCTGGGTTTGTTTTATAGAAAATCAAGTGATTACAGCTTAGTAGGATACTGCGATGCTGATTTTGCTGGAGACAGAGTAGAGCGTAAAAGCACTTCTAGAAGCTGCCAGTTTCTGGGAGAAAATCTGATCTCATGGTCCAGCAAAAGACAATCCACAATTGCTCTATCAACAGCAGAAGTTGAATACATAGCAGCAGCTGGATGCAGCACACAAATGCTCTGGATGAAAAGTCAACTTGAGGACTTCCAGATATTTGAGAGTAACATTCCTATCTTCTGTGACAACACTTCTGCTATTTGCTTAAGTAAAAATCCAATTTTACATTCTAGGGCTAATCATATAGAAATAAAACATCATTTTATTAGGGACTATATTTAGAAAGGGATTTTGAATTTAAAATTTATTAACACAGACCATCAATGGGCTGATATTTTTACAAAACCACTTTCTGAAGATAGGTTCAACTTCATTCTGAAACATCTCATCATGAAGCTCTGTCCAGAATAAAATTGTTTTAATTTTATATTTTAACCTTCTGAATTGTGTTTATTTTCTGTGAACTTCTGATCAATCTTCTTTCAGAATCCTAGAAATTCATATTGTATCAGAATCTATCCATGAAGATCTGAGCGCTTCAGTTCAAGGATAGAAGTGCTGTTCACTCAAGCAAACAAGTGTCATCCAGTCATCAGCTATTTTCTGAGGCTGAACACGCGTTCACGTTTCTGAAAAGGCAAAGCGCTGATTGGATGCATTGAGACACATGTCATGGGTAACCGTTCCAAATATCTTTCTGAATCCCCTAAAATCAGCTATCATTAAATGCTAATAATCATTATTAATTTCTCTCTCTTAAACATTTATGTTTTCAAAACCTTTTTAGAAAACTATTTAAACACACTTCACACCATTTACACTTTTTACCTTCACTTTCGTTTTCTCTCAATATTTCTGTTTTCAGTGTTCTTCTTTCTCAAGAAAACCTTTCAATCTTTTTCACAAAAAACCTCGTGTGAACATGGCTTCTTCCAGCATTCCTTCTTTAGGTTCCCAGAAAACTGTTTCATCTGAACAATATGAACAAAAAACCCTGTTTCTGAAGATCCTCAAGCTTCTTCTCTTGACAGGCAGACTCTGGAGGACTTGAAAAGATCTGATATGCTGATGAATGAAAGAATGGATAAGCAGGACACCAAGATTGATGCTATAGCAAACATGGTATCTCAGCAACAGGAAACCAGCAATCAAATCAAGAGCATGTTGGAAGATCTGTTCACACGTCTTCCACCTTCCTCTTAGAATCTTCTTGTGTTTTCCTTGTTTTATTTACATGTTTGTCTGTAATATCTTACGTATTCTGAACTTATCATTGCTTCTGTTTTTAATATAAACGTTTTTTAACTCTGATCATTTTAACTCTGATTATTTGTGCTTTTTGATAACTGACAAAAAGGGGGAGAAAGAATGATATTTTTCAATAACGGATTACTGAGACATAAGTCTCAAACATTCTAACATTCTGATATATTTGAATTTCCTTCTTCTGAAAAGCTTACAGGTACAAGAATCTGATGAATCTGATGGACTCTGATAAAGTAACATTCTGATGCTCAAGGTCTCATGGGATTAAAGGGAAGTAATCAACTCAGGGGAAGTTTTTCTCTTCACTACTCTGATACTTTTTATTCCTTATCTTCTTATCTCTGATACCATTAATTCGCTATTTGTTTATCTCTGATACCGTTTATTCTTTAATTTTAATTGAAAAAATCCGGTTTTTGTCATCATCAAAAAGGGGGAGATTGTTAGAACATAGTTTGATTCTACAACCATCAGTTAGAGTTTTGATGATAACAAAATACAAGATTAAATAAATTGTAAGATTTATATAAGACATATATGCTACTTAAAATTATGTTGTGTATTTACAGAAACTCTGATGGAATCAGCATCAGAATATCAGTATCAACATCAGCATTAAAAGATCAAATAACATGTGCTACGCTGAAGCATGATGAACAGAATCTGCGCATAAAATACTCTGACTCTGATCAACATCCTAACCAAGTCATCAGCACTCAGAAGCGTCAGCAGTAAAGGAAAGAACACTCTGATTACCATAAGCAGAGAAGACTCTGAAGTGTGAACGTTATTATGCATTCAAGACAGATTTATTACCAACGGCTTTATTCCAAGACAAAGATCTTCTCAAAAAGGAAAGAATGTTAATAACATTGAAATGGATTTATGGACAACCAGCGTATCTCTTCCGTGGCTATTTAAGCAAGACTGTGTGAGAAAAGAAAAGGCTAATACTCTACACGCATGCATACGAAAACTCTCTCACTAAAATTGCTAAAGCTTTCAACCACGCCTACTCAATAGCATTAGCAGTCTAGTTTCATTCTAAGCTTCATATTGTGTATTATCACAGTTGTGATGGATCGTTTTACTAGAAAACATTAAACACACTTTTGTTCATTTATCTGTAAGAGAATTTCCTTGAGATAAATCGGTTTGTGGTTAGACTCAAGAAGGCTTTAACAGTTGTTAAAGTAGTTGTTGTATTCAGTTGAATATAGGGGATTAAGACCTTGTTGGAGAGAGGCGAAATCACCTTGACGGGTGGACTGGAGTAGTTTGAGATCAAACGAACCAGGATAAACATAACGTGTTGTCTGCATTTGATTTCAAGTTTTACAATTCAACCCCCCTTCTTGTGTTTTTCACATCTTCATTGGTGAGCACTTGGGGTCACTTGGGCTCAAGGATCTTGATGTAACATGAAACCCTAGTTTGGGGTAGACTGAATTAGGAGAGAACTTGACTGGCCAACTGTTGTACCCCAAAATTTGCCCTCCCATATTCATCAAGAAATTGTCAAAGTCAAGGTCACAAAATTCCCCAAGGACTATGCAGCTCAACTGTCTCCTAGACAGTCAAAACTAGGGTTTGAGTTCTGGTCAAGCAAATGAACTTTTCAAAGGCCCAATCAAGTCTCATATGCCTACAAAGATGGTCAAGCATCCTCATATCAAGTTTCAAGGCATTCAGTTCAAGATTGCACAGTCAAAACCCTAGATTGCACTACAGTCAACTGTAGGGGCAAAATGGTCATTTGACAGTCAAAAGTGCAAATTTTTGGTCAACATATCATTTTGAAGCCATAAACATCATTTGATCAATGCTTGATCATGATTCTCAAAATTTGGTTCAGAAATCATCAAAGATGCAAAAGTTGCTATATTTGGACAGCTGAAAAAGTCAACTGAAATTGACCAGGGCATAACTTTCACATGGATTATCAGAAAAATTCCATCCAAAGCTCATTTTGAAGAGAAAGACATTTCCTACAATTCATCTTCATGTTCCAAGTCCAAGAAATGCTCTCACAAAAAGTTATCAATTTCAACATTATAGGTCATTTTCAAAAGTCAACAAAAAGTGACTTTAAGTCAAAGGCCATAACTTGAGATTGGTAAATCAAAATGACATGGGACCAAAGGCATTGGTTAAAGGACTCAAAGACCTTTCCAAAATGTCCAAGAACATGTGAAAAGCTTAAAAATTGACCAAGTTATGCCTTGTGGAAGTTGGGAAATTTTTGGAAATTTTTGAAAGTCAACATTGATGCAAAAGGCCTAAAAATGCAAATGGGCCCATTTTTCTTCCAAGTTTCTTCATGCCAAGCCTATGCACGACCACTAGGCCCAAAGGGAAGTATTTTCATATTTTTTAATTATTTATTTGAATTAATATTAATTTATATTCATTTAAATCATTTTAATACATGAAAAATATCAAACTTAACCTAAAAAAATCTTTTCATGCATGTTTATTCTTAATATTTCGTGCATATCCCAATTAGGCAAATTTGGATGAGATTGGATCATGATTGAACAAAAACAACATGAAAAAAGATATGAAAAAGATTTTCCAAAATCAAATATTGAAATCCATGAATGCTTGAGATTTTGTGCAAAGTTTTTAACCTAATAGTCTCTATACATACTCAGCATGAGAACCCTAATGTTCCTAGACTGCAAGCTGCGCCCCAAACAAGCTTTTGCAAGTTGAAATTTTCCATAAAAAGTCAAAACTGAAAACTAGCTTTGAGGTCGATTCAAGCTCCAATTTTCATTCCAAGAGCATCCTGAGACACCACTAAACGTTTCTCAATCGAAAACAACAGCAAAAACATCTCGAATTGGTAATAAGAACCCGGACTGTACCAAGAAAATCTTGAAATCGCATAGCATGAATTAAGCATTCTTTTGCATTTTTCTTTATGGATTATTGATTATAATGATGTTTTAAAGCTAATCATCATATTTAATTTGACTTTCATGCTATCTACAAGGATTTGCCATGCGCGATTTTTAGGTTTTGCAGGTTTCAAATTTGGGGCTTTTGTGTAAAGGAAAAATCATGCTTCCAGACCAGTGCCATTAGCTTAAGCAGGTTGAGACGAAGAAGTTGGCACCCTCGCGCTCAATTTATGAGCGACGAGGGGCTAGTCGCTATTTTCCTCTAGGTCCCCTAAAGCAACGATCAAAAAACCGTGGCCATACGTCTGTGTTTCAGAAAAAACGAAGAAGACAACCTCGTTGTCACCACGTGATAGGCTGGTTTGAAAATTCGCGCCAGATCGTCCACTAACTTTATTTTTCTTTTATATTATTTGTGTTATATTATATATTAAATGAAATTGAATAGCTCAGCTGGCAAGGGGACGCGCTTGTAACCTTCAAGACCTGGGTTCAAGTCCCAGGTCTTGCATAATTCCATATTGTTTTTCAAACCAATTTCCTATGCAGCGCTCATTGTGATGTACACCATATTCTCTCACCATTAGGCAGCCACGCGTCCCATGAGATCAAGCCAAGGGCAAGGATTGGAGGAGCATCATGTACCATAGTCCAACGCGTTGTATGGGATTCAAAAAGTCAACCAATGTCCAGCTTATTGGGCCAGGCTTTTCACATCAACACCTCCATAATGGGACAGAAACCCCCCCTGGTTCTCTCTTTTTCTAAATTTTCTTTTATCTTTTATTATTTTTAATTGTTTATTTGTTTATTTATTTTCTGATTTAATTAAACATCCTTTTTTACAAAAAATACAAAAAAACATCATAAAAATAAAAAATGTCCAAATAAAAATATAATTTTTAATTGTAATTATTTTTCTCAATAAATTAATATTTAGTTTAATTAGGTTTTAATTTTAATCCCTTTTTAATAAAAATCAAAAAAATAGAATTTAGGTTTAAATAACTTTTTATTTTTCTTTTTTAATTTTCCTTTTTTTCAGAATAACAATATTATTATTTATTATTTTATTTTCATAAATTAAAAATTGTACATAAGTTAATTTAGAGTTTAATTTAGGTTTCAATTTAATTCTTTCATAATAAATAAAAAATATTAGAATTAGGGTTTGCCGTTTAATTTAATTTCAATTAATTTCTTTTTCTCATTAAATCTAAAAACACAAAAATATCATTTTCATTTAATTTTAATTTTTAATTCTTGTAATTTAATTTTTGTAAGAAAGGTCCAACGCCCTAGTTTTGTTTTGATTATTTTCTTTTGCGCATTTACTTTATTGCTTAATTATAATTATGTAATTGTCCCTAAGCCATGTAATTTTACTTTTCGTACTTTATTTCTTCGCATTATTTATTTTTCCGCTAAATCGGGTCCGGTTTAATTTTGGCGATGTGGACCCGCGCCATTTGTAATAGCCTTAGATTTATTTTCCCGCAACTTATAACTGTTAACGAATGCATGCAAGAATGAATGGACAAATTAAAATCAAGCGTAGAACACAACAAACATGACAAGACAAATAACTGAAACATGACACACAATTCGCACACACCACCCCTAGGGTACGCCTCGCTGTTGCCTTTCGAAAGGTGATCGTCGAGTAGAGGATGTCTTAGTAAGTCCTCATGATCCGGGAACCTGGCATGAGGGTAGCTTCTAAGGTGTCTTCCTATTGCTCTGGTGATCACCATGTCCCGAACCTCGAATTGACCCGAACACCTCCAACGGTGGTGCTGCCTACCTCTCAATGGTGGGATGGCACTACTTTAAAGGACTCTTACACAGACGAATTCCTTAGGGTAGGTAGGTTCTCAAGGATACTTGCTCTAATCTCAAAAACAAACTCAAAAAGACTTTTCACACTGACACTTTTCAAAAAGCTTTCAAAGCAAACTTTTCAAACACTCTGACGTACGAGTCGATCTGAAATTTTTCAAAGAAACTTTTTTAAACCCACATTGAAAAGCAAGCAACAATTTTGAAAACATATGAGCAAGTATCTAAGAGCCCATGGATAACCATGGATAGAAAGGGTGCTAACACCTTCCCTTTCTATAACCTACCTCCCGAACCGAGAGCAATCTCTATAAGGAATTTTTCTGTGCTTTTGTCCTTTCCATTTGGAGAAAATAAAAGACGGTGGCGACTCTTGCTTCCGCGACATTTCGCGAACCAGCGTTAAACAGTCAGTTCCAGATCCACCGATCACACCAACCCTTGGGCTACTTGAGCAACTTGAGGATCTTTCTTGCAATGTTTTGAGAAATATGGGAGGGCAAATTTTGGGGTACAACACTAACATTTCCTAACATTTCTTTTATGATCGTACATGTCCCTTCGAATGTCCCTAAAAACTCCAACGACGGTGCTACCTATTTCTCAATAATGGGATAGCATTGTCTAAAAGGAAAATGAACAGTCTTTTTGGAGTAGGTAGAAAACTCTTAAGTACTTGCTCAAACAAACAAACTTTTTTCACACCACCACTTTCCCAAACAAGGTTTTCAAAAATAACTTTGTAACACTCTTGAGGACAGAAACAAGGGTTAAAACGAAGTAAAACAAAAACTTTTCAAAGCAAAGCACATACAAGCAATTTTCAAAATGAGCAAGTACCTAAGAGCCCATGGAAAACCATGGATAGAAAGGGCGCTAACACCTTCCCTTTCTATAATCTACCCCCCGTACTCAGGAACATCTCGAAAAAGGTTTTTTCTATTCTTTTTCCTTTTCCTGATTGGATAAAATAAAAGTCGGTGGCGACTCTTACTTACCGCAACATTTTGCGAACAAAAAATGCAAACCAGTATTAACAGTCGGTTCTGCCACCGTATCACACCTATAATTCAAGTTTATGAGGCAGTCTTAATCTCTTAGATTCTCCTAGCTCAAGAATGATCTCATTGAGTTCTTGGACATTTTGAAAATCTTGGAACATTACACTTGGTCAAAAATCTTGAAATTTGATTGTAGATTGACCACAGTTGACTTTTTACCCAATACAGTTGATTTTGGGTCATCTGATCAATTGACTGAGCAATTTTGAGATGCAAGACTTGAAACTTAACATGAGCATTCTTGAAGGTCCATAATGATCCATGATAGTCAACTGAAGTACTAGAAGTCCAATTGTATTTGTGAAAAACCAAACCCTAATTTGAGGCATTAGTGTTGAGGAGATGGCTTGACCTAGTCAATACTTGTGTAAGCTTGAACCATTGAAGATCTTTGTGAGAAATATCTTGAGAAAAGAGAGGGCAAATTTTGGGGTACAACAGAGATCTAGGATTTCATATATTAAAACCCTAAGTTAGAGCGACGATGAATGCAGATTTTCAGCGGCGGTGGAAGCAAACTTCGTTCTTCAAACTTCTTCTAAATCCCTTTTTTGTAAATTTTTCTCTGTAAACTCTTTTCTCTCTGTCAATTTTTGTTGGTAAATTCTCCGTCCCTGTTCTGTGTTAATCTTTAGGTTTTATAGTGTTTTAGGGGATTAGGCAATTTAGGAAACAATTTAATTTGTCTGTAATTCTCAAAAGATTTTAATTTTGTTTCTGTATTAGGTATTGGTTTTGTCTATAAATCTATAATAGTTTTGATTAGTTTTTGTTCTTAGAATGATCTGGAAAATTAATGTACATATATGATTTTGTTATTTGATTTTGCTTACGATTTGAACATTAAGTGTTATAAAAGAGCATGTGTTATATTTCTTTGATTGGTACAATAGGTGTTTTGGAAACACATGTTTTTCTCTTTGATCGAAACAGTGATTGTTTGTTAGTTTTGGGCTACACATTTTCTTTGATTTGGGCCTGTTTCTCTGCTTTGGGCTTGGGTTGCACGTTCAAGGGCTTCAATGTTAACGTTTTTTTCTTAAATAAAAACAAACACCACTTATTTTTTACTTATTTTTAAATATAATGTTTTAATAAGGAAAAAAGAAGTAATAATAATTTAAAATGATAGTAATGTTAATAATAATAATAATAGTAAAGTTATACCTAAAACATAATAATTTTTCAAAACAAAAAGCTGATCGGACCATATTATTTCAGTTACTGGGCCTCAACAAGAATGATTTGTTTTATGGACCTCCCTAATTTAAATATTGGGCTTTAAACTAAATGATTTGTTTTATACACCCTTCAATTTATTCAAAACCTAAATGGGTCGTATTGCATTTAAATATTGGGCTTTAACAAAACTAATTTGTTCCATACACCCCTCTTTTCAATATTTGACATGGATTAAGAAATTCCATGGGTCCTTTCTGATTTAGAAAGGCCCATGATTTTTTTTAAATAGTGTACCCTCGTTATAAAAATGCGCCTTCTCTCAAAACATGAGTGAAACCTTAATGGGCCATCAAATATTGATGGTCCACTTTAGATCAGTATGCCTCTCTTTCATGTTTTACACCACTTTATAGTGTAAAACAAATCATTTAGTTTAAAGCCCAATATTTAGATCAGTATGCCTCTCTTTCATGTTTTACACCCCTATAGAAATAAAACCTACATAATATGATTTATTTAATTAGAAACCTAAATATAATATAAAAGTAGGGAAATTTTGGGATATGACACAGAGGAGTATCAAGATCCAGATAGTCAATTAGAAACCTACATAATATGATTTATTTAATTAGAAACCTAAATATAATATAAAGGTAGGGCAAATTTGGGGTATGACACAAGAGTAGCAAGATCCAGATAGTCAATTGGAAATCTATTTGTGTGCTTGATTTTGTTAAAGATCAAAAGAAGATAAGGGATTGAATCAACAACAAGTAATTAGGGTTTGTAGAATTGCTCTTGAACACTTCTCTTGTAATCATACTTTTTCAAAGTAAGAAAGTATCATAATTCCACATTGGAATTGGGCGCAGATGTACCTACATGCAAAGACGAAAGTGGGGAACTATGTAGGAAAATCCTTGTGTCTCTTTTTCTTTATCGTTTTACTTGCTTTAATTTTCATATATAAAATTTTCAAATAGCACTGGGTGATCGATCAACTTGTAAGAATTTTTCTATAATTGTTTTGTTTAAAGTGGCGTGTTGATTAGCTTATAGCTACTTTAATTATAAGTGGTTTTCATATCAACACAACTCAAAGGAAAATTTCTGAAAAGTCGAACGCACACCAAGTGTTTAACAAATTGCAATGTTCTATAATTTTGTTTAAATTTCACTGGAAATAGGAAACTATCGTGTTTGATATTAAACTATTAATTGAAATATTATTTATGTTGATTGATTTTATCATTATCTTAATTTCATATGGCTTGTGTATATCCGAGTTTCCAATAACTAGGTTCGTTTAGACTATTATATTGATCTAAGCCAAAAACCTTTTGCTCAACATTGTTTTTCAAAAAAGTTTTTAATTAACAATTTTTGAAAGGTCATTTTTACTTGGAGATCTATTCACCCCCTTTATATAAGTCGTTGTAGTCTAACATGCATCTCGTCATATCCAATACGATTTTATCCTTTCGCTTGATCACATAGATCCACAACTTTCGACTAAACTCATCGAAAACAAAACAAAATATCTGTTTCCACCAATGGTATGTTCTTCGAATGGGGAACATACATCTGAATGTAGCACTTCGAGTATGCAAGATGATCTCATTGTCATAGTCGAAACAAAGGAGTTTCTGGATTGCTTTCCAACTAAACAACCTTCACAAAGTTTATCAGACATCACAAGACTTGGTATACCATTAACCATCTCTTGAGTAATCAGCTGATTGAGTGATCGAAAGTTAAAATATCCAAACCTCAAATTCCATAATCAACAATCATTGTGGTCGATAACCATTTTCAAACATTGAACTTCTGTCGAACTGATCATAGTCTTAAACATCTTGTTCTTCGACAGGGGAAATTTCAAGACCAAATTGTTCTGATGTTGAACAATTTTAAAGCTCCATCTTTCATGACAACCGAGAAACCTTTTTTGACCAATTGTCCAACACTTAGTAGGTTTCACTTTATTCCAGGTATATATAACACATATTTGATCATAGATTTTCCTCTATTCACTACTATAAAACGCGCAAACAACAACGCCTAATTCGCCATAATTCTTCTCAACACCGTAGTGACATCTCTAAACCCATTTTATTTTATTTTTTATTAAAACTTGTTATGATATAATAATGGTTGCAGCCATAACTGTGGTTATAGAATCCAGGCTTTCTTGGGTTCGAACCTCAGTGTCCTCACATATATTATTCATTTAAAATTAAGGCGCACCTTTTCTATTTTATTTATTTTTACATATATAATAAAGGGTTACGACTTCAGTTGTTTTGTTCAACCATTGTGATTATATTTATATATAAGTAAATTAACCGCCGTCATTTCATAGTAGCATCGTATCTTTCACAACAAAACCCTAGAACCAATTTTTTCTCTTCTTCTTACATAAAGGTATTCTTCTTTTTCCTTATTATCTCGTTTTCGTGTATGTTATTGTCTTGTTTCACATGGTTTTCCTTCTTGTTAGATAGTTTATGGTTCTTTTATTGTTGTATGTTGTTCTAAGTTTACGGTTTCACATGTTGATAATTTTCATGGTGTTTGTAGGACTCAAGAAAAGTGATTGAAGAAACAACAGCAGCAGTAAACTTCATCTAGTTTTAGAAGCTATGAAAAGAAATATAAGAAGTATGAAGCTATTGTGTTAACTTCATCCAATTTATATTTCTTTTTCATTGCTTCACAAACTAGATGAAACTCATATGATGATGATGGTGATAGCATGCGTATGGAATATTCTTATGCTCTCTCTTTCGATCTCTTTGTTACTTATGAGTTAGAATTTATGGGTTTAGGATTTTATGATTTTTCTAATATGTGTGGTTGTATTATAATGATGCTCATGATTGAACTTTGTTGTGTTTCGTTGCAGATTATGGTGTTCGGTGGTTAAAGGGATGATAGCAGGCATATAGTAGGATTTGATGGTAGGCATGGGATGGTTGATGACAAATTAATGAAGTACTTTAAATTCTTATACAGGTTGACATAAATGGTTAGTTATTCAGTTCTCCCAATCCATGTAAATTAATTTGATGTTTTTGTTGATAAATTTTGTTAGTGAATTTGTTATATCATATGAGATTGCTTGTTTCACTAACCCCTCATTGAACTTGCACTCATTTAAAAAGATTTTTAAGATAATAATTTAAGAAATTAAGTTATTTTTGAAAATCAACTTAGACGATCCAATGTTTTTTTGAATTGCATACATCTTGTAAATCATAATTCCCTCTTTAGCATATAGAATTTTGTTCAATGTAACAAATTCTTCAAAACAATATTGATAAATGGGTGCCAGTCTAGGTCTTTCACATAAAACTTGATGTATGAAAAATAAAGTTGAAAAAAATAGGAAATCAATTTTTTTATGAAAGACTCAAACTGACATCCATTTATCAATATTACTTTGAAGAATTTGGGATTGAATCAAATTTTATAGGCTAAAGAGGAAATCATGATTTATAGAATCTTGAAATTTGAAAAATATTGAATCTTTTAAGTTATTTTTCAAGAATAACTTAATTTTTCTGATTATTATTTCAAAAATCTATTTGAGTGGTTGTATATAATTAATGATGGGCAGGGAAAACAAGTAATCCCATATTTTATAATAAACTCTTAAATATACCAAAACAATTGGAACTTATAACCGTGGTGAAATGCTATTTTTTATGCTCTTTAATTTTGGTTGTAGATGGGTATCGAACTCATGTCACGATATTTATGACAATGGTTGTTAACATCAATCATTGTGATAAATAATTTACTACAACGGTCAATGCATGGTCCGAGATCGTGATTGTAAGTGACGCATATACAGTCACACGGTATATAACAATGTCTAGTCCCGCATGATTATTTATCTTTCCCAACCATTATTGAATGTCTTTTCCGTAGTAGTGATTACTAATTTGAAAACTATGTTGTCAGTACCTTCTACTTGCAACAAACTATTATCAACAAGTTTTAACTTGCTCTTCTTCGATCGTCTAAATCTTCCAACCATACCTTTTAACCAGTCATGTGATTCAAGCAGCATGAGTCGAGAAACCAGATCTTGGATTCGACATGGTTATCTGCTACTGCAGCCATAACCACCATACCTTCAGAGTCATATGAGTCTTGGCGTGCAAGGTTTGCTCTTTCTTCCTTGCTTATCGATTCCTTGCCTTTTCTGTACCAATAATTCTTGGTAAAGTGACCCCACTTTTCACAGTTATAGCGCTTCACACATTTTTTTCTTTTTTTCTCTTTTTGATAGTTTCCTCCTCCTTTTTTCGAGGATTCATAAGCTCTATCTCAACCTTATTCTTTTGGAGATTCGACCAAGACTTCTTGCAATGAGTCTTGTCGAACTTGCCTTTGAATTTGTTGGAATCATCATTCTTTTTTCATGACTCAGCCTGCAAAGCTTGTATTAAATCTTGAATTTCCTTCCTTTCGACAATCCTAATCTCATGCGCTTCCAACGAACTAACCAAGTCTTTCAGTTTTAGAGTTTCAAGTTAATTGGATTCTTGAATAGCTACGATAACGTGAATCAAAGTGAGAGGTCAATGTACGCATTACCTTCTCAACTATCATCTTATCAGTTAGGATTTCACCACAACCCTTCATAAGATGGACGAGTTTCTGAACCTTCGACACATACTCTGCAATCTTTTTGTATTCTTCCATCGACAACAATTCATATTGTCGACGTAAGATCTGCAACTTGACAACCATGACTTTCTCACCTCCTTCATAATACTTGACAATGATATCACATGCCTCATTCGTCGATTCAGCATGAGAGAATTGTCGAAGTTCGCCACATCGATCGTCGTCTGAATGCAATACACAACCTTACAATCCTTCTTCTTGACTTTGTTGTGGGTTATTTTCTGTGCGTCAGTTGCATCAGCAGCCAGGGCATAAACGTCATTGGTAATCACTTCTAGGGTTTCATGAAAAGCTAAATAGAGATTACATCTGTTTTCTCCATCGAATCCAATTCTTGTCATCAAAAGTTAGATGAGAATTCAAAATATTATTGTTACCATTCATCTTCGCAACGATTGCTAGTGAGCAACACATAATCTCATAAATACGATCTCTAACGTTGATTCTTGAAAACACGATCAAGAATCTAACCGGAGCTCTAGATACCAATTTATTAATGCGTGAGGTACTTTTAATGAGGGGAGAAAGAGAGAATAAAAGAAATAAGAATTTTATTATTGACTTGAATTATTACAAACTGATTTACAAACTAGTCTATTTATATACAACTAACTTGTATACTAAGTAGGTTAAGAAACCCTAATTAGACTTGGATCACACAACTTGAATTATATCTAATATTATATTTAATATTTCAACAATCTTGACTTGGGTGGTAGTAACTCTTCTCCGACACGACCCAAGTAATGAGTATCACACCTAAGGTTTTCAAACTCGATTTAAAACTTTAACGCCTCTGATTTTCATCCGAGACATGACTCATAAATTTCCAAAATACTTGTTTTGAGCATAAATAAAATGGTTTTAAAAAAAATAATCAATTAAACTTCAATCCAAATTCTTAAGCGGAAAAATCACAACACTTCTAATTCAACGGAAAATACTAAATAAATAATTCCAAATGTAACCAGACAATTTATTTATTTATATTATTGTTTTAAAAATAAAAGAAAAACACTTCTTCCCCCGCGGTCACGCATCAGGCAAATATCAATCACTTTGAAACTCCACATTGATACCTAAAATGTTGTTGTAAGAGTAAGTTATCCATGTCAAACTAAATCAAACGAGAGTAGAAATCAGAAAAATATAAATATACATATCATGTTTAGGAGAATTCAATAAAAGTACTCACCAAAAACTATTAACAACATACAGTCACTTAAGACGAAATACATGTAAGAGTTAATCACAATTATCAACAATCAATCACATGTCGATCGTATGTAGAATATGCATACTCTTAAACTATATGATCCGAATATAATCAGTCCGCCACTAAGTCACCATATAAAAATTCATCTCATATCAATGAAAAAAATAACCCGCCACTAAGGCACCATACAGAAATGCATATGTTATGTCATGATGATGAAATACAAACACATTACTAAGACAATCACGCAAAAAAATTTATCTGCCACTAAGACAATCAATCACACATAGATCTTTATCTGTCACTAAGACAATCACACATAAATTTTTTACCCGCCACTAAAACAATCACACAATACATATGACAAATCATACATTATAAAAACTAATAATGTATAATCCCGCCACTTAGACAACCACGCAGAGGTTTTTATCCGCCACCAAGACAATCACAAGAGAATTATGTAATATACACCTATGAAAAATAATACAATTTTTCTACTTAAACAACCACAAATCAAAATAATATCTATCGTTCGTACCAAAATCTCAAATTGCCGCTCATTCACTTAATAGACACTTTTAAAATTTTAAAAAACAAAGATGACAGCTGTGGGATTTGAACCCACGCCCTTTCGGACCAGAGCCTAAATCTGGCGCCTTAGACCGCTCGGCCAAACTGTCTTGATATATGAAGTCACCACTTACTCTAATATTTTATTGACTCCTTCGAAGGACTTTCAAACTTGAAAGGAATGATTAGAAGCAAACTCAGACGTGTAGTGGTGTAGTGGTTCTGTCGCTAGCTGACACACACCAAACTGTAGGTAAAATTAAGGATCATATGAGAAAGGATCCAAAAGGGGTATAGATCATGGTGTTTGTAAATCATAGAAATTTAAGCAAAAACATTCATACATTTTTAAGGAGTTCTAAGGCTATACATGAAAGACCCAATTAAACCCAAAAAAATACTCATTTCACTAATCATGTATTACATAGAAATTCCCCTCATGCAAAACTGGAGGCAATAGTGATTCAGGACCTAGTATGTGAACCGAATCATTCCATGACAACAAAGCTATCTTTCACCAAATGAAGATGATAGAGAAAAAACTTGGTATGGTGTTTGTGAATGCTGCTTCTTCAACTTCTGGTTTGTTCCCAAAACAAAATCAAATTTCTCTAATGTTTCCTTGTACTTGGCATTCCATCAACATTTAATCCAGGAAAGTAATGAACCTTAAGAATATGCCATTAATTCTTTGGTCCTAATATACATTACAATTTCATATGGCAAATGTTTTGTGTCGTACATCTCTATCATATCTTTACAAGAAAAAAGTCACCAATCCTATACTCCTTATTTCAATATTGTGGACTGGAGGTGCAACAGCCTGTGTTCCCTCCACTCTCAGGAGTAGGAGGTGTCCGCTGCTCTGTGAAACCAGCCTCACACTATACCCTCGCAGCTCTTAATACATTTGTAAATCACCATTATTAATAAAGTAGTTTATAAGATATCATGGAGAGCATGTCAAAACAAGCATTAAACAACTTATAGACATGTGATATGTTGCTTCCATAAACCCTTATAAACAGTCTTATAGTATTAAAGTACCACATCGTTGAGTTATCAAAGAAGAAAAAATATGTAAGATATAAAAAAGACAACAAGCATGACATTAAATTCATACCTTTCTCGGCCTTTTGGCTAAGATCAAGTGTAGTATCTGTTCTTATCAGTTTAATATCTGATATGTGGGCCAATGGTCCACACGATATTAAATTTATTTCTTGAGGGGGAGAGACCACTACAATGGCTTGCTATTGGGTCTCTTAAGTGTCGTTTTTGCGTTGCACTGTTGCAATAGCCTGACACACCCCACCTAACCTAGTTCAAATTTATGTCCTTCTTACTAGATCCACAATATTTTCTTCAATGTTATATTATTTTTTGATCCCGTTTCTATGCATATGTTTTCTTAAACAGAATGTCGACACAATATTTCACTGGAACAAGCTATAATTAGGAAAAAAACTTGAACAAGAAATCATGTCAAGGAGATAGAGTCGTAAACTCGATCTAAAACAGAATGTCGACACAAGATTTCACTGGAACAAAGAAAACGAGAGAAACTATATCAAACAAATTCACACAAGAAAAAGGAATTGAAGAGAGGAAGATACTCAATTTTCACGGATCTTAATTAATAGCAGAAATGGAATGAGAAAACCGTGTGCTATATTGTGTTATAATACTCAGTCAAAATGAACCACTTCCTAATGGAGACATAAAGGAATGGGAATGTTATAGTACTGCTCATAATGTTATACAAGCTAACTAATAAAAAATAGAAAGCAAAGCTGAAACCTACCTTCTGCGTTTCAAGTACTAACTAAAAAACGAATTAGGCAGTATTTCTTGATCTTTAATCCTTCCCTAATTTAGGTGATTATCAAGGGTACATATCCTCCTTGCTAGTCATATCCAATCTTTAATTTCTTCGAGTTTTCGAGTAATCAATAGGGTATATTGATTTGTAAGTACCATGGACTCTAGAGTATTTTCAACTCATAACTTTCTGATATTTTTGATTGAGTTTTTGGAAGCATAATGTCAAACTTGAAAGGAATGATTAGAAGCAGACTATATTAGTATCCAAACATAAGTAGTGGATATAAAAAGTGATTGAGCAATAGTTGGAATGCCGGGGAAGATGTCCTCAAGATCTATCAAAGGGCTAGGAAATACATTGCTTACTGGTAGTTGATTAATTCCTACTCTTCCACAAACTCCATAATATCATAGCAAAGATACTCTCCCTTTCTCCTTTGACATGTGACAGATTTTCTCTCCAATGTTCCTACCTAGCAGCAGTCTAAATGCTCTTATTACACTGCAGCAGCACCTGCTCTGCTGTCTCCAATTTAGACCACTGACAATCACTAGCAACTTGCACCCTTTTTTCGATCAAATCTTACACAAGTTGGGAAATACTTTGCCTACGGGTAGTTGAGTCCCACGTCGAAAGAAGGTGAAAGGTATTGAGAGAAGCAAGAGTATAAAAGAACTCGAATACCTTCATCACAACTTACTTACCTGGATGGGGTCAATGGTTGATCATGAAGGATCATGGCCTAGGAGAGTGACCTCCATTGCACTTAGGAGGGGTGCTAACCTAAGGTCTACCCAAGTGGTGGAGCCTACATCATAATTTGTTGCAATGGGGGCCTGCGTTTGCGCGGCCCCCTCTTATTCCAATCTTCAAGTACTTTTTACAGCCCCCTCTTATTCCAATCTTCAAATACTTTTTACATCATAATTTTAATGGTTTTTTTTATATTTTTAATAGTGTTGGCCAATAAAGTTTGGTTTCTGTGCAAATTTTGGACCAGTTGTTTGATATTAAGGTAAACCACTTAGTCTAACATTTTGATTCAGTATGATTAGTTTCCAACGGACGTGGTTTAGCTTTAGAGTAACAACAAGCAAAATTATAACTTGCCACTGCTGCTTCATCAGGCTCTGATTTTTCCTCCCAAACTAGGTGTTGCAGATTGTAATTTCTTATGGAAAATGTTTTGTTTTTGCCATGTCTATCTTGTCTTTACTAGGACAAAGACACCAATCCTTTAATCCTTATTTTAATAAACAATTAAGTAATAAAAGAAATGATTAACCAAATCCAGCACTATGATTTTTGTAGGTATGCATGGTTATATGTTTCAATTGCAAACTAAATTTCATAAAAATGCACAATAATGGCATATGTGAAATAACAATTCAAGAAAAAAACATTTTTTTGAGTCTTGTAGTTTTACTCGCATAATAGCCTTCTCTCAAATCATTTTCCCTCAATTCTTTTTTCCTTAAGACAGTTTTGCATCGGAAATTTTTATCATATCTCAAGCATTTTGATTCAGTCCCAAAATATGGTGTACATTGTTGATGTTGAACATTTTGACTTAATCATTATGGATCAAACAAAAGCACACGGTTTTACTTTTCAAAATAGAATTTTGAAGTTCATATATACAAAATGTACACAGGACAATAACTTGACCAAACAACCTCAAAGTGTATCAAAGTCATTTTCAAAATTTTAGACAGAAAAGTTGCAAAAAAAAATCACCAGCTTCTAGAGATTGTTAGAAATGATTTTGTTTGGACAAATGATAAACACGTGAACATGAAAACAGTTTTCACTTCAACCAAACTACCAATTAGGAGCACAAGTATAGAAAATATTATAAGCCAACAAGCTAATTTACAAAGTAGTTTCTGCTGTCAAATGTGAGTTATATGTTGATGTTTAATCACTAAGTGAAAATTTAAAATTAAGAGTCCAAAAATGAGAGTGTGATCTTCAACTTGTATTCTAATATAATAGCAAGTTTGTAGTAACGAGACTTAATGTCTGAAATTTTTAATAGAGGTTGAGTATTATTTGCTTTTCCTTTTTGGACTATGCCAAACTGTAAGGATCCATGGTGTTTGTAAATCGGAGATTTAAGCTAAAAAATGTATGAATCCCACCCACCACCAAAAAGAGATGGTTCAGAGGCTAGGCTCACCAGGTGTTGTGGGCTAGAGGTGCAGCGGCCCGTGGTGTTGTGGACTATGCCAAACTGTAAGGATCCATGGTGTTTGTAAATCAGAGATTTAAGCTAAAAAATGTATGAATCCCACCCACCACCAAAAAGAGATGGTTCAGAGGCTAGGCTAGAGGTGCAGCGGCCCGTGGTGTTGTGGACTATGCCAAACTGTAAGGATCCATGGTGTTTGTAAATCGGAGATTTAAGCTAAAAAATGTATGAATCCCACCCACCACCAAAAAGAGATGGTTCAAAGGCTAGGCTCACCAGGTGTTGTGGGCTAGAGGTGCAGCGGCCCGTGATCCCTCCACTGTCAGGAGTAGGAAGTGTTCGCTGCTCTGTGAAACCAGCCTCACGCTATACCCTCCTATCTAAGACTCACAAGACCCGTGCCTTCGCACAAGTCCTGTGGCTCAACTCGCAACTTGGAGCGGGCAGGCCAGCATAGTGCAACCAACAGACCAACCTATTAAGCCTTAGCCGTGTTCCATCACCTTGGTGCCCCCACATGGGTCACAAGCTAGCGCTACTCAGCTCGGCGAACTAACAAGCATGTCAAACATTTATGAACACTTTTTTGTGTGATGTTCGAGCCAATGTGGGACTTAATGGATATAAATTCGTATAGTATATATAATATTTAGATGGAACATGTTATAAAACTAATCATTGAAAAGATGTGGTTGTAAAGGTTTGTTAAATGGCTTGCTTTGTACTCGGTACTCCCCAACTACTTTTGACATGTCATAACACTAATCATTGAAAAATGTGGTTGAGGGATTTAATCTACATATATAGAGGGATAACTGGACACTCAAAAAGTGAATATCCAAAACCAATGACAAAGTAGTAGAATGTAGCACATACAATTTGTAAAGTGAACAAACATATATACCTACCTGGTTTAGCTTAGAGTAACAACAACCAACATTATAACTTGCCACTGCTGCTTCATCGGGCTCCTGCTTTGTTCCCAAAACTGACTCAAATCTCTCTAATGCTTCCTCGTACTTAGCATTCCTTCAGCATTTAAACAAGAAAGTAATGGACATTAGGATTATCAGGAAGATACCATTATTTTTATTATTCTAATCTAGATATACTCTTACAAAACTGGATGCTTCAAAATTAAAGCATTTTTTCCCTCAAACTAGGCGTTGCAGATTACAATTTCATATAAGAATGTCATGTCTATCATGTCGTTACAAGAAACAAGTCACCAATCCTTTATTTCTTATTCTAATAAGCAATGGAGTAATAAAGGAAAATATTTACTTAATCCAGCACAACATTACGTTTTTTGTATTTTTGCATGTATTTTTGTACTTTTTGTATTTTTGGATGTACTTTTGTATTTTTGCATGATTATATGTAATTCAGTATTAAATCCAGGAAAGTAATGGATATCAATGAGATGCCATTAATTCTTCAGTCCTAATCTATATTACAATTGCATACCTCGAGAAATATAACCATGTGTACCAGCAAAAAAGCTAAAACCCGTCTGAGAGTTTTCAGCAACATCAAAATCAGCAATTTTTGTCTCATAATCTTCATCAAGCAGCTAAAATCATCAACCATCACCTTTCTCTAATTGCTTCACAAACCATCTTGTTTTTCTTCAGCGTGATTCGATAAACCTTTCCATGAGCACCATGGCCGATTAAATTATCTTCGTCCAAATGACTTATTTCATCAGCATCAATATCCACTTGTGAAAAGATGCTAGTTTCCATTTTTTTACTTGCTTCCTTTTAACATTTTTGTAACTTGTTTGCCCTTTGAATCCTGAAGCTTCTACACATCAAAACCGCAGTGATGAAGATAACAATAATGACCAAGAGCATTACATATTTATAACCAAAGAGAATTCTTCTATGACTAATGATCTTTATCACAAATCTTCAAATCAGAATTTATTGAACTTTTTGGAATTTTCTCAACGCATGAACCTTTGTTTCAACCAAAAACAGCATTGTGGATGTTGAATATTTTGATTTAGTCATGTCTCAAACATTATGGATCAAACATAAAGTACACTATTTTACGTTTTAAAAAAGAATTTTGAAGTTCATATATATAAAATGACACCTCATGTAATGTACAATAACTTGGTCATACAATATTCACTAAATTAGGCCTCTAATAACCTCCTTTGAGCATGAAATGATATCATTGATCTCAAAGTGTATCAAAGTCATATTCAAAAAGTTGAGATTAATCATCACTATAATGAATGTGATTATTAGCCATTAGTCATGACTATAGGTGAAAAGTCATATAAGAAGCTAAATAGATTATTTGAAAGGCTTCTAATGCATTATTATAATTAGCTAAATGGATTATTTGAAAAGCTTATAATGCACTATTTGAGCATGATATTATATCACTAATCTCAAAGTACTAAAGTCATATGTGTTCAAAGGTTATTCTTCTCAAAAATATTAATGCAATAACAAACTCCATAATCTTAAAAGCTCAAAGAGAGAATGGGAAATTACAGTCCCTGTGACATTACATAAATAAGCATCACATAAACAAAAAATAATACAAGGAAAACAATATAACATGCTCAAACCATGTCCAAGTAACATTACCATGCACATATATTTTTATTCAAACTACAGGAGGCAAATTGGATGGACCATATAAAAGAGGCTTGAATTTCAAGTCTCCTATTCATGTCTTGGCGTCAGAGTGAACCAAAGAAACAACATATAATAGAATAGAGGGAAGCAAAAACTATTGAGCTGTGATTGGTGCCATTAATAGTATTAATGGAAATGGACAATTTTATTGATCATAAAGTTTCTTATGTATATCATACTAGTAAATAAAACAAGATACTGCAAAGGTGGCAACAAAAAAATTGAGACCTATAATTAACTACAAAATATACACGGTGAAATCAAATGTGATGGAATGATATTGCTCAATCAATTCCTTAGAGCTAAACCGGTTGTTTTCTTGTGTCGACGCAAAGGGGTTATTTCTTAATAAATATTCCAAAAATTGATTTGATGGCATTGATAAATGATTCATGGAATCTTTTCAATAACGGGTCGAATTCTGGGGATGCCCTTGCATTTGCAAGGTACCAACAAAAAAGAGATGGTTCAAGGGCTAGGCTCACCAGAATTTAGAGCTTCTCCAAGTGTAGAAAATGCATAGAATGTCAGGTGGAATCTATTTAGAAAACAACAACAAATTAACATGGCTGTTCTAATAATCTTATTGTTGCTTGGTGGCTGGCACCCCCTAATGAACCAACAAAAAAAGAGATGGTTCAAGGGCTAGGCTCACCAGGTGTTGTGGACCGGAGGTGCAGCGGCCCGTGATCCCTCCACTGTCAGGAGTAGGAAGTGTTCGCTGCTCTGTGAAACCAGCCTCACGCAAGACCCATGCCTTCGCACAAGTCCCGTGGGTCAACTCGTAACTTGGAGCGGGCAGGCCAGCATGGTGCAACCATCAGACCATCCTGTTAAGCCTTAGCCATGTTCCATCACCTTGGTGCCCCACATGGGTCACAAGCTGACGCTACTCAGCTCGGCGAACTAACTATCATGTAAAACATTTATAAAGACTTGTTTGTGTGATGATCTATCCAATGTGGGACTTAATGGATATAAATTTGTATAGTATATATACTATTAAGATGGAACGTGTTATAAAAGTGATGATTGAAAAGATGTGGTTGTAAAGGTTTTTTAAATGACTTACTTTGTACTAGGCACTCCCCACAACTTTTGACATGTTATAACACTAATCATTGAAAAGATGTGGTTGGAAAGGTTTTTGTATGTTTGCATGATTATATGTTGCAAATCAAATATCATAAAATGCCCAATAATGAGATATGTGAAATAACAGTTCTAAACAAGAAAATGTAGTTAATCTCTATAGCAGATTGAACAAAGTACTTCCATTATAAATGAAATGTGATGGAAGACTGTTAAAAAGCGTAATAAGGAGAGAAAGAAAACGATTTTCAGAGTCGGTGGAGTCTTCTATCAAATAATTTTTCCGGCACTCTTTCAATTTAAGAATTATAATTTTATAGTTTAAATAGAATGAAACTTACTTGAATTTCCCTGACTTTGTTACTGACTACACCAGAGTTCCTCTTGGCTTTTGGTCACAACAAAATAAGCTCAAAGGGTTTCTTTCTATCACGTTGCCACTCCCTTTACCCGGCAATTTTTCATATTTATGGATTTCTTTATAAACTTATTATTTTATGATTTATTTTTTTTGCTTAATAATAACTTTGTTTATAAAATATTGGGACTCTATTTTAATATATTACAAATGTAAAAGCTATTCTATAGAAATATCTCAATTGTGAAAATTTAACGATGATTCAAAGATTATTACATGGATTTTATTTTTTGTGGAGTTTTCAATAAGTCTTCTGCCTGATGCAACCCATAAATAATTATTTAAATTAAAAGATAAATCAACCATTAGATTTAGGAGAAGAGGAAATTAAAGAAGAATATAAATATAATTGACCTGATTTAGTAGAAGAAAAAATTAGATAGCAAAGGAAGTGTTGAGACTTAACCTAAATGGAGAAAAGATATATTTATGTTTAAGATTGATCACAGAGTGAACAAATATGAAAGAATGAATTTGCTAAAGACAACACAATAGAATATATATTTATAGGTTAAAATATATCCTGAGGGACAAGGTTCAGGATATATGAAAGAATGAGCGTAGTATCGAGTATCAACCAATCTTTGGTCAAAACCAAAGCCGGCTATCTCACTACTTCCTAATGGCCAATGATGAGTCAATTAAAAGGTTCTAAAGGTTAGTTAGCGCTTAATGACACTAAGGAAGCCTAATGTTATCTTTGACTGACTCAAGGAACATTAGTACAAACCAAAGTATCACGCTAACATAGCTATCACTTCGTCCATATCAGTATACCCCATGCATCCTCCATGATTTATTGTTACTTATCTAAAAGGTGCCCCAGATCCGGGTATAGGATCTTTAACAAAAACCCAAACAAGGACCCAAAATATAAAGCAAGCAAGTCAAACAAGGAAAGTGAGTAAAGGTGATCTAGCCTTAAGGTAATCCCACTTTTAAGTAAAGTCCCCGACAGAGTCTCCAGTTCTGTAATACAGTGGGAGAACTGACTTGGGTGTTTTGCGTTTGGTCGCAATTGTTGCGGATAGTAAGAGTTTCCACCGACTTTTCTTTTATCCAATAAGGAAAGGTTGAAAAGAACAGGAAAGACCTTTCGAGATTATTTCTTGAGTTAGGGGGTAGGTTATGAAAAGGGAAGGTGTTAGCACCCTTTTCATCTGTAGTTATCTACGGGCTCTTAGTTGCTTGCTAGATCACTTGCTTTTTGTTTGAAAATGTGCTTGTGGTGTGGGTTTTGAATGTATTTTGAAAATGTCTTTGTAATGGTTCTCATTTCTATAATAACGAGTACAAAGTTTTGTTCTGAAAATAGTTCAAAGAGGTATTTATGGAATGTGTTTTTGAAAGTGATTTTGAAAAGGTGTCTTTGTAATGGTTCTCGTTTCTATAAGAATGTGTACAAAGTGTTTCAACTTTTGAAAATGTTTCAAATGAAAGTGTTGGTGTATAAAATGTTTTTGTTGTGAGCAAGCGAGCAATTAGGAGTATCCTACCTACTCAAAAGGTCTTAATGTTATTTTCCTCCTCCTTTAGATATTGTTATCTTCCATTGATTTGGTAAGAATCCCCATCATTGGATGTGAAGGGACAGGCGCGGGTCAATCGTACAGTCATAGAAGGCAACTTATGAGATGCTTTAGCAATTTTCGTAAGGGACTAGATCGTTTTACCGAAGGCAACATCAAGGGACTACAATCTTTTTTATCGAAGGGTCTTTGCTAAAGCATCTCATATTTGAGGGACATGATTGTTTTTCCGAGGCAACAAGCGGGATTATCCTAGAGGTGCATGTGTGAAAAGTGTGTTTGATTCAAGTTAATTTATCTTTGATTAAGGTTATCTAGCGATTAATTTTGAATCTTGTCATACACGCCTAATTACTATGCAGTATAAAGAAAAATAGTAAATTGTGAAAATTAAAATTCTACGCTATTACAGAGTTTTCGGGAATGGGGGTACAAATTTACAAATGGGGATGGATCAATGTGATTAAAAGTCAAAATAGGCAATCAATACAACTAAATTGAATCGAACAAATTAATTAAAACTATAATAGTCTATGAAGTAAAAATTAAATAACAGAGTATAAAAATTCTTGATATTTTGTTTGTGAGGAAAAATAAAATTCTATTATATTATTTTTTGAAATTGCGTTTATCATGAAGAAATTAAACAAACAATTTAAGACTAAAAAAAAGTTAATAAAATTATTTACACAAATCCATAACTATATTAATTAAGAAAATAAACTAAATAATTTGAAATTTATATTATTGAATTTTAAGAAAATACAAACAAAATTGATATTCTTAAAAAAACTTAATGACATGTTTCTGTAGTTTATTATTTTTATTTGAACTTTAAAGTCTAAACTAATAAATTAAGAAAATTATATTTTAAAGAAGGGAGGGGTTTAAATAGAAAATAGGGAGTGCTGGCGAGTAAATCATTACTGGGCTTTAGCTACTGATTAAGTTGAAGCCCAATAGTTTATTTTTGTTTAATAAAAAGGGAATGAAGCAAACAGAAAGAAAAAGAAAACGTCCCTAGGAGGTCTCAAACCCGAAACCTTTCCTCCAAACCATCACACCTTAACCACCACGACATCTGCTTCAATCATTATTATTAGGATTTTATTAATACAAAAGGTGAAAATGATTTATTTATTTTTTATTGTTAGTCTCTTCGCTGCTGGCACAAAATTATCCCTTTGTTTCTCTTCACCTCCCTCACGCTCTCTCTGTACCTTGTAACAAACCAACAAAAATCAACTCTTTCTCTTCCAATCATTCCTCTTCATAAAACTTACAGCGACCATGCAAAACATTCGCAATAACCCTATGATTAATCCTCAAAAGCGCATCCTCCGCTGGACACACAAACTTCCCTGATTCCTCAAACTCAATCGCCTCATCTGCCACAATATAGATCGTCACAACACGCTTATCGCATCCCAGAACCGTCTCCCCGATCTGGATCTTCACCTTCGTCTCCATGCAAAGCTGCTTCACGATCTCGCCGCCGCGACCGACTATGCTCCTGATCTTGCGGACAGAACAAAGGACAATGGATGTTGGTTTACGGTTTGTCGAAGGTGATGGATGATGTCAGATTCACTTGTTTATTTTCACAAACTTCATCATTTTTCTGTATGTGTTTTTGTTCTCAAAAATGAAATTACGGCGAAGTTGAGCAGAGAGGTGAGAGAGCTTGAAGAGTTTTGTACATGTACTATGAAAAGATGTTGTCATTAACAAGATTTTTTTTGTTATTTTGTTATAGGCTTGCAAACGAAGATCAACAACACTTTCTGGGGATATTTGGCCATATATAGCCTTATTCAACTGCTCCTTGAAATAGGTTATGGGATGGTGAGGTGAGGAGTAAAAAAAGAAAACTCTGAGTTGTGATTTTTAACAGGGGAGTATATATGAGGTTTTCAGCTCAGATTTCGCAACAATAACAATCACGGTAAAATCAGCAATAACAACTATCAATCGCGAAGGTATGATAATGGCGGGGGGAAAATTACTTGTCAGAGTCGGCTTCAAAAGGTGAGTAAGAAATCCTTATTTTATACTTTCTTCTTCGTTCGACCCTTCTTCTACTGTTGCTTGTGATTATGAAATTTATTGTTGTTGTTTCTGTATTGCATGGTTGCGGTTTTGGTTAATGTTGATGTTTGAAGTTGGCTTTGCGATTTGAAGTTCAGGGTTTGCGGTTACAGTGAAGTTTTACAGGGAAGTCCCTTCTGTAAACTTTCTCTCTTTCTCTCTTTAATTTCTAAAGGGTTGTGCGTTAGGAAGATGATGAGATAAACTAGGGTTTTGGGACAGTATCAAAATGAAATAAGGTTTTTTGTATGCTTTGTGATGTTGTGGTGTTTTCTTTTGAACAACAATATTGCTCTGGTTTTTTATGGATCATGTTGTTTCCCCTTTGGTTATGTTTGTATCTTCCTTTTTATAGGTGGTAAATATGGATTTGGGAAGGGGGAAATAAGATAAATGTTTGAACTATTATGAGGCATTGTTCCATTGATTTTTTAGAGGCAGTGTGTGTTCTTTCCATTTTGGTGCAACCTGATAGCATAGCAGCAAGCAGCATAACAGTTGGCTTGGACTGGTTTATTTGTTTTTTATGGACTGTTTTGGACAGTGCATGCAGGGCAGCAATGTAGTTTTTCTGGGCAGCAATGCAGTCTGTTTTTTTTTACAGTATTTGTTTTCTTTGTGAACCAAAAAACATATTTTTGTGATTTGAAATGAAGATATTTCTTTGGGCCAATAATAGGACAAAGTTGAGGATTTTGTTGGTCTTAAATCCTTGATTTGTGATGTTGTTGTTTCTGAATTTTGTATTTGACTACTGTGATTTTGCTACACCACCCTTTTTCTGATTTCTCTCACAAGTCCTAATGATGAGATTAGGAACAAAATTTGCTTTTAACCTTCATTATTTATATGCTAACTGTATCTTCCTTTTCTTTGGCAAGGAAATTTACAATGAGAAGTCATGGATAGGCTTGAAGGAAGTGGTGAAGCTTGGCACGAAGAGTTTGGTAGTTTTTTGAAGAAGACATCAAAGTTTTTCAAATTAGGATTTAGGAAACCTTGTAGAATTTTCCAACACCTTAGAATAATTTCTCCATGACAAAACAAACTTGTAACTTTGAAATTAATGTAGTAATATGAAATTTTGAGTGAATGAAATTTCTTGTAACTCAATTGCACATTCGAATAATTGAACTTGTTATTGCTTGTAATTTTTGTAGCTTGAGATTTGAATGAATCTTTGAACAATGACGAGTTTGAATCAAACTTTGCCTATTATGTGAATAAACTTGATGATGGACTTGAGAACTTCGAAGGGTAAACTTTGAATCATGTTTAGGTCAAGACTTGTCCATGTATCACCCTTTAAAATTTTCAAATGATTGAAAGGTCCTTGTAATTCCTTGCCTCTTGAATTTTAATTCAACACTCTAATCGAACTTGCGTGACACGCAATGAAATTTGAAAAGATGATGGTTCCTTAAACTCTAAGAAACTCACATTTCACAACATCCAAATGAGGCTTACTTCCAAGCTTAGCTCACTTTAAACCTTAATCAAGTGATCTTTTAAATGACTGAACTTTACTTTAATTCTCAATTAAAACTAAAATCAAATTCCAAATCAATTTGCCTTTGCAAACAAACAGGAACAACCAAGTTTTGATCATAATGATTTCTCTGCCTTATGTCTTGCGTCATGCTTTGTGTCCAATCACCATAACAACAACGCCTTCTTGAATTGAAATTAGAAGCCAGACTTTTTAAAGTCAGGAATTGACTTATAACATTTTTTTGATAAATTTCAAAACCTTATGAGCATAATTTGACTCCAATCTTTAAAGTAATTCTCATAGACAATGCTATTTATGATACTTTGCAAAAAGAAATTCCTCAGGTTGTTGAGAATTGAAGAAATTACGAACCTCACAAATTGGACACGAGTTTCTTGTGAGTAGGTCAAATTTGCAAAATGACCTCTAAAATATTCGAATTTCTGATGATCTTTCTCACGTAATCAGCTCTTGACATTATTTGAATTTGATCTTGAAAAGGTTGACTTTTGATCAGTGCAGTTGATTTTCAGTTATCTGAACTATCGACTGAGCAAACTTGCAATACGAAGTTTGAAACTTGACACGAACATTTTTGAAAATACCTGAAGAACCATGAAGACCATTTGAAACCTTGAAGACTCAATTTTCTTTGAGAAATACCAAACCCTAGTTGCTGACTCAATGCCTAGGAAGAGAATCTGTCTGATTAAATCCTAAGCCATTTTGAGTATTTGAGAAACCCTAGGATAGCATCTTGAACGAGAAATGGGAGGGCAAATTTTGGGGTACAACAACATGATTTTCCATAAACTAGTTTAAATGGTGTGGTTCCAATCGGAGTTTTATATGCTGTCCTATATGCCCATAATGCGTCATGTAACTTAGATGACCAATCTTTCATAGAGGTTGCTACAATTTTTTCTAAGATTTGCTTTATTTCTCTGTTGGAGACCTCTACTTGCTCACTTGTTTATGGATGATAAGGTGTTACGACACGATGTCGGACTCCGTACTTCGCTAATAATTTTTCTAGGATTTTGGAAATGAAATGGGAGCCACCATCACTAATGACGAGTCTCGGTACACCGAATCTTGGAAAGATTATGTTTTTGAAAAGCCTGACTACTACTCGCACATAATGAGACACTTTTCCTTATATTCTTTGTTTAACCCTTGAACCCTTTCTATGATCTTCCCATCTTACTCTCACTAACATCACAATATTATCACCTTGTCCTCATAGTCTCTACCTCTTATTATTATTCTATTTAATTAATTAAAATAGTTTCCAACTAAATATTCTAATTATTCAAACTATCCTACAAATACTCAATATCATCTTAATTCTCACTACCCCATCATACACCACACAAAATATCATATCAAACATCATGTTCATCACAACATCACATATACTTCATTAATACGTCACAAATACTCATCATAAATCAATTAAATAATTAAATAAATAATCTAATTATTTTGGGGTGTTACATTTTACATGCATGCAAAAGTAACAAGCCAAATGAATTGACGATAATGTATATTTTTTTGAAGCTAGCGCATACGTGTAATATTCAACTATATTAAACCTCTCCCAAACCAATTCTAGACCAATCTCAAACCAAAAAACTCAATATGTCTTATGCATCCACATACATTATTAATCCTCACAATAATGGAGAGACATATGTCTATGATGTATCTGAGTTTGGTTTCTAAAATATTGATATTACTCAGTTTGTAATTAATATGAAAATCAAATTTCTTGCATTTGAAATAGAGAATACAGTCAAAGTTAAGGTTTGGTCCAGTATCACAAATTATATATCAAAATTCTGTATTTTTTAAAACAGTCACGTCAATTTTTTCTAGCTAAAGGTTCGAGATGATGAAGATATTTAGAATTTGTTTGTTAGTTATGAATATTTTGGGTTCAACTATATTGAGTTGTATATTTTACTCCAACATCAACATGACGTTTTCTTGCATCTATTCGTCGTTAACAAAGTCATAAATTTATTCAATGTATACGACAATAGCTACCCAGTGATAGCAAAAGAGGAATATTGGCCTACATATGAAGGATATGTAATTTGGCACAAGAAAAATATGAGAAGGAAGAAAAATAATCGTCCCAACAACACACGTATTAAAATCGAAATGAATACGACTGACAAATTAAAAAGAAAATGGTATATCGTCAGGCCAGACACACAAAAATATTGTCCCAATGTTGAAACAAGTTTTAGATGGTAATTTATTTTGTTGTTAAATTTTTTGTAACCTTGGAATTTAACATAGATAACAACTTTTGATTACAACAAAACGAACATAGACACGCCTCAAACAACAACACAGACAACAAATAAAAAGACTTAACACCACGACATATCTAAGAGCATACAAAAATCAAAACAATATTATCTGGTGCATACATCATATCTTAACATTATTATCATTACATACACTGGATATAATCATTGTCATCCGCAATAGAGATGTACGAAACAAGTCTCTTAAATTTTTTAATTCTTTCACCATATATTTATACTAAATGATATACTTGTCTTTTACTATTCAGGTTAGAGCGGATGAAAAAAATATTAAAAAGAAAATGAGAAGAGATGTGAAAAACAATGGTTGAAAGCACACATATATTTATACTAAATGATAACTATTAAAATATAATATTTTTAACACTTAAACGCCAGATAAATTGGCGTCTCCTCTGTACACCACTCATAGTGCAACCAATTTGATTGACTTAACTTATAGAAAGTGCCGATTCAATTTGTCTGCCTTCCGTCAATTTATATGACTTCAGTGCTACAAATGAATTATTTTGTTTAAAACTTGAGTATTTTGAAAATTAGTGGAAAAACAAGGTTAGTTTGGTATTTTAGTCGAAAAACAAGGTTACTTTGAAAAAAAGATTATTTATAAACTAATTATTTATTGATATGTAAGTGGTAAGTGATCAAATGTTTACTTAATAATAATTTATTATAATCTTGTTGTACGTCATGTTTTTTTATCAAGAATTACTTGATGAGTTATTTTTGTATTAATTAATTAAGAACGTATTTTACAAATAATTAATAGTTTGTTTTATTGATTTACATCAAAACCTATGACAAATTTTTTTAAAAGGCCAAAAAAAGAATTAATTAAAACAAGGCATAAGCAATACCAAAAGAACAAATTTGTCTGTTATAAACACCACTTCAAATTACATCAAAGCGGAATTGAAGTATGCTAGTCAACAACAGACAACAACAGAACAAACTTCACCAAACCAAATTGTCAAACACCACAGCCTCCAAATATATATATCTACAACCTAACTAGAATATATTGTTGCAACACCAATGCCTGAGCCTGTTCGATTGACCTACGGATACGCTACACCTTAAAACAGAAGATGAAAATGGTTATGTATAAGGTATTCCCAGTCTCGCGTGTTATTATCTAAACTATGAGCTATTTTTTAAGCTATCATGGAGCGCGTGTCGAAAACAAGTTCTGAAAATGTGATATATAGTTTTCATAAACGCTTTCAAACAGTCTCGCAAGTCTTTATTCAATAGATAAGCTTAAATAACACAATTCAAACAAACAAACCCTAACATCAATGTAAGGTTGGTCAATCTCTACCTCATACTCCTCATATGGTTCCTATGGATGCTTCTGTGACAACATCAAATAAGTTTTGACCCAAAAAAAGAATGTTTTTTATTTTGAGAAAATGGGTGTTTGAGAAACTATAAGAAAAAGGGTTTCTTAAAGAAAACCAATAGGTGGTGGGAAGAAAATAAGAGCTCTATGATTTTGCTACTCCCTTTCCTGGGAAATGTTTACATGAATTGCTTTATATATTGTGTAAAAAATCCTAGCGCTGAAACTTACATGCACAAAGTGCGGAGAAGCTAGGCACCACAGGTTTGAACCCATGCCCCAACATAACAAATGTCCTTATCTTTAAAGCACGTACATTGTTGTGACTTTCCAATCCCCGCAAGCTTTAAATTTTCTCGGCATTTGAGAGATCAAGGACAGCCAGTTCATGTGGCAATGTGTCCAAAGGAATGAATTTCAAAGGACAACCTTGCCATTGTATCCATTTCAATTCATCCAGAAGAAACTTGTCTTTCAAACTCAGATTATTGATCTGAAGCAATCTAAAATTAACTTTTGTTTCAAAGGATTTTGTATCAAATATAACATCGTTATATTTCTCTGCTTCAGGCTTTATTAATCTTTTCTTAAAGTCTAGTGCAACTCCTTGTATGCATATTGTTCCCTACATTAGAAAACAATGGAGACTGCTGAATATCACGAATTTCAAGAAATACAGACTTGTGTGTAGAAATTGTAATTGTTGGATTGAAATTGTAACTCACCTTCTCAACACGTTCATTGAGTCCCCCTAGAAACTCAGCCACAATCATCAAAATATTACTTAACTCCTTCAAAACCGTTTTCACCAAAAGGCTATCAGATTCTCATACTCGCCTTCATCACTAAGCCACAAAAACAACGAAGAGTAAAACAAACAAAAAAAGAAAGTATAGCAGAATCAAAAGAACAATCCATGAGAGCACAAGTAGTACCACTGAACAAATCATTAAAATATATTATTAAAGTCATTTTAAGGATGATTTTTAACTAAATTCGCATGCTTATGTGACATGTGGTGACTCGGGGAATCTGATTTCGAGTGAGTAGCTATAATTCAAGTGACATGTGATGACTCGGGGAATCTGATTTCGTATGAGTAACTATAATTCATTTCATGCTAGTTTATTCTTCTATTGTAAATCACAAGTTTGAAATATGAAATACTTTTTCCACACTCATACTTTAACTATTATTGCAAAAATAGGTGATTACAAAATTGAGAAACCTATTATTGAAAACAAAGCCGGCAAGTCCACCAAGTTGTTTCATAGAGTCTCTCCACTTGGAAACCATACATTATCAAATTCAGTCTTGTTCTAACAAATGTTATATTTCAGGAAACCATAACTTGACAAGGGGTTTTTCTGCGTAAGTTTTTAACATTTCAGGAACATCTAGATTCAATTTTAACAAATGTTATATTTCAAAATTATCAGTTAACAAAAAGAGACAACAATATTTGTTACCTATTTAATTTTGTTGTTGGGAAAAATGAGAGCCACTTCTCTGTATGAATAAAATCACTTTAAGCAGAAAATGTATGCGAACCAGACAATATCCCTCTTGGTTCATTTAATACAGAAGTGTTAAGCAGAATATTTGAAGAAATGATTTGATGACTTTGATTGTATTCTTCTTAATAAATAATTCATCAAATCTTTTTAAACGGATCGAAAGTGCATCTTAAATTCATTGTTACTTTATTATAATTATTTTGTAAATAAACAGATGCCATTGTTATCTTAGTATTTTATCCAATGCCCGATTTTGAACACGGGTCTTCTAATTCCTTTCAACTCTTAACTCAAACATATTTGAGCTAAACAATTCACTCTACTTTATTGAAAATACTCTATTTTTAACCAATGGCATTAGCAACCTTAAGAACTAAATTTTACCAGTGCCAAATTTTGACATAAGATATTTGACTGGCAAGACATTGATTAAAAGTAAATATTTTCCAAGATAGCCTGCATCATTCTGCTTGCTCCGCCCCAACATAGTTACTAAGACACTGTATAGATAAATTATTTTGTGTTGTTTTAAAAATTTAAAAAACAAAGGAATGACAGCTGTGGGATTTAAACAAATGTCAAAACTATCTTCACTAAACTATGTGCATTGATTTGAGAAAAATCCTAATAATTTTCAGTCGCCACTTATTTAAGGACTTAGGACTTGGTTTTTGTTAAATTGAACTTAATTAGGGAAACAATTCAACTTTTGCCGAGATTTTACTGCTTTAGTTTTGAGGCATTTAAGGAAACTCTAGATTCGGTCTTGTTCTAACAAATGTTATATTTCAAAATTATTAATTAAACCAAAAAAGACGACAAGAGTTGTTACCTATTTAATACTGTTATTGCAAAAAATGAGATCCACTTCTTTGCATGAACAAAATCACTTTAAACAAAAAATGTATATGAACCAGACAGTCTTCCTCTTGGTTTAATTAATGTTACATAAGAGCAAATTACAAAAGTATTGAGCAAACTCCAAGGTATAGTATTAAAGTCCCACATCGCTGAGTTATCAAAGAAGAAAAAATATGTAAGATATAAAAAAGACAACAAGCATGACATTAAATTCATACCTTTCTCGGCCTTTTGGCTAAGATCAAGTGTAGTATCTGTTCTTATCAGTTTAATATCTGATATGTGGGCCAATGGTCCACACGATATTAAATTTATTTCTTGAGGGGGAGAGACCACTACAATGGCTTGCTATTGGGTCTCTTAAGTGTCGCTTTTGCGTTGCACTGTTGCAATAGCCTGGCACACCCCACCTAACCTAGTTCAAATTTATGTCCTTCTTACTAGATCCACAATATTTTCTTTAATGTTATATTATTTTTTGATCCTGTTTCTATCCATATGTTTTCTTAAACAGAATGTCGACACAATATTTCACTGGAACAAGCTATAATTAGGAAAAAAACTTGAACAAGAAATCATGTCAAGGAGATAGTCGTAAACTCGATCTAAAACAGAATGTCGACACAAGATTTCACTGGAACAAAGAAAACGAGAGAAACTATATCAAACAAATTCACACAAGAAAAAGGAATTGAAGAGAGGAAGATACTCAATTTTCACGGATCTTAATTAATAGCAGAAATGGAATGAGAAAACTGTGTGCTATATTGTGTTATAATACTAAGTCAAAATGAACCACTTCCTAATGGAGACATAAAGGAATGGGAATGTCATAGTACTGCTCATAATGTTATACAAGCTAACTAATAAAAAATAGAAAGCAAAGCTGAAACCTACCTTCTGCGTTTCAAGTACTAACTAAAAAACGAACTAGGCAGTATTTCTTGATCTTTAATCCTTCCCTAATTTAGGTGATTATCAAGGGTACATATCCTCCTTGCTAGTCATATCCAATCTTTAATTTCTTCGAGTTTTCGAGTAATCAATAGGGTATATTGATTTGTAAGTACCATGGACTCTAGAGTATTTTCAACTCATAACTTTCTGATATTTTTGATTGAGTTTTTGGAAGCATAATGTCAAACTTGAAAGGAATGATTAGAAGCAGACTATATTAGTATCCAACATATAACAAAGTAGTGGATATAAAAAGCGATTGAGCAATAGTTGGAATGCCGGGGAAGATGTCCTCAAGATCTATCAAAGGCCTAGGAAATACATTGCTTACTGGTAGTTGATTAGTTCCTACTCTTCCACAAACTCCATAATATCATAGCAAAGATACTCTCCCTTTCTCCTTTGACATGTGACAGATTTTCTCTCCAATGTTCCTACCTAGCAGCAGTCTAAATGCTTTTATTACACTGCAGCAGCACCTGCTCTGCTGTCTCCAATTTAGACCACTGACAATCACTAGCAACTTGCACCCTTTTTTCGATCAATCTTACACAAGTTGGGAAATACTTTGCCTACGGGTAGTTGAGTCCCACGTCGAAAGAAGGTGAAAGGTATTGAGAGAAGCAAGAGTATAAAAGAACTCGAATACCTTCATCACAACTTACTTACCTGGATGGGGTCAATGGTTGATCATGAAGGATCATGGCCTAGGAGAGTGACCTCCATTGCACTTAGGAGGGGTGCTAACCTAAGGTCTACCCAAGTGGTGGAGCCTACATCATAATTTGTTGCAATGGGGGCCTGCGTTCGCGCGGCCCCCTCTTATTCCAATCTTCAAGTACTTTTTACAGCCCCCTCTTATTCCAATCTTCAAATACTTTTTACATCATAATTTTAATGGTTTTTTTTTATATTTTTAATAGTGTTGGCCAATAAAGTTTGGTTTCTGTGCAAATTTTGGACCAGTTGTTTGATATTAAGGTAAACCACTTAGTCTCAGTATGATTAGTTTCCAACGGACGTGGTTTAGCTTTAGAGTAACAACAAGCAAAATTATAACTTGCCACTGCTGCTTCATCAGGCTCTGATTTTTCCTCCCAAACTAGGTGTTGCAGATTGTAATTTCTGATGGAAAATGTTTTGTTTTTGCCATGTCTATCTTGTCTTTATTAGGACAAAGACACCAATCCTTTAATCCTTATTTTAATAAACAATTAAGTAATAAAAGAAATGATTAACCAAATCCAGCACTATGATTTTTGTAGGTATGCATGGTTATATGTTTCAATTGCAAACTAAATTTCATAAAAATGCACAATAATGGCATATGTGAAATAACAATTCAAGAAAAAAACATTTTTTTGAGTCTTGTAGTTTTACTCGCATAATAGCCTTCTCTCAAATCATTTTCCCTCAATTCTTTTTTCCTTAAGACAGTTTTGCATCGGAAATTTTTATCATATCTCAAGCATTTTGATTCAGTCCCAAAATATGGTGTACATTGTTGATGTTGAACATTTTGACTTAATCATTATGGATCAAACAAAAGCACACGGTTTTACTTTTCAAAATAGAATTTTGAAGTTCATATATACAAAATGTACACAGGACAATAACTTGACCAAACAACCTCAAAGTGTATCAAAGTCATTTTCAAAATTTTAGACAGAAAAGTTGCAAAAAAAAATCACCAGCTTCTAGAGATTGTTAGAAATGATTTTGTTTGGACAAATGATAAACACGTGAACATGAAAACAGTTTTCACTTCAACCAAACTACCAATTAGGAGCACAAGTATAGAAAATATTATAAGCCAACAAGCTAATTTACAAAGTAGTTTCTGCTGTCAAATGTGAGTTATATGTTGATGTTTAATCACTAAGTGAAAATTTAAAATTAAGAGTCCAAAAATGAGAGTGTGATCTTCAACTTTTATTCTAATATAATAGCAAGTTTGTAGTAACGAGACTTAATGTCTGAAATTTTTAATAGAGGTTGAGTATTGTTTGCTTTTCCTTTTTGGACTATGCCAAACTGTAAGGATCCATGGTGTTTGTAAATCGGAGATTTAAGCTAAAAAATGTATGAATCCCACCCACCACCAAAAAGAGATGGTTCAGAGGCTAGGCTCACCAGGTGTTGTGGGCTAGAGGTGCAGCGGCCCGTGGTGTTGTGGACTATGCCAAACTGTAAGGATCCATGGTGTTTGTAAATCGGAGATTTAAGCTAAAAAATGTATGAATCCCACCCACCACCAAAAAGAGATGGTTCAGAGGCTAGGCTAGAGGTGCAGCGGCCCGTGGTGTTGAGGACTATGCCAAACTGTAAGGATCCATGGTGTTTGTAAATCGGAGATTTAAGCTAAAAAATGTATGAATCCCACCCACCACCAAAAAGAGATGGTTCAGAGGCTAGGCTCACCAGGTGTTGTGGGCTAGAGGTGCAGCGGCCCGTGGTGTTGTGGACTATGCCAAACTGTAAGGATCCATGGTGTTTGTAAATCGGAGATTTAAGCTAAAAAATGTATGAATCCCACCCACCACCAAAAAGAGATGGTTCAGAGGCTAGGCTAGAGGTGCAGCGGCCCGTGGTGTTGTGGACTATGCCAAACTGTAAGGATCCATGGTGTTTGTAAATCGGAGATTTAAGCTAAAAAATGTATGAATCCCACCCACCACCAAAAAGAGATGGTTCAGAGGCTAGGCTCACCAGGTGTTGTGGGCTAGAGGTGCAGCGGCCCGTGATCCTTCCACTGTCAGGAGTAGGAAGTGTTCGCTGCTCTGTGAAACCAGCCTCACGCTATACCCTCCTATCTAAGACTCACAAGACCCGTGCCTTCGCACAAGTCCTGTGGCTCACCTCGCAACTTGGAGCGGGCAGGCCAGCATAGTGCAACCAACAGACCAACCTATTAAGCCTTAGCCGTGTTCCATCACCTTGGTGCCCCCACATGGGTCACAAGCTAGCGCTACTCAGCTCGGCGAACTAACAAGCATGTCAAACATTTATGAACACTTTTTTGTGTGATGTTCGAGCCAATGTGGGACTTAATGGATATAAATTCGTATAGTATATATAATATTTAGATGGAACATGTTATAAAACTAATCATTGAAAAGATGTGGTTGTAAAGGTTTGTTAAATGGCTTGCTTTGTACTCGGTACTCCCCAACTACTTTTGACATGTCATAACACTAATCATTGAAAAATGTGGTTGAGGGATTTAATCTACATATATAGAGGGATAACTGGACACTCAAAAAGTGAATATCCAAAACCAATGACAAAGTAGTAGAATGTAGCACATACAATTTGTAAAGTGAACAAACATATATACCTACCTGGTTTAGCTTAGAGTAACAACAACCAACATTATAACTTGCCACTGCTGCTTCATCGGGCTCCTGCTTTGTTCCCAAAACTGACTCAAATCTCTCTAATGCTTCCTCGTACTTAGCATTCCTTCAGCATTTAAACAAGAAAGTAATGGACATTAGGATTATCAGGAAGATACCATTATTTTTATTATTCTAATCTAGATATACTCTTAGAAAATTGGATGCTTCAAAATTAAAGCATTTTTTCCCTCAAACTAGGCGTTGCAGATTACAATTTCATATAAGAATGTCATGTCTATCATGTCGTTACAAGAAACAAGTCACCAATCCTTTATTTCTTATTCTAATAAGCAATTGAGTAATAAAGGAAAATATTTACTTAATCCAGCACAACATTACGTTTTTTGTATTTTTGCATTTTTGCATGTATTTTTGTACTTTTTGTATTTTTGGATGTACTTTTGTATTTTTGCATGATTATATGTAATTCAGTATTAAATCCAGGAAAGTAATGGATATCAATGAGATGCCATTAATTCTTCAGTCCTAATCTATATTACAATTTCATACCTCGAGAAATATAACCATGTGTACCAGCAAAAAAGCTAAAACCCGTCTGAGAGTTTTCAGCAACACCAAAATCAGCAATTTTTGTCTCATAATCTTCATCAAGCAGCTAAAATCATCAACCATCACCTTTCTCTAATTGCTTCACAAACCATCCTGTTTTTCTTCAGCGTGATTCGATAAACCTTTCCATGAGCACCATGGCCGATTAAATTATCTTCGTCCAAATGACTTATTTCATCAGCATCAATATCCACTTGTGAAAAGATGCTAGTTTCCATTTTTTTACTTGCTTCCTTTTGACATTTTTGTAACTTGTTTGCCCTTTGAATCCTGAAGCTTCTACACATCAAAACCGCAGTGATGAAGATAACAATAATGACCAAGAGCATTACATATTTATAACCAAAGAGAATTCTTCTATGACTAATGATCTTTATCACAAATCTTCAAATCAGAATTTATTGAACTTTTTGGAATTTTCTCAACGCATGAACCTTTGTTTCAACCAAAAACAGCATTGTGGATGTTGAATATTTTGATTTAGTCATGTCTCAAACATTATGGATCAAACATAAAGTACACTATTTTACGTTTTAAAAAAGAATTTTGAAGTTCATATATATAAAATGACACCTCATGTAATGTACAATAACTTGGTCATACAATATTCACTAAATTAGGCCTCTAATAACCTCCTTTGAGCATGAAATGATATCATTGATCTCAAAGTGTATCAAAGTCATATTCAAAAAGTTGAGACTAATCATCACTATAATGAATGTGATTATTAGCCATTAGTCATGACTATAGGTGAAAAGTCATATAAGAAGCTAAATAGATTATTTGAAAGGCTTCTAATGCATTATTATAATTAGCTAAATGGATTATTTGAAAAGCTTATAATGCACTATTTGAGCATGATATTATATCACTAATCTCAAAGTACTAAAGTCATATGTGTTCAAAGGTTATTCTTCTCAAAAATATTAATGCAATAACAAACTCCATAATCTTAAAAGCTCAAAGAGAGAATGGGAAATTACAGTCCCTGTGACATTACATAAATAAGCATCACATAAACAAAAAATAATACAAGGAAAACAATATAACATGCTCAAACCATGTCCAAGTAACATTACCATGCACATATATTTTTATTCAAACTACAGGAGGCAAATTGGATGGACCATATAAAAGAGGCTTGAATTTCAAGTCTCCTATTCATGTCTTGGCGTCAGAGTGAACCAAAGAAACAACATATAATAGAATAGAGGGAAGCAAAAACTATTGAGCTGTGATTGGTGCCATTAATAGTATTAATGGAAATGGACAATTTTATTGATCATAAAGTTTCTTATGTATATCATACTAGTAAATAAAACAAGATACTGCAAAGGTGGCAACAAAAAAATTGAGACCTATAATTAACTACAAAATATACACGGTGAAATCAAATGTGATGGAATGATATTGCTCAATCAATTCCTTAGAGCTAAACCGGTTGTTTTCTTGTGTCGACGCAAAGGGGTTATTTCTTAATAAATATTCCAAAAATTGATTTGATGGCATTGATAAATGATTCATGGAATCTTTTCAATAACGGGTCGAATTCTGGGGATGCCCTTGCATTTGCAAGGTCAGGATTAGTTCTGATTCTCTGTTAAACAACAACAGCATTAGGCAGCTTATTTAGCAAATATGATATTGTAACTTGTAGAGTTATTATAGTTATCACCTTAAAGTCCTCAAAAGCCAGAATTTAGAGCTTCTCCAAGTGTAGAAAATGCATAGAATGTCAGGTGGAATCTATTTAGAAAACAACAACAAATTAACATGGCTGTTCTAATAATCTTATTGTTGCTTGGTGGCTGGCACCCCCTAATGAACCAACAAAAAAAGAGATGGTTCAAGGGCTAGGCTCACCAGGTGTTGTGGACCGGAGGTGCAGCGGCCCGTGATCCAAGGGCTAGGCTCACCAGAATTTAGAGCTTCTCCAAGTGTAGAAAATGCATAGAATGTCAGGTGGAATCTATTTAGAAAACAACAACAAATTAACATGGCTGTTCTAATAATCTTATTGTTGCTTGGTGGCTGGCACCCCCTAATGAACCAACAAAAAAAGAGATGGTTCAAGGGCTAGGCTCACCAGGTGTTGTGGACCGGAGGTGCAGCGGCCCGTGATCCAAGGGCTAGGCTCACCAGAATTTAGAGCTTCTCCAAGTGTAGAAAATGCATAGAATGTCAGGTGGAATCTATTTAGAAAACAACAACAAATTAACATGGCTGTTCTAATAATCTTATTGTTGCTTGGTGGCTGGCACCCCCTAATGAACCAACAAAAAAAGAGATGGTTCAAGGGCTAGGCTCACCAGGTGTTGTGGACCGGAGGTGCAGCGGCCCGTGATCCAAGGGCTAGGCTCACCAGAATTTAGAGCTTCTCCAAGGGTAGAAAATGCATAGAATGTCAGGTGGAATCTATTTAGAAAACAACAACAAATTAACATGGCTGTTCTAATAATCTTATTGTTGCTTGGTGGCTGGCACCCCCTAATGAACCAACAAAAAAAGAGATGGTTCAAGGGCTAGGCTCACCAGGTGTTGTGGACCGGAGGTGCAGCGGCCCGTGATCCCTCCACTGTCAGGAGTAGGAAGTGTTCGCTGCTCTGTGAAACCAGCCTCACGCTATACCCTCCTGTCTAAGACCCACAAGACCCATGCCTTCGCACAAGTCCCGTGGGTCAACTCGTAACTTGGAGCGGGCAGGCCAGCATGGTGCAACCATCAGACCATCCTGTTAAGCCTTAGCCATGTTCCATCACCTTGGTGCCCCCACATGGGTCACAAGCTGACGCTACTCAGCTCGGCGAACTAACTATCATGTAAAACATTTATAAAGACTTGTTTGTGTGATGATCTATCCAATGTGGGACTTAATGGATATAAATTTGTATAGTATATATACTATTAAGATGGAACGTGTTATAAAAGTGATGATTGAAAAGATGTGGTTGTAAAGGTTTTTTAAATGACTTACTTTGTACTAGGCACTCCCCACAACTTTTGACATGTTATAACACTAATCATTGAAAAGATGTGGTTGGAAAGGTTTTTGTATGTTTGCATGATTATATGTTGCAAATCAAATATCATAAAATGCCCAATAATGAGATATGTGAAATAAAAGTTCTAAACAAGAAAATGTAGTTAATCTCTATAGCAGATTGAACAAAGTACTTCCATTATAAATGAAATGTGATGGAAGACTGTTAAAAAGCGTAATAAGGAGAGAAAGAAAACGATTTTCAGAGTCGGTGGAGTCTTGTATCAAATAATTTTCCCGGCACTCTTTCAATTTAAGAATTACAATTTTATAGTTTAAATAGAATGAAACTTACTTGAATTTCCCTGACTTTGTTACTGACTACACCAGAGTTCCTCTTAGCTGTGTCTGATAATCTCTCCTTATCAGTGAACTCACTACCAGTTTCTATCTTTCATATTTTCTGCATTCTCTTGAGTAGCGGGCCCATTCCTTGGCGAGTTGTGTACATTGTTCATCCATATTCCACAGCTGGCCAAACATAGGTCCCAAAAACAGCACTGCAGATGTCAAACATTATAGGCCTCTATTTAATGCACATATGACAATTTCATTATCATAGAACCTTAAGCCAACCTTCATATATATTCAACGAGGTGTTCCTTGTCAAGAATATTAACTCAATATCAAAATCCACAATCATAACCTGATTAAGCTGAACCTTGACCAAATAAGGGCTTATTTGGATAAACAACTTAATTAAGTGCTCGTCATAAAATGCTTATATGTACTAGTATAAGGTATTCTCTATAACAGAAAGTAAACTAAAACCAAACAGTTATTATTTAAACTGTAAGCTATTTGTTAAGCTGTCACGGAGAGTGTCGAAATCAGCTGAAAATAACTAGTGAAAATGTGATGTATAGTTTTCATAAACCCTGCCAAACAGTCTTATTCAAATAGATAAGCTTAAATAACACAATCCAAACAACTCTCAAAAAAGGCGTGTCCATTTCTGCGTTGGTGTCGGACACCTGCACCAACACTTGGTAGCATACAAACCCTAAGGCTTGAATTAAAATAAGTAAGTTGAAGATGATGATAGCGTATCTAGTTAGCGTAAACCTGGTTCCTTGAAGCTTCTTCTTTGGATGATTCTGTCGCAACATCATATAAAACTTTCACCGCAAAAAGGAATGGGTTTTGATTTTGAGAAACTATATGAAAAAGGGTTTCTTCAGCAAAACTATTTGGCGGTCACAACAAAATAAGCTCAAAGGGTTTCTTTCTATCACGTTGCCACTCCCTTTACCCGGCAATTTTTCATATTTATGGATTTCTTTATAAACTTATTATTTTATGATTTATTTTTTTTGCTTAATAATAACTTTGTTTATAAAATATTGGGACTCTATTTTAATATATTACAAATGTAAAAGCTATTCTATAGAAATATCTCAATTGTGAAAATTTAACGATGATTCAAAGATTATTACATGGATTTTATTTTCTGTGGAATTTTCAATAAGTCTTCTGCCTGATGCAACCCAGAAATAATTATTTAAATTAAAAGATAAATCAACCATTAGATTTAGGAGAAGAGGAAATTAAAGAAGAATATAAATATAATTGACCTGATTTAGTAGAAGAAAAAATTAGATAGCAAAGGAAGTGTTCAGACTTAACCTAAATGGAGAAAAGATATATTTATGTTTAAGATTGATCACAGAGTGAACAAATATGAAAGAATGAATTTGCTAAAGACAACACAATAGAATATATATTTATATATATTTATAGGTTAAAATCTAACCTGAGGGACAAGGTTCAGCAGTTGTTGTCTTAACCCGATAGCATTAAATATCATGGTTACTAAGACGCCTATGAGAATGGGTTCATGTACCGCTCTCGCAAGACGGTGAAAGTTTGCTAGCATAAATGTAGCTCCATTTATGGGGCGGTTTTGCAAAGCACAGAACATGATAAAAAGCTCAGCTCTAGAAAGAGTGGTAATGTTTTCTGCTTTACCAAAAAGGGTGTGAGCTAGGATTTTGTGAAAATATCTTAAAGCTGAGTTGTGTGTGTTTTCATAATGCATGTCCTCAGGCTCAGGGTTACTAATGCATGTAAGGGACGAGATTGTTTTATCGAAGGCAACATCGAGGGTCATCGAGGGACTACGATCTTTTTTATCGAAGGGTCATTGCTAAAGTGTCTCATATTCGAGGGACATGATTGTATTTCTGAGGCAACGAGCGAGGTTACCCTAGAGGTGCACGTGTGAAAAAAGTGTGTTCGTTTCAAGTTATTTTATTCTTTGATTAGGTCATCTAGCGATTGATTTTTGAATCTTATCATACACGCCTAGTTACTATACAGTATATGGAAAACAGTAAATTGTGGGAATTGAAATTCTACGCTATTATAAAGTATTCGGGAATGGGGGTACAATTGTTACAAATGGGGATGAATCAAATGAAATAGCAATGTCCAAATATCAAACAATACAACCAAATCGAATTTTTGTGCGATTTAATTAAAGCTATGATAATCCATGAGATAAAATCAACAAAGTATGAAATGAAATGTATTTACTTGAAAAGAAAGAAAGGTAAAACCTATTCTAAAAAATAAAAATAATTGATTAAATTAAAATCTTTATTTTTGTATTTTTTATTTATTAATTATATAAATAAATTTAAAGAAAGAAAACAAGCTAAGTTACTTTTTTTTATGTTTTATTAAATGTAAAAATTAATCAAAACAAGTTTATATAAAAAAGAAAATGATAAAAATTAATCACAAAAACTTAAATCAAATTAATGAAAATGTTTTAAGTTTTATTTAGCATTTTTGCAAAACAAATAAAACAAATTAAAAAAAAGAAAGAAATATGGGCTCAAGCTGATTTTAGATGTTAGGCCCAAAAGAAAAGTTGTTCATGTTGTTAACAAAACAAGCCAGGGGGGGTGTATCCAGAAATAACGCATGGGCTTTAGGGCAATGTGATGGGTTATCAGCAAACCAAACACAAATATCTTAAACCAAACCTAATTGTTGATTAAGGGGACAAAACAAATTAGGGTTCTTAGAACCCCTTTGTTCACAGTGGCGCCGCTCATCTCTTTCGCTTAATCTCCGTATCATCCTCTAAATCTCTCACTAAACATCCCTGTCTCATTTTCGCGAACAAAATTGCTCATGCCGTCTCTTTGCCTCACCGCGATTCGCAATTTTGAAACCCTAATTTTGAAATTGGATTTATGTCTAAAAATGTCCGAATCTGGTTTATCTGATCCTCCTCCCCCACTCTCGGTCTCCAGAACGCCACTAATCTCGCCTCCCTAATCCAGTTTCAGTGATTTTCTTTGAAAAAAGGGTGAGATTCTGTTATTCTTAGAGCTTAACGATTTATTGATTTTTTTTGTCTTGTTTATGTTTTCTTTTGACTACTCCATTCCTTGAGATGTAGGGAAATATGTTATGAGGAAGGTGAAGAATCTATACCTGTTTGGAACTTTACAGTTTCTTGCGATTTTGAAAGGGAGCGGAGAGAACGAAGGCGGCGTTCCTTGGTGGCCGGAGCTGCGCGAGGGGAGGAGATGAGGATGATACTCGTTGCTTTTCTGGTAACTTTCTTTTGTTTCCTATGTTTGAATGATGATGATGATGGTTAATGGTTTTGGGTTTGTTGGGATTTTGTTTGGGATCTTTGATGATGTTACTGGTTTGGTTTGAAACTTTTGGTTTTGGAGGTTTTAGGATGATGTTACTGTGTTTTGAGTTACCATGTTGTTGGTTTGATTCTTGGCCACTGTTTTTTGAGTTGGTGAAGCTTTGTTACAGATTCAGTTAATGGTGTTACTGGTTTGCTGTTAGTTCTGGTGTCTCAGTTTGAGACTTGTTCCAGTTTTTTTTTTAATGTTGTTTTGGATCTGTGGCTTTGAGGTTTTGACAGTTTGTTTGCCTTTTAGTTTTGGAGGTTTGGTGATTTTCTGTATTTTGATGATGGTTCAGATTTGAGACCTGGTTTTTGATTATGGTGTTTTTGTTACTTGGAGATTTGTGTTTTTCTGAGTTTTTAGACCTATGTTTTTTGCTTCAGATTAGGTTTGGGATTTTGACAGTTTGGATGCTTGGTTTGCTGAGCTTTCTTTAGGCTTGTCAACTGTTTTTTGATATTTGGCTTTTGGGAGTTTTGATTTTGTACTGATGGTTTTTGGCAGTTTTAGACTTCTGTGTATTTGGTTTGACAAGTTTTTGATCTTGCTACAGGTTTGTAACTTGTTGATTACTGTATTTTTAGGTTGGATGTTGTTTTTTCAGTTGGGACTTATATTGGTTTTTGAGGTTTTAGACTTGGACAGGTTTTTGAAGGTTGTTGATTTTGTTGACAGTTTGAAGGTTTTGAGACTTTGACAGTTTTTTAATTTTGTTTATTTTTTTGTATTTGATGATGGTTCAGATTTTTTCTTTACCTCTCTTACTCTTCTATTGCTTTCTTTTTATTCTATTCACCCTACTTATGTTATCTCTATTCAAAATGGTGGGAAAATAAAGAATTTGAATATTTTACTATATTGTTCTTTTGGCTTTTTGATGGCAGTTTTGTTTTCTAGCAACTTCTATGTAACTTGTGACAGTCAAGGCAGCAGAGCTGTGCATCCCAATAACCTAGGTGGCTTCTTTCCTCTCTTCTCTCTCAATGACACTAAGAAAGTCAATTGCTCTTTTGCCTTTTTTCCAATTCTGAAAAGTTTGCAATGAAAAATGGAAAATGATGAATTAGGCTTCTTGAACAAGTTTTTGCTTGTTTGACTTAGCTATTATATTGCCATACTTCTGCTTTGCTGCCTGCTTTTGTTGATGGTGTTTGTTGCTATATTGCTGCCTCGTTTATGCTGTTTGCATTTTGTTTGGACAAAGTTGTTTATTTTTTGGACAGTTGTGATAATGTTGTTGTTTGTTGCCTAGTTTGCGCAGCTTGCTTGCATTCAGTTTGTAGTATTTGTTTGATTCAGTTTGACTGCATTTTATTTGGTTCAATTTGCGCCTTTGGTTTGGGCAGTTTGTGATCATTCTGTTTGAACAGTTTGCTTGCCTTTTGTTTGGACAGTTTGCTTGCCTTTGTTTGGACAGTTTGCTTGCCTTTGTTTGGACAGCTTGTAGCATTTCTTTTCCTCTTTCTTTTTGTGAACCAAGAAGAATAATCTTCTTGTGATTTTCAAATAGAGAAAATAAATTGTGATGAATTAAAATGGCTTTCTGATTCTACTTTGCAAACTCTAATGATGAATAGCATTTAAAATCTCTGTTCATGCCCAAATGATTTTATACTAATCATTTTTCTTTCTTTTATTTTCATGTGAGCACAATTGGATGTGACAAAGCAATGGAGGCAAGAAACTCTGTGGCAAGCATGGAAGCAAAGGAACTTCAGTCAAACTTAGGCATAGGTTAATTCTCCTAGGCCAATCAAGCATTTAGATTTTCTTTTGCAATTTAGAGAAAAACATTCTTGTACTGTATCCAATAATTGTATCAATTCATTTTCAAATACGATAAGTTGTAAAACCTAAAGTATTTAAATAATAAATTGTTTTGTAACAATGTATGAAATTGGAGAAGATCTTATGAAATGTTCTTGTGTCACTTGAAATCCTTTACTGACAATAACTTGTAATTTTCTTTTCGCATCCTAACTGATTCTTAAAGATTCCCAATCAAGATATTTGAAACAAAATGCTCCAATCTGGTAACTTATATTCCAAGTAATCCCAATAACTATGTAACTGCATTCCAAACAAATGCGCACTGTATATTCCATTTCCTGACCAAGCAAATGTTTTAAAAGATGAAAATCATCTGGTTAACCTGGATCAATCAATCATGAGTGTCCTACATGACAGTCTTAAATTCCATCTCTTGTCCCAAACAAACATGCCTTGAGAACAAACATTGTCTTTTCAGTAAACTTGAGAAAGCATAAAGACCTGTGAAATCCAATTGGATCTTTGAGAATTCATTTCTTTTGAGAATTGCAAGAAACCCTAATTGCTGGTTTACCACCACAGAAGAGAATATGTCTGATCGATTTCTGAGTCAGCTTGAAAATCTGAGAAACCCTAGGGTTGTGTTTTCTATGAAAAATGGGAGGGCAAATTTTTGGGTATAACACTCATGATTGAACTTTGTTGTGTTTCGTTGCAGATTATGGTGTTCAGTGGTTAAGGGGATGATAGCAAGCATATAGTAGGATTTGATGGTAGGCATGGGATGGTTGATGACAAATTAATGAAGTACTTTAAATTCTTATACAGGTTGACAGAAATGGTTAGTTATTCAGTTCTCCCAATCCATGTAAATTAATTTGATGTTTTTGTTGATAAATTTTGTTAGTGAATTTGTTATATCATATGAGATTGCTTGTTTCACTAACCCCTCATTGAACTTGTACTCATTTAAAAAGATTTTTAAGATAATAATTTAATAAATTAAGTTATTTTTGAAAATCAACTTAGACGATCCAATATTTTTTCGAATTGCATACATCTTGTAAATCATAATTCCCTCTTTAGCATATAGAATTTCGTTCGATGTAACAAATTCTTCAAAACAATATTGATAAATGGGTGTCAGTCTAGGTCTTTCACAAAAAACTTGATGTGTGAAAAATAAAGTTGAAAAAAATAGGAAATCAATTTTTTTATGAAAGACTCAGACTGACATTCATTTATCAATATTACTTTGAAGAATTTGGGATTGAATCAAATCTTATAGGCTAAAGAGGTAATCATGATTTATAGTATCTTGAAATTTGAAAAATATTGGATCTTTTAAGTTGTTTTTCAAGAATAACTTAATTTTTTTTATTATTATCTCAAAAATCTATTTGAGTGATTGTATATAATTAATGATGGGCAGAGAAAAACAAGTAATCCCATATTTTATAATAAACTATTAAATATACCAAAACAATTGGAACTTATAACCGTGGTGAAATGCTATTTTTTATGCTCTTTAATTTTGGTTGTAGCTGGGTATCGAACTCATGTCACTATATTTATGACAATGGTTATTAACATCAATCATTGTGATAAATAATTTACTACAACAGTCAATGCATGGTCCGAGACCGTGATTGTAAGTGACGCATATACAGTCACACGGTATATAACAACGCCTGGTCCCGCGTGATTATTTATCTTTCCCAACCATTATTGAATGTCTTTTCCGTAGTAGTGATTACTCATTTGAAAAAATATGTTGTCAGTACCTTCTACTTGCAACAAACTATTATCAGCAAGTTTTACCTTGCTCTTCTTCGATCGTCTAAATCTTCCAACCATACCTTTTGACCAGACATGTGATTCAAGCAGCATGAATCGAGAAACTAGATCTTGGATTCGACATGGTTATCTGCTACTGCGGCCATAACCACCATACCTTCAGAGTCATCCGAGTCTTGGCGTGCAAGGTTTGCTCTTTCGTCCTTACTTGTCGATTCCTTGACTTTCTTGTACCAATAATTCTTAGTAAAGTGACCCCACTTTTCACAGTTATAGCGCTTCACACATTTTTATCTTTTTTTCTCTTTTTGATAGTTTCCTCCTCCTCTTTTCGAGGATTCATAAGCTCTATCTCAACCTTATTCTTTTGGATATTCGACCAAGACTTCTTGCCATGAGTCTTGTCGAACTTGCCTTTGAATTTGTTGGAATCATCATTCTTTTTTCATGATTGAGCCTGCAAAGCTTGTATTAAATCTTGAATTTCCTTCCTTTCGACAATCCTAATCTCATGTGCTTCCAACGAACCAACCAAATCTTTCAATTTTAGAGTTTCAAGTTGATTGGATTCTTGAATAGCTACGATAACGTGAATCAAAGTGAGAGGTCAATGTACGCATTACCTTCTCAACTATCATCTTATCAGTTAGGATTTCACCACAGCCCTTCATAAGATGGACGAGTTTCTGAACCTTCGACACATACTTTTGCGTCGACAGCCCTTCATATTGTCGACGCAAGATCTGCAACTTGACAACCATGACTTTCTCACCTCCTTCATAATACTTGACAAGAATATCACATGCCTCATTCGTCGATTCAGCATGAGAGAACTGTCGAAGTTCGCCGCATCGATCGTCGTCTGAATGCAATACGCAACCTTACAATCCTTCTTCTTGACTTTGTTGTGGGTTATTTTATGTGCGTCAGTTGCATCAGCAGCCATGGCATAAACGCCATTGGTAATTATTTCTAGGGTTTCATGAAAGCTAAATAGAGATTACATTTGTTTTTTCCATCGAATCCAATTCTTGTCATCAAAAGTTAGAAGAGAATTCAAAATATTATTGTTACCATTCATCTTCGCAGCGATTGCTAGTGAACAACACATAATCTCAGAAATACGATCTCTAACGTTGATTCTTGAAAACACGATCAAGAATCTAACCGGAGCTCTATATACCAATTTATTAATGTGTGAGATACTTTTAGTGAGGGGAGAAAAAGAGAATAAAAGAAATAAGAATTTTATTATTGACTTGAATTATTACAAACTGATTTACAAACTAGTCTATTTATATACAACTAACTTGTATACTAAGTAGGTTAAGAAATCCTAATTAGACTTGGATCACACAACTTCAATTATATCTAATATTATATTTAATATTTCAACAATCTTGACTTGGGTGGTAGTAACTCTTCTCCGACTCGACCCAAGTAATGAGTATCACACCTAAGGTTTTCAAACTCGATTTAAAACTGTAACGCCTCTGATTTTCATCCGAGACATGACTCATAAATTTCCAAAATACTTGTTTTGAGCATAAATAAAATGGTTTAAAAAAAAATAATCAATTCAACTTCAATCCAAATTCTTAAGCGGAAAAATCACAACACTTCTAATTCAACGGAAAATACTAAATAAATAATTCCAAATGTAACCAGACAATTTATTTATTTATATTATTGTTTTAAAAATAAAAGAAAAACACTTCTTCCCCCGCGATCACGCATCAGGCAAATATCAATCACTTTGAAACTCCACATTGATACCTAAAATGTTGTTGTAAGAGTCAGTTGTCCATGTCAAACTAAATCAAACGAGAGTAGAAATCAGAAAAATATAAATATACATATCATGTTTAGGAGAATTCAATAAAAGTACTCACCAAAAACTATTAACAACATACAGTCACTTAAGACGAAATACATGTAAGTTAATCACAATTATCAACAATCAATCACATGTCGATCGTACGCAGAATATGCATACTCTTAAACTATATGATCCAAATATAATCAGTCCGCCACTAAGACACCATATAAAAATTCATCTCATATCAATGAAAAAAATAACCCGCCACTAAGGCACCATACAGAAATGCATATGTTATGTCATGATGATGAAATACAAACACATTACTAAGACAATCACGCAAAAAAATTTATCTGCCACTAAGACAATCAATCACACATAGATCTTTATCTGTCACTAAGACAATCACACATAAATTTTTTACCCGCCACTAAAACAATCACACAATACATATGACAAATCATACATTATAAAAACTAATAATGTATAATCCCGCCACTTAGACAACCACGCAGAGGTTTTTATCCGCCACCAAGACAATCACAAGAGAATTATGTAATATACACCTATGAAAAATAATACAATTTTTCTACTTAAACAACCACAAATCAAAATAATATCTATCGTTCGTACCAAAATCTCAAATTGCCGCTCATTCACTTAAGAGTGTAAATTTAAATAGATTTCGCTTTTATTTATGGAAGGCAGTGCAACAACATAAATAATATACATATATGTTATGATGCCGCAAATCAAATACACACGTGGATATTTCCATTCTGGTCTAAAATAGTTTTAGCTATAGTACTCAGAAGTTACATACTACACTCTCTAAGTATTCACCTGCTACATATTTAGTTATATAATTAAATAGGATATGAATTTCATATACTCCATGCATTCACAATTTATACACTTGCTATAAAGTTAAGCGTGAATGAATTATAAAGAAGACTCACATTTTACCATCTATAGAAGTCTCAATTTTCAGATACTATATCTACCTATACCTAACATAAGTGTATTCACCTTCAAATCACTCTCAGTTGCATCAACACCTTCATCATAAGTGTTAAAAAACCTGGCCATCCTTTCCAAGACAGATTGTAAGCCTTTGTCAAAAGGAGGACTACTCTTTGTCACATTAACTGTATCAGCATTGCTTGGTTCCTGGCGTACTCAAATTCTGAAAATTTCTCGATGCAACCTGTCATAAATATAAACAATCAAAGGCTCGTTAGTTCTCATTTTTCTGCTTGCTCCGCCCCAACATAGTTACTGAGACACTTTTAAAATTTTAAAAAACAAAGATGACAGCTGTGGGATTTGAACCCACGCCCTTTCGGACCAGAGCCTAAATCTGGCGCCTTAGACCGCTCGGCCAAACTGTCTTGATATATGAAATCACCAATTACTCTAATATTTTATTGACTCCTTCGAAGGACTTTCAAACTTGAAAGGAATGATTAGAAGCAAACTCGGACTGTCTTGATATATGAAATCACCACTTACTCTAATATTTTATTGACTCCTTCGAAGGACTTTCAAACTTGAAAGGAATGATTAGAAGCAAACTCGGACGTGTAGTGGTTCTGTCGCTAGCTGACACACACCAAACTGTAGGTAAAATTAAGGATCATATGAGAAAGGATCCAAAAGGGGTATAGATCATGGTGTTTGTAAATCATAGAAATTTAAGCAAAAACATTCATACATTTTTAAGGAGTTCTAAGGCTATACATGAAAGACCCAATTAAACCCAAAAAAATACTCATTTCACTAATCATGTATTACATAGAAATTCCCCTCATGCAAAACTGGAGGCAATAGTGATTCAGGACCTAGTATGTGAACCGAATCATTCCATGACAACAAAGCTATCTTTCACCAAATGAAGATGATAGAGAAAAAACTTGGTATGGTGTTTGTGAATGCTGCTTCTTCAACTTCTGGTTTGTTCCCAAAACAAAATCAAATTTCTCTAATGTTTCCTTGTACTTGGCATTCCATCAACATTTAATCCAGGAAAGTAATGAACCTTAAGAAGATGCCATTAATTCTTTGGTCCTAATATACATTACAATTTCATATGGCAAATGTTTTGTGTCGTACATCTCTATCATATCTTTACAAGAAAAAAGTCACCAATCCTATACTCCTTATTTCAATATTGTGGACTGGAGGTGCAACAGCCTGTGTTCCCTCCACTCTCAGGAGTAGGAGGTGTCCGCTGCTATGTGAAACCAGCCTCACACTATACCCTCGCAGCTCTTAATACATTTGTAAATCACCATTATTAATAAAGTAGTTTATAAGATATCATGGAGAGCATGTCAAAACAAGCATTAAACAACTTATAGACATGTGATATGTTGCTTCCATAAACCCTTATAAACAGTCTTATCCAAATAGATACGCTTAAATAACGCAATCCAAACAAACCCTAAACCTTCAATTCACAAGCTAGCGCTACTCAGCTCGGTAACCATGTGTGATATTCTAGCCAATGCGGAATTTAATGGATATAAATTTGCATAGTATTAAGTTGGCACATGGTTTCTTAAATGGCTTACTTTGTCCTGAGCACTCCCAAACTAGTTTTAACATGTTACAACACTAATCCAAAAATGTTACAGCCGATATTGCAACCATAGTAGGCATGCAAGGATTTAATCAAGTGGCAGTTGACTGAAAGTATAGGAAAATAACATTCCAAGATACAAAACGCAGATTAACATTTCATAAAAAAAACATGTTGTTTCTGCCATGTTTATTAAAGAATATATTTCTATTATGAAATGTCAAGGGCAAGATAAAAATGAAGGAAATAATGGTAAGAGGATTAGTAACAAACATGCCAAACTGATTGTACTTCAAATGTTCAAACTTTGTCGGTATAATATTTTATGTGATGATATGATAGCATAATATTGTGATTTAGTTTTCAGACATACATAGAATAAATTAGGATCTTAGCTCAAGTACAATATTCATTCCCAAACTCCATTATAGAGTTTAATTCAATATGTGTATTTGACAATTGTTCTCATAAAATGATGAAGGTATACAAAAAACAGAGATTGTGATAAATGTTCATTCATTAGTAAAAAGAATGACTTCTGGTGTGTGAGTATATATACAACGTTATACATAATGATATGCACAAATGTCAAAACTATGTTTACTAAACCGCCTAATAATTTTCATTCGCCACTTATTTAAGGACTTAGGACTTGGTTTTTGTTAAATTGAACTTAATTAGGGAAACAGTTCAACTTTTGCCGGGATTTTACTGCTTTAGTTTTGAGGCATTTAAGGAAACTCTAGATTCGGTCTTGTTCTAACAAATGTTATATTTCAAAATTATTAATTAAACCAAAAAAGACGACAAGAGTTGTTACCTATTTAATACTGTTATTGCAAAAAATGAGATCCACTTCTTTGCATGAACAAAATCACTTTAAACAGAAAATGTATATGAACGAGACAGTCTTCCTCTTGGTTTAATTACTGTTACATAAAAGCAAATTACAAAAGTATTGAGCAAACTCCAAGGTATAGTATTAAAGTACCACATCGTTGAGTTATCAAAGAAGAAAAAATATGTAAGATATAAAAAAGACAACAAGCATGACATTAAATTCATACCTTTCTCGGCCTTTTGGCTAAGATCAAGTGTAGTATCTGTTCTTATCAGTTTAATATCTGATATGTGGGCCAATGGTCCACACGATATTAAATTTATTTCTTGAGGGGGAGAGACCACTACAATGGCTTGCTATTGGGTCTCTTAAGTGTCGCTTTTGCGTTGCACTGTTGCAATAGCCTGGCACACCCCACCTAACCTAGTTCAAATTTATGTCCTTCTTACTAGATCCACAATATTTTCTTTAATGTTATATTATTTTTTGATCCTGTTTCTATGCATATGTTTTCTTAAACAGAATGTCGACACAATATTTCACTGGAACAAGCTATAATTAGGAAAAAAACTTGAACAAGAAATCATGTCAAGGAGATAGTCGTAAACTCGATCTAAAACAGAATGTCGACACAAGATTTCACTGGAACAAAGAAAACGAGAGAAACTATATCAAACAAATTCACACAAGAAAAAGGAATTGAAGAGAGGAAGATACTCAATTTTCACGGATCTTAATTAATAGCAGAAATGGAATGAGAAAACTGTGTGCTATATTGTGTTATAATACTCAGTCAAAATGAACCACTTCCTAATGGAGACATAAAGGAATGGGAATGTTATAGTACTGCTCATAATGTTATACAAGCTAACTAATAAAAAATAGAAAGCAAAGCTGAAACCTACCTTCTGCGTTTCAAGTACTAACTAAAAAACGAACTAGGCAGTATTTCTTGATCTTTAATCCTTCCCTAATTTAGGTGATTATCAAGGGTACATATCCTCCTTGCTAGTCATATCCAATCTTTAATTTCTTCGAGTTTTCGAGTAATCAATAGGGTATATTGATTTGTAAGTACCATGGACTCTAGAGTATTTTCAACTCATAACTTTCTGATATTTTTGATTGAGTTTTTGGAAGCATAATGTCAAACTTGAAAGGAATGATTAGAAGCAGACTATATTAGTATCCAACATATAACAAAGTAGTGGATATAAAAAGCGATTGAGCAATAGTTGGAACGCCGGGGAAGATGTCCTCAAGATCTATCAAAGGCCTAGGAAATACATTGCTTACTGGTAGTTGATTAGTTCCTACTCTTCCACAAACTCCATAATATCATAGCAAAGATACTCTCCCTTTCTCCTTTGACATGTGACAGATTTTCTCTCCAATGTTCCTACCTAGCAGCAGTCTAAATGCTCTTATTACACTGCAGCAGCACCTGCTCTGCTGTCTCCAATTTAGACCACTGACAATCACTAGCAACTTGCACCCTTTTTTCGATCAATCTTACACAAGTTGGGAAATACTTTGCCTACGGGTAGTTGAGTCCCACGTCGAAAGAAGGTGAAAGGTATTGAGAGAAGCAAGAGTATAAAAGAACTCGAATACCTTCATCACAACTTACTTACCTGGATGGGGTCAATGGTTGATCATGAAGGATCATGGCCTAGGAGAGTGACCTCCATTGCACTTAGGAGGGGTGCTAACCTAAGGTCTACCCAAGTGGTGGAGCCTACATCATAATTTGTTGCAATGGGGGCCTGCGTTCGCGCGGCCCCCTCTTATTCCAATCTTCAAGTACTTTTTACAGCCCCCTCTTATTCCAATCTTCAAATACTTTTTACATCATAATTTTAATGGTTTTTTTTATATTTTTAATAGTGTTGGCCAATAAAGTTTGGTTTCTGTGCAAATTTTGGACCAGTTGTTTGATATTAAGGTAAACCACTTAGTCTCAGTATGATTAGTTTCCAACGGACGTGGTTTAGCTTTAGAGTAACAACAAGCAAAATTATAACTTGCCACTGCTGCTTCATCAGGCTCTGATTTTTCCTCCCAAACTAGGTGTTGCAGATTGTAATTTCTGATGGAAAATGTTTTGTTTTTGCCATGTCTATCTTGTCTTTATTAGGACAAAGACACCAATCCTTTAATCCTTATTTTAATAAACAATTAAGTAATAAAAGAAATGATTAACCAAATCCAGCACTATGATTTTTGTAGGTATGCATGGTTATATGTTTCAATTGCAAACTAAATTTCATAAAAATGCACAATAATGGCATATGTGAAATAACAATTCAAGAAAAAAACATTTTTTTGAGTCTTGTAGTTTTACTCGCATAATAGCCTTCTCTCAAATCATTTTCCCTCAATTCTTTTTTCCTTAAGACAGTTTTGCATCGGAAATTTTTATCATATCTCAAGCATTTTGATTCAGTCCCAAAATATGGTGTACATTGTTGATGTTGAACATTTTGACTTAATCATTATGGATCAAACAAAAGCACACGGTTTTACTTTTCAAAATAGAATTTTGAAGTTCATATATACAAAATGTACACAGGACAATAACTTGACCAAACAACCTCAAAGTGTATCAAAGTCATTTTCAAAATTTTAGACAGAAAAGTTGCAAAAAAAAATCACCAGCTTCTAGAGATTGTTAGAAATGATTTTGTTTGGACAAATGATAAACACGTGAACATGAAAACAGTTTTCACTTCAACCAAACTACCAATTAGGAGCACAAGTATAGAAAATATTATAAGCCAACAAGCTAATTTACAAAGTAGTTTCTGCTGTCAAATGTGAGTTATATGTTGATGTTTAATCACTAAGTGAAAATTTTAAATTAAGAGTCCAAAAATGAGATTGTGATCTTCAACTTGTATTCTAATATAATAGCAAGTTTGTAGTAACGAGACTTAATGTCTGAAATTTTTAATAGAGGTTGAGTATTGTTTGCTTTTCCTTTTTGGACTATGCCAAACTGTAAGGATCCATGGTGTTTGTAAATCGGAGATTTAAGCTAAAAAATGTATGAATCCCACCCACCACCAAAAAGAGATGGTTCAGAGGCTAGGCTCACCAGGTGTTGTGGGCTAGAGGTGCAGCGGCCCGTGGTGTTGTGGACTATGCCAAACTGTAAGGATCCATGGTGTTTGTAAATCGGAGATTTAAGCTAAAAAATGTATGAATCCCACCCACCACCAAAAAGAGATGGTTCAGAGGCTAGGCTAGAGGTGCAGCGGCCCGTGGTGTTGTGGACTATGCCAAACTGTAAGGATCCATGGTGTTTGTAAATCGGAGATTTAAGCTAAAAAATGTATGAATCCCACCCACCACCAAAAAGAGATGGTTCAGAGGCTAGGCTCACCAGGTGTTGTGGGCTAGAGGTGCAGCGGCCCGTGGTGTTGTGGACTATGCCAAACTGTAAGGATCCATGGTGTTTGTAAATCGAAGATTTAAGCTAAAAAACGTATGAATCCCACCCACCACCAAAAAGAGATGGTTCAGAGGCTAGGCTCACCAGGTGTTGTGGGCTCCCACCCACCACCAAAAAGAGATGGTTCAGAGGCTAGGCTCACCAGGTGTTGTGGGCTAGAGGTGCAGCGGCCCGTGGTGTTGTGGACTATGCCAAACTGTAAGGATCCATGGTGTTTGTAAATCGGAGATTTAAGCTAAAAAACGTATGAATCCCACCCACCACCAAAAAGAGATGGTTCAGAGGCTAGGCTCACCAGGTGTTGTGGGCTAGAGGTGCAGCGGCCCGTGATCCTTCCACTGTCAGGAGTAGGAAGTGTTCGCTGCTCTGTGAAACCAGCCTCACGCTATACCCTCCTATCTAAGACTCACAAGACCCGTGCCTTCGCACAAGTCCTGTGGCTCACCTCGCAACTTGGAGCGGGCAGGCCAGCATAGTGCAACCAACAGACCAACCTATTAAGCCTTAGCCGTGTTCCATCACCTTGGTGCCCCCACATGGGTCACAAGCTAGCGCTACTCAGCTCGGCGAACTAACAAGCATGTCAAACATTTATGAACACTTTTTTGTGTGATGTTCGAGCCAATGTGGGACTTAATGGATATAAATTCGTATAGTATATATAATATTTAGATGGAACATGTTATAAAACTAATCATTGAAAAGATGTGGTTGTCAAGGTTTGTTAAATGGCTTGCTTTGTACTCGGTACTCCCCAACTACTTTTGACATGTCATAACACTAATCATTGAAAAATGTGGTTGAGGGATTTAATCTACATATATAGAGGGATAACTGGACACTCAAAAAGTGAATATCCAAAACCAATGACAAAGTAGTAGAATGTAGCACATACAATTTGTAAAGTGAACAAACATATATACCTACCTGGTTTAGCTTAGAGTAACAACAACCAACATTATAACTTGCCACTGCTGCTTCATCGGGCTCCTGCTTTGTTCCCAAAACTGACTCAAATCTCTCTAATGCTTCCTCGTACTTAGCATTCCTTCAGCATTTAAACAAGAAAGCAATGGACATTAGGATTATCAGGAAGATACCATTATTTTTATTATTCTAATCTAGATATACTCTTAGAAAATTGGATGCTTCAAAATTAAAGCATTTTTTCCCTCAAACTAGGCGTTGCAGATTACAATTTCATATAAGAATGTCATGTCTATCATGTCGTTACAAGAAACAAGTCACCAATCCTTTATTTCTTATTCTAATAAGCAATTGAGTAATAAAGGAAAATATTTACTTAATCCAGCACAACATTACGTTTTTTGTATTTTTGCATTTTTGCATGTATTTTTGTACTTTTTGTATTTTTGGATGTACTTTTGTATTTTTGCATGATTATATGTAATTCAGTATTAAATCCAGGAAAGTAATGGATATCAATGAGATGCCATTAATTCTTCAGTCCTAATCTATATTACAATTTCATACCTCGAGAAATATAACCATGTGTACCAGCAAAAAAGCTAAAACCCGTCTGAGAGTTTTCAGCAACACCAAAATCAGCAATTTTTGTCTCATAATCTTCATCAAGCAGCTAAAATCATCAACCATCACCTTTCTCTAATTGCTTCACAAACCATCCTGTTTTTCTTCAGCGTGATTCGATAAACCTTTCCATGAGCACCATGGCCGATTAAATTATCTTCGTCCAAATGACTTATTTCATCAGCATCAATATCCACTTGTGAAAAGATGCTAGTTTCCATTTTTTTACTTGCTTCCTTTTGACATTTTTGTAACTTGTTTGCCCTTTGAATCCTGAAGCTTCTACACATCAAAACCGCAGTGATGAAGATAACAATAATGACCAAGAGCATTACATATTTATAACCAAAGAGAATTCTTCTATGACTAATGATCTTTATCACAAATCTTCAAATCAGAATTTATTGAACTTTTTGGAATTTTCTCAACGCATGAACCTTTGTTTCAACCAAAAACAGCATTGTGGATGTTGAATATTTTGATTTAGTCATGTCTCAAACATTATGGATCAAACATAAAGTACACTATTTTACGTTTTAAAAAAGAATTTTGAAGTTCATATATATAAAATGACACCTCATGTAATGTACAATAACTTGGTCATACAATATTCACTAAATTAGGCCTCTAATAACCTCCTTTGAGCATGAAATGATATCATTGATCTCAAAGTGTATCAAAGTCATATTCAAAAAGTTGAGATTAATCATCACTATAATGAATGTGATTATTAGCCATTAGTCATGACTATAGGTGAAAAGTCATATAAGAAGCTAAATAGATTATTTGAAAGGCTTCTAATGCATTATTATAATTAGCTAAATGGATTATTTGAAAAGCTTATAATGCACTATTTGAGCATGATATTATATCACTAATCTCAAAGTACTAAAGTCATATGTGTTCAAAGGTTATTCTTCTCAAAAATATTAATGCAATAACAAACTCCATAATCTTAAAAGCTCAAAGAGAGAATGGGAAATTACAGTCCCTGTGACATTACATAAATAAGCATCACATAAACAAAAAATAATACAAGGAAAACAATATAACATGCTCAAACCATGTCCAAGTAACATTACCATGCACATATATTTTTATTCAAACTACAGGAGGCAAATTGGATGGACCATATAAAAGAGGCTTGAATTTCAAGTCTCCTATTCATGTCTTGGCGTCAGAGTGAACCAAAGAAACAACATATAATAGAATAGAGGGAAGCAAAAACTATTGAGCTGTGATTGGTGCCATTAATAGTATTAATGGAAATGGACAATTTTATTGATCATAAAGTTTCTTATGTATATCATACTAGTAAATAAAACAAGATACTGCAAAGGTGGCAACAAAAAAATTGAGACCTATAATTAACTACAAAATATACACGGTGAAATCAAATGTGATGGAATGATATTGCTCAATCAATTCCTTAGAGCTAAACCGGTTGTTTTCTTGTGTCGACGCAAAGGGGTTATTTCTTAATAAATATTCCAAAAATTGATTTGATGGCATTGATAAATGATTCATGGAATCTTTTCAATAACGGGTCGAATTCTGGGGATGCCCTTGCATTTGCAAGGTCAGGATTAGTTCTGATTCTCTGTTAAACAACAACAGCATTAGGCAGCTTATTTAGCAAATATGATATTGTAACTTGTAGAGTTATTATAGTTATCACCTTAAAGTCCTCAAAAGCCAGAATTTAGAGCTTCTCCAAGTGTAGAAAATGCATAGAATGTCAGGTGGAATCTATTTAGAAAACAACAACAAATTAACATGGCTGTTCTAATAATCTTATTGTTGCTTGGTGGCTGGCACCCCCTAATGAACCAACAAAAAAAGAGATGGTTCAAGGGCTAGGCTCACCAGGTGTTGTGGACCGGAGGTGCAGCGGCCCGTGATCCAAGGGCTAGGCTCACCAGAATTTAGAGCTTCTCCAAGTGTAGAAAATGCATAGAATGTCAGGTGGAATCTATTTAGAAAACAACAACAAATTAACATGGCTGTTCTAATAATCTTATTGTTGCTTGGTGGCTGGCACCCCCTAATGAACCAACAAAAAAAGAGATGGTTCAAGGGCTAGGCTCACCAGGTGTTGTGGACCGGAGGTGCAGCGGCCCGTGATCCAAGGGCTAGGCTCACCAGAATTTAGAGCTTCTCCAAGTGTAGAAAATGCATAGAATGTCAGGTGGAATCTATTTAGAAAACAACAACAAATTAACATGGCTGTTCTAATAATCTTATTGTTGCTTGGTGGCTGGCACCCCCTAATGAACCAACAAAAAAAGAGATGGTTCAAGGGCTAGGCTCACCAGGTGTTGTGGACCGGAGGTGCAGCGGCCCGTGATCCAAGGGCTAGGCTCACCAGAATTTAGAGCTTCTCCAAGGGTAGAAAATGCATAGAATGTCAGGTGGAATCTATTTAGAAAACAACAACAAATTAACATGGCTGTTCTAATAATCTTATTGTTGCTTGGTGGCTGGCACCCCCTAATGAACCAACAAAAAAAGAGATGGTTCAAGGGCTAGGCTCACCAGGTGTTGTGGACCGGAGGTGCAGCGGCCCGTGATCCCTCCACTGTCAGGAGTAGGAAGTGTTCGCTGCTCTGTGAAACCAGCCTCACGCTATACCCTCCTGTCTAAGACCCACAAGACCCATGCCTTCGCACAAGTCCCGTGGGTCAACTCGTAACTTGGAGCGGGCAGGCCAGCATGGTGCAACCATCAGACCATCCTGTTAAGCCTTAGCCATGTTCCATCACCTTGGTGCCCCCACATGGGTCACAAGCTGACGCTACTCAGCTCGGCGAACTAACTATCATGTAAAACATTTATAAAGACTTGTTTGTGTGATGATCTATCCAATGTGGGACTTAATGGATATAAATTTGTATAGTATATATACTATTAAGATGGAACGTGTTATAAAAGTGATGATTGAAAAGATGTGGTTGTAAAGGTTTTTTAAATGACTTACTTTGTACTAGGCACTCCCCACAACTTTTGACATGTTATAACACTAATCATTGAAAAGATGTGGTTGGAAAGGTTTTTGTATGTTTGCATGATTATATGTTGCAAATCAAATATCATAAAATGCCCAATAATGAGATATGTGAAATAAAAGTTCTAAACAAGAAAATGTAGTTAATCTCTATAGCAGATTGAACAAAGTACTTCCATTATAAATGAAATGTGATGGAAGACTGTTAAAAAGCGTAATAAGGAGAGAAAGAAAACGATTTTCAGAGTCGGTGGAGTCTTGTATCAAATAATTTTCCCGGCACTCTTTCAATTTAAGAATTACAATTTTATAGTTTAAATAGAATGAAACTTACTTGAATTTCCCTGACTTTGTTACTGACTACACCAGAGTTCCTCTTAGCTGTGTCTGATAATCTCTCCTTATCAGTGAACTCACTACCAGTTTCTATCTTTCATATTTTCTGCATTCTCTTGAGTAGCGGGCCCATTCCTTGGCGAGTTGTGTACATTGTTCATCCATATTCCACAGCTGGCCAAACATAGGTCCCAAAAACAGCACTGCAGATGTCAAACATTATAGGCCTCTATTTAATGCACATATGACAATTTCATTATCATAGAACCTTAAGCCAACCTTCATATATATTCAACGAGGTGTTCCTTGTCAAGAATATTAACTCAATATCAAAATCCACAATCATAACCTGATTAAGCTGAACCTTGACCAAATAAGGGCTTATTTGGATAAACAACTTAATTAAGTGCTCGTCATAAAATGCTTATATGTACTAGTATAAGGTATTCTCTATAACAGAAAGTAAACTAAAACCAAACAGTTATTATTTAAACTGTAAGCTATTTGTTAAGCTGTCACGGAGAGTGTCGAAATCAGCTGAAAATAACTAGTGAAAATGTGATGTATAGTTTTCATAAACCCTGCCAAACAGTCTTATTCAAATAGATAAGCTTAAATAACACAATCCAAACAACTCTCAAAAAAGGCGTGTCCATTTCTGCGTTGGTGTCGGACACCTGCACCAACACTTGGTAGCATACAAACCCTAAGGCTTGAATTAAAATAAGTAAGTTGAAGATGATGATAGCGTATCTAGTTAGCGTAAACCTGGTTCCTTGAAGCTTCTTCTTTGGATGATTCTGTCGCAACATCATATAAAACTTTCACCGCAAAAAGGAATGGGTTTTGATTTTGAGAAACTATATGAAAAAGGGTTTCTTCAGCAAAACTATTTGGCGGTCACAACAAAATAAGCTCAAAGGGTTTCTTTCTATCACGTTGCCACTCCCTTTACCCGGCAATTTTTCATATTTATGGATTTCTTTATAAACTTATTATTTTATGATTTATTTTTTTTGCTTAATAATAACTTTGTTTATAAAATATTGGGACTCTATTTTAATATATTACAAATGTAAAAGCTATTCTATAGAAATATCTCAATTGTGAAAATTTAACGATGATTCAAAGATTATTACATGGATTTTATTTTCTGTGGAATTTTCAATAAGTCTTCTGCCTGATGCAACCCAGAAATAATTATTTAAATTAAAAGATAAATCAACCATTAGATTTAGGAGAAGAGGAAATTAAAGAAGAATATAAATATAATTGACCTGATTTAGTAGAAGAAAAAATTAGATAGCAAAGGAAGTGTTCAGACTTAACCTAAATGGAGAAAAGATATATTTATGTTTAAGATTGATCACAGAGTGAACAAATATGAAAGAATGAATTTGCTAAAGACAACACAATAGAATATATATTTATATATATTTATAGGTTAAAATCTAACCTGAGGGACAAGGTTCAGCAGTTGTTGTCTTAACCCGATAGCATTAAATATCATGGTTACTAAGACGCCTATGAGAATGGGTTCATGTACCGCTCTCGCAAGACGGTGAAAGTTTGCTAGCATAAATGTAGCTCCATTTATGGGGCGGTTTTGCAAAGCACAGAACATGATAAAAAGCTCAGCTCTAGAAAGAGTGGTAATGTTTTCTGCTTTACCAAAAAGGGTGTGAGCTAGGATTTTGTGAAAATATCTTAAAGCTGAGTTGTGTGTGTTTTCATAATGCATGTCCTCAGGCTCAGGGTTACTAATGCATGTAAGGGACGAGATTGTTTTATCGAAGGCAACATCGAGGGTCATCGAGGGACTACGATCTTTTTTATCGAAGGGTCATTGCTAAAGTGTCTCATATTCGAGGGACATGATTGTATTTCTGAGGCAACGAGCGAGGTTACCCTAGAGGTGCACGTGTGAAAAAAGTGTGTTCGTTTCAAGTTATTTTATTCTTTGATTAGGTCATCTAGCGATTGATTTTTGAATCTTATCATACACGCCTAGTTACTATACAGTATATGGAAAACAGTAAATTGTGGGAATTGAAATTCTACGCTATTATAAAGTATTCGGGAATGGGGGTACAATTGTTACAAATGGGGATGAATCAAATGAAATAGCAATGTCCAAATATCAAACAATACAACCAAATCGAATTTTTGTGCGATTTAATTAAAGCTATGATAATCCATGAGATAAAATCAACAAAGTATGAAATGAAATGTATTTACTTGAAAAGAAAGAAAGGTAAAACCTATTCTAAAAAATAAAAATAATTGATTAAATTAAAATCTTTATTTTTGTATTTTTTATTTATTAATTATATAAATAAATTTAAAGAAAGAAAACAAGCTAAGTTACTTTTTTTTATGTTTTATTAAATGTAAAAATTAATCAAAACAAGTTTATATAAAAAAGAAAATGATAAAAATTAATCACAAAAACTTAAATCAAATTAATGAAAATGTTTTAAGTTTTATTTAGCATTTTTGCAAAACAAATAAAACAAATTAAAAAAAAGAAAGAAATATGGGCTCAAGCTGATTTTAGATGTTAGGCCCAAAAGAAAAGTTGTTCATGTTGTTAACAAAACAAGCCAGGGGGGGTGTATCCAGAAATAACGCATGGGCTTTAGGGCAATGTGATGGGTTATCAGCAAACCAAACACAAATATCTTAAACCAAACCTAATTGTTGATTAAGGGGACAAAACAAATTAGGGTTCTTAGAACCCCTTTGTTCACAGTGGCGCCGCTCATCTCTTTCGCTTAATCTCCGTATCATCCTCTAAATCTCTCACTAAACATCCCTGTCTCATTTTCGCGAACAAAATTGCTCATGCCGTCTCTTTGCCTCACCGCGATTCGCAATTTTGAAACCCTAATTTTGAAATTGGATTTATGTCTAAAAATGTCCGAATCTGGTTTATCTGATCCTCCTCCCCCACTCTCGGTCTCCAGAACGCCACTAATCTCGCCTCCCTAATCCAGTTTCAGTGATTTTCTTTGAAAAAAGGGTGAGATTCTGTTATTCTTAGAGCTTAACGATTTATTGATTTTTTTTGTCTTGTTTATGTTTTCTTTTGACTACTCCATTCCTTGAGATATAGGGAAATATGTTATGAGGAAGGTGAAGAATCTATACCTGTTTGGAACTTTACAGTTTCTTGCGATTTTGAAAGGGAGCGGAGAGAACGAAGGCGGCGTTCCTTGGTGGCCGGAGCTGCGCGAGGGGAGGAGATGAGGATGATACTCGTTGCTTTTCTGGTAACTTTCTTTTGTTTCCTATGTTTGAATGATGATGATGATGGTTAATGGTTTTGGGTTTGTTGGGATTTTGTTTGGGATCTTTGATGATGTTACTGGTTTGGTTTGAAACTTTTGGTTTTGGAGGTTTTAGGATGATGTTACTGTGTTTTGAGTTACCATGTTGTTGGTTTGATTCTTGGCCACTGTTTTTTGAGTTGGTGAAGCTTTGTTACAGATTCAGTTAATGGTGTTACTGGTTTGCTGTTAGTTCTGGTGTCTCAGTTTGAGACTTGTTCCAGTTTTTTTTTTAATGTTGTTTTGGATCTGTGGCTTTGAGGTTTTGACAGTTTGTTTGCCTTTTAGTTTTGGAGGTTTGGTGATTTTCTGTATTTTGATGATGGTTCAGATTTGAGACCTGGTTTTTGATTATGGTGTTTTTGTTACTTGGAGATTTGTGTTTTTCTGAGTTTTTAGACCTATGTTTTTTGCTTCAGATTAGGTTTGGGATTTTGACAGTTTGGATGCTTGGTTTGCTGAGCTTTCTTTAGGCTTGTCAACTGTTTTTTGATATTTGGCTTTTGGGAGTTTTGATTTTGTACTGATGGTTTTTGGCAGTTTTAGACTTCTGTGTATTTGGTTTGACAAGTTTTTGATCTTGCTACAGGTTTGTAACTTGTTGATTACTGTATTTTTAGGTTGGATGTTGTTTTTTCAGTTGGGACTTATATTGGTTTTTGAGGTTTTAGACTTGGACAGGTTTTTGAAGGTTGTTGATTTTGTTGACAGTTTGAAGGTTTTGAGACTTTGACAGTTTTTTAATTTTGTTTATTTTTTTGTATTTGATGATGGTTCAGATTTTTTCTTTACCTCTCTTACTCTTCTATTGCTTTCTTTTTATTCTATTCACCCTACTTATGTTATCTCTATTCAAAATGGTGGGAAAATAAAGAATTTGAATATTTTACTATATTGTTCTTTTGGCTTTTTGATGGCAGTTTTGTTTTCTAGCAACTTCTATGTAACTTGTGACAGTCAAGGCAGCAGAGCTGTGCATCCCAATAACCTAGGTGGCTTCTTTCCTCTCTTCTCTCTCAATGACACTAAGAAAGTCAATTGCTCTTTTGCCTTTTTTCCAATTCTGAAAAGTTTGCAATGAAAAATGGAAAATGATGAATTAGGCTTCTTGAACAAGTTTTTGCTTGTTTGACTTAGCTATTATATTGCCATACTTCTGCTTTGCTGCCTGCTTTTGTTGATGGTGTTTGTTGCTATATTGCTGCCTCGTTTATGCTGTTTGCATTTTGTTTGGACAAAGTTGTTTATTTTTTGGACAGTTGTGATAATGTTGTTGTTTGTTGCCTAGTTTGCGCAGCTTGCTTGCATTCAGTTTGTAGTATTTGTTTGATTCAGTTTGACTGCATTTTATTTGGTTCAATTTGCGCCTTTGGTTTGGGCAGTTTGTGATCATTCTGTTTGAACAGTTTGCTTGCCTTTTGTTTGGACAGTTTGCTTGCCTTTGTTTGGACAGTTTGCTTGCCTTTGTTTGGACAGCTTGTAGCATTTCTTTTCCTCTTTCTTTTTGTGAACCAAGAAGAATAATCTTCTTGTGATTTTCAAATAGAGAAAATAAATTGTGATGAATTAAAATGGCTTTCTGATTCTACTTTGCAAACTCTAATGATGAATAGCATTTAAAATCTCTGTTCATGCCCAAATGATTTTATACTAATCATTTTTCTTTCTTTTATTTTCATGTGAGCACAATTGGATGTGACAAAGCAATGGAGGCAAGAAACTCTGTGGCAAGCATGGAAGCAAAGGAACTTCAGTCAAACTTAGGCATAGGTTAATTCTCCTAGGCCAATCAAGCATTTAGATTTTCTTTTGCAATTTAGAGAAAAACATTCTTGTACTGTATCCAATAATTGTATCAATTCATTTTCAAATACGATAAGTTGTAAAACCTAAAGTATTTAAATAATAAATTGTTTTGTAACAATGTATGAAATTGGAGAAGATCTTATGAAATGTTCTTGTGTCACTTGAAATCCTTTACTGACAATAACTTGTAATTTTCTTTTCGCATCCTAACTGATTCTTAAAGATTCCCAATCAAGATATTTGAAACAAAATGCTCCAATCTGGTAACTTATATTCCAAGTAATCCCAATAACTATGTAACTGCATTCCAAACAAATGCGCACTGTATATTCCATTTCCTGACCAAGCAAATGTTTTAAAAGATGAAAATCATCTGGTTAACCTGGATCAATCAATCATGAGTGTCCTACATGACAGTCTTAAATTCCATCTCTTGTCCCAAACAAACATGCCTTGAGAACAAACATTGTCTTTTCAGTAAACTTGAGAAAGCATAAAGACCTGTGAAATCCAATTGGATCTTTGAGAATTCATTTCTTTTGAGAATTGCAAGAAACCCTAATTGCTGGTTTACCACCACAGAAGAGAATATGTCTGATCGATTTCTGAGTCAGCTTGAAAATCTGAGAAACCCTAGGGTTGTGTTTTCTATGAAAAATGGGAGGGCAAATTTTTGGGTATAACACTCATGATTGAACTTTGTTGTGTTTCGTTGCAGATTATGGTGTTCAGTGGTTAAGGGGATGATAGCAAGCATATAGTAGGATTTGATGGTAGGCATGGGATGGTTGATGACAAATTAATGAAGTACTTTAAATTCTTATACAGGTTGACAGAAATGGTTAGTTATTCAGTTCTCCCAATCCATGTAAATTAATTTGATGTTTTTGTTGATAAATTTTGTTAGTGAATTTGTTATATCATATGAGATTGCTTGTTTCACTAACCCCTCATTGAACTTGTACTCATTTAAAAAGATTTTTAAGATAATAATTTAATAAATTAAGTTATTTTTGAAAATCAACTTAGACGATCCAATATTTTTTCGAATTGCATACATCTTGTAAATCATAATTCCCTCTTTAGCATATAGAATTTCGTTCGATGTAACAAATTCTTCAAAACAATATTGATAAATGGGTGTCAGTCTAGGTCTTTCACAAAAAACTTGATGTGTGAAAAATAAAGTTGAAAAAAATAGGAAATCAATTTTTTTATGAAAGACTCAGACTGACATTCATTTATCAATATTACTTTGAAGAATTTGGGATTGAATCAAATCTTATAGGCTAAAGAGGTAATCATGATTTATAGTATCTTGAAATTTGAAAAATATTGGATCTTTTAAGTTGTTTTTCAAGAATAACTTAATTTTTTTTATTATTATCTCAAAAATCTATTTGAGTGATTGTATATAATTAATGATGGGCAGAGAAAAACAAGTAATCCCATATTTTATAATAAACTATTAAATATACCAAAACAATTGGAACTTATAACCGTGGTGAAATGCTATTTTTTATGCTCTTTAATTTTGGTTGTAGCTGGGTATCGAACTCATGTCACTATATTTATGACAATGGTTATTAACATCAATCATTGTGATAAATAATTTACTACAACAGTCAATGCATGGTCCGAGACCGTGATTGTAAGTGACGCATATACAGTCACACGGTATATAACAACGCCTGGTCCCGCGTGATTATTTATCTTTCCCAACCATTATTGAATGTCTTTTCCGTAGTAGTGATTACTCATTTGAAAAAATATGTTGTCAGTACCTTCTACTTGCAACAAACTATTATCAGCAAGTTTTACCTTGCTCTTCTTCGATCGTCTAAATCTTCCAACCATACCTTTTGACCAGACATGTGATTCAAGCAGCATGAATCGAGAAACTAGATCTTGGATTCGACATGGTTATCTGCTACTGCGGCCATAACCACCATACCTTCAGAGTCATCCGAGTCTTGGCGTGCAAGGTTTGCTCTTTCGTCCTTACTTGTCGATTCCTTGACTTTCTTGTACCAATAATTCTTAGTAAAGTGACCCCACTTTTCACAGTTATAGCGCTTCACACATTTTTATCTTTTTTTCTCTTTTTGATAGTTTCCTCCTCCTCTTTTCGAGGATTCATAAGCTCTATCTCAACCTTATTCTTTTGGATATTCGACCAAGACTTCTTGCCATGAGTCTTGTCGAACTTGCCTTTGAATTTGTTGGAATCATCATTCTTTTTTCATGATTGAGCCTGCAAAGCTTGTATTAAATCTTGAATTTCCTTCCTTTCGACAATCCTAATCTCATGTGCTTCCAACGAACCAACCAAATCTTTCAATTTTAGAGTTTCAAGTTGATTGGATTCTTGAATAGCTACGATAACGTGAATCAAAGTGAGAGGTCAATGTACGCATTACCTTCTCAACTATCATCTTATCAGTTAGGATTTCACCACAGCCCTTCATAAGATGGACGAGTTTCTGAACCTTCGACACATACTTTTGCGTCGACAGCCCTTCATATTGTCGACGCAAGATCTGCAACTTGACAACCATGACTTTCTCACCTCCTTCATAATACTTGACAAGAATATCACATGCCTCATTCGTCGATTCAGCATGAGAGAACTGTCGAAGTTCGCCGCATCGATCGTCGTCTGAATGCAATACGCAACCTTACAATCCTTCTTCTTGACTTTGTTGTGGGTTATTTTATGTGCGTCAGTTGCATCAGCAGCCATGGCATAAACGCCATTGGTAATTATTTCTAGGGTTTCATGAAAGCTAAATAGAGATTACATTTGTTTTTTCCATCGAATCCAATTCTTGTCATCAAAAGTTAGAAGAGAATTCAAAATATTATTGTTACCATTCATCTTCGCAGCGATTGCTAGTGAACAACACATAATCTCAGAAATACGATCTCTAACGTTGATTCTTGAAAACACGATCAAGAATCTAACCGGAGCTCTATATACCAATTTATTAATGTGTGAGATACTTTTAGTGAGGGGAGAAAAAGAGAATAAAAGAAATAAGAATTTTATTATTGACTTGAATTATTACAAACTGATTTACAAACTAGTCTATTTATATACAACTAACTTGTATACTAAGTAGGTTAAGAAATCCTAATTAGACTTGGATCACACAACTTCAATTATATCTAATATTATATTTAATATTTCAACAATCTTGACTTGGGTGGTAGTAACTCTTCTCCGACTCGACCCAAGTAATGAGTATCACACCTAAGGTTTTCAAACTCGATTTAAAACTGTAACGCCTCTGATTTTCATCCGAGACATGACTCATAAATTTCCAAAATACTTGTTTTGAGCATAAATAAAATGGTTTAAAAAAAAATAATCAATTCAACTTCAATCCAAATTCTTAAGCGGAAAAATCACAACACTTCTAATTCAACGGAAAATACTAAATAAATAATTCCAAATGTAACCAGACAATTTATTTATTTATATTATTGTTTTAAAAATAAAAGAAAAACACTTCTTCCCCCGCGATCACGCATCAGGCAAATATCAATCACTTTGAAACTCCACATTGATACCTAAAATGTTGTTGTAAGAGTCAGTTGTCCATGTCAAACTAAATCAAACGAGAGTAGAAATCAGAAAAATATAAATATACATATCATGTTTAGGAGAATTCAATAAAAGTACTCACCAAAAACTATTAACAACATACAGTCACTTAAGACGAAATACATGTAAGTTAATCACAATTATCAACAATCAATCACATGTCGATCGTACGCAGAATATGCATACTCTTAAACTATATGATCCAAATATAATCAGTCCGCCACTAAGACACCATATAAAAATTCATCTCATATCAATGAAAAAAATAACCCGCCACTAAGGCACCATACAGAAATGCATATGTTATGTCATGATGATGAAATACAAACACATTACTAAGACAATCACGCAAAAAAATTTATCTGCCACTAAGACAATCAATCACACATAGATCTTTATCTGTCACTAAGACAATCACACATAAATTTTTTACCCGCCACTAAAACAATCACACAATACATATGACAAATCATACATTATAAAAACTAATAATGTATAATCCCGCCACTTAGACAACCACGCAGAGGTTTTTATCCGCCACCAAGACAATCACAAGAGAATTATGTAATATACACCTATGAAAAATAATACAATTTTTCTACTTAAACAACCACAAATCAAAATAATATCTATCGTTCGTACCAAAATCTCAAATTGCCGCTCATTCACTTAAGAGTGTAAATTTAAATAGATTTCGCTTTTATTTATGGAAGGCAGTGCAACAACATAAATAATATACATATATGTTATGATGCCGCAAATCAAATACACACGTGGATATTTCCATTCTGGTCTAAAATAGTTTTAGCTATAGTACTCAGAAGTTACATACTACACTCTCTAAGTATTCACCTGCTACATATTTAGTTATATAATTAAATAGGATATGAATTTCATATACTCCATGCATTCACAATTTATACACTTGCTATAAAGTTAAGCGTGAATGAATTATAAAGAAGACTCACATTTTACCATCTATAGAAGTCTCAATTTTCAGATACTATATCTACCTATACCTAACATAAGTGTATTCACCTTCAAATCACTCTCAGTTGCATCAACACCTTCATCATAAGTGTTAAAAAACCTGGCCATCCTTTCCAAGACAGATTGTAAGCCTTTGTCAAAAGGAGGACTACTCTTTGTCACATTAACTGTATCAGCATTGCTTGGTTCCTGGCGTACTCAAATTCTGAAAATTTCTCGATGCAACCTGTCATAAATATAAACAATCAAAGGCTCGTTAGTTCTCATTTTTCTGCTTGCTCCGCCCCAACATAGTTACTGAGACACTTTTAAAATTTTAAAAAACAAAGATGACAGCTGTGGGATTTGAACCCACGCCCTTTCGGACCAGAGCCTAAATCTGGCGCCTTAGACCGCTCGGCCAAACTGTCTTGATATATGAAATCACCAATTACTCTAATATTTTATTGACTCCTTCGAAGGACTTTCAAACTTGAAAGGAATGATTAGAAGCAAACTCGGACTGTCTTGATATATGAAATCACCACTTACTCTAATATTTTATTGACTCCTTCGAAGGACTTTCAAACTTGAAAGGAATGATTAGAAGCAAACTCGGACGTGTAGTGGTTCTGTCGCTAGCTGACACACACCAAACTGTAGGTAAAATTAAGGATCATATGAGAAAGGATCCAAAAGGGGTATAGATCATGGTGTTTGTAAATCATAGAAATTTAAGCAAAAACATTCATACATTTTTAAGGAGTTCTAAGGCTATACATGAAAGACCCAATTAAACCCAAAAAAATACTCATTTCACTAATCATGTATTACATAGAAATTCCCCTCATGCAAAACTGGAGGCAATAGTGATTCAGGACCTAGTATGTGAACCGAATCATTCCATGACAACAAAGCTATCTTTCACCAAATGAAGATGATAGAGAAAAAACTTGGTATGGTGTTTGTGAATGCTGCTTCTTCAACTTCTGGTTTGTTCCCAAAACAAAATCAAATTTCTCTAATGTTTCCTTGTACTTGGCATTCCATCAACATTTAATCCAGGAAAGTAATGAACCTTAAGAAGATGCCATTAATTCTTTGGTCCTAATATACATTACAATTTCATATGGCAAATGTTTTGTGTCGTACATCTCTATCATATCTTTACAAGAAAAAAGTCACCAATCCTATACTCCTTATTTCAATATTGTGGACTGGAGGTGCAACAGCCTGTGTTCCCTCCACTCTCAGGAGTAGGAGGTGTCCGCTGCTATGTGAAACCAGCCTCACACTATACCCTCGCAGCTCTTAATACATTTGTAAATCACCATTATTAATAAAGTAGTTTATAAGATATCATGGAGAGCATGTCAAAACAAGCATTAAACAACTTATAGACATGTGATATGTTGCTTCCATAAACCCTTATAAACAGTCTTATCCAAATAGATACGCTTAAATAACGCAATCCAAACAAACCCTAAACCTTCAATTCACAAGCTAGCGCTACTCAGCTCGGTAACCATGTGTGATATTCTAGCCAATGCGGAATTTAATGGATATAAATTTGCATAGTATTAAGTTGGCACATGGTTTCTTAAATGGCTTACTTTGTCCTGAGCACTCCCAAACTAGTTTTAACATGTTACAACACTAATCCAAAAATGTTACAGCCGATATTGCAACCATAGTAGGCATGCAAGGATTTAATCAAGTGGCAGTTGACTGAAAGTATAGGAAAATAACATTCCAAGATACAAAACGCAGATTAACATTTCATAAAAAAAACATGTTGTTTCTGCCATGTTTATTAAAGAATATATTTCTATTATGAAATGTCAAGGGCAAGATAAAAATGAAGGAAATAATGGTAAGAGGATTAGTAACAAACATGCCAAACTGATTGTACTTCAAATGTTCAAACTTTGTCGGTATAATATTTTATGTGATGATATGATAGCATAATATTGTGATTTAGTTTTCAGACATACATAGAATAAATTAGGATCTTAGCTCAAGTACAATATTCATTCCCAAACTCCATTATAGAGTTTAATTCAATATGTGTATTTGACAATTGTTCTCATAAAATGATGAAGGTATACAAAAAACAGAGATTGTGATAAATGTTCATTCATTAGTAAAAAGAATGACTTCTGGTGTGTGAGTATATATACAACGTTATACATAATGATATGCACAAATGTCAAAACTATGTTTACTAAACCGCCTAATAATTTTCATTCGCCACTTATTTAAGGACTTAGGACTTGGTTTTTGTTAAATTGAACTTAATTAGGGAAACAGTTCAACTTTTGCCGGGATTTTACTGCTTTAGTTTTGAGGCATTTAAGGAAACTCTAGATTCGGTCTTGTTCTAACAAATGTTATATTTCAAAATTATTAATTAAACCAAAAAAGACGACAAGAGTTGTTACCTATTTAATACTGTTATTGCAAAAAATGAGATCCACTTCTTTGCATGAACAAAATCACTTTAAACAGAAAATGTATATGAACGAGACAGTCTTCCTCTTGGTTTAATTACTGTTACATAAAAGCAAATTACAAAAGTATTGAGCAAACTCCAAGGTATAGTATTAAAGTACCACATCGTTGAGTTATCAAAGAAGAAAAAATATGTAAGATATAAAAAAGACAACAAGCATGACATTAAATTCATACCTTTCTCGGCCTTTTGGCTAAGATCAAGTGTAGTATCTGTTCTTATCAGTTTAATATCTGATATGTGGGCCAATGGTCCACACGATATTAAATTTATTTCTTGAGGGGGAGAGACCACTACAATGGCTTGCTATTGGGTCTCTTAAGTGTCGCTTTTGCGTTGCACTGTTGCAATAGCCTGGCACACCCCACCTAACCTAGTTCAAATTTATGTCCTTCTTACTAGATCCACAATATTTTCTTTAATGTTATATTATTTTTTGATCCTGTTTCTATGCATATGTTTTCTTAAACAGAATGTCGACACAATATTTCACTGGAACAAGCTATAATTAGGAAAAAAACTTGAACAAGAAATCATGTCAAGGAGATAGTCGTAAACTCGATCTAAAACAGAATGTCGACACAAGATTTCACTGGAACAAAGAAAACGAGAGAAACTATATCAAACAAATTCACACAAGAAAAAGGAATTGAAGAGAGGAAGATACTCAATTTTCACGGATCTTAATTAATAGCAGAAATGGAATGAGAAAACTGTGTGCTATATTGTGTTATAATACTCAGTCAAAATGAACCACTTCCTAATGGAGACATAAAGGAATGGGAATGTTATAGTACTGCTCATAATGTTATACAAGCTAACTAATAAAAAATAGAAAGCAAAGCTGAAACCTACCTTCTGCGTTTCAAGTACTAACTAAAAAACGAACTAGGCAGTATTTCTTGATCTTTAATCCTTCCCTAATTTAGGTGATTATCAAGGGTACATATCCTCCTTGCTAGTCATATCCAATCTTTAATTTCTTCGAGTTTTCGAGTAATCAATAGGGTATATTGATTTGTAAGTACCATGGACTCTAGAGTATTTTCAACTCATAACTTTCTGATATTTTTGATTGAGTTTTTGGAAGCATAATGTCAAACTTGAAAGGAATGATTAGAAGCAGACTATATTAGTATCCAACATATAACAAAGTAGTGGATATAAAAAGCGATTGAGCAATAGTTGGAACGCCGGGGAAGATGTCCTCAAGATCTATCAAAGGCCTAGGAAATACATTGCTTACTGGTAGTTGATTAGTTCCTACTCTTCCACAAACTCCATAATATCATAGCAAAGATACTCTCCCTTTCTCCTTTGACATGTGACAGATTTTCTCTCCAATGTTCCTACCTAGCAGCAGTCTAAATGCTCTTATTACACTGCAGCAGCACCTGCTCTGCTGTCTCCAATTTAGACCACTGACAATCACTAGCAACTTGCACCCTTTTTTCGATCAATCTTACACAAGTTGGGAAATACTTTGCCTACGGGTAGTTGAGTCCCACGTCGAAAGAAGGTGAAAGGTATTGAGAGAAGCAAGAGTATAAAAGAACTCGAATACCTTCATCACAACTTACTTACCTGGATGGGGTCAATGGTTGATCATGAAGGATCATGGCCTAGGAGAGTGACCTCCATTGCACTTAGGAGGGGTGCTAACCTAAGGTCTACCCAAGTGGTGGAGCCTACATCATAATTTGTTGCAATGGGGGCCTGCGTTCGCGCGGCCCCCTCTTATTCCAATCTTCAAGTACTTTTTACAGCCCCCTCTTATTCCAATCTTCAAATACTTTTTACATCATAATTTTAATGGTTTTTTTTATATTTTTAATAGTGTTGGCCAATAAAGTTTGGTTTCTGTGCAAATTTTGGACCAGTTGTTTGATATTAAGGTAAACCACTTAGTCTCAGTATGATTAGTTTCCAACGGACGTGGTTTAGCTTTAGAGTAACAACAAGCAAAATTATAACTTGCCACTGCTGCTTCATCAGGCTCTGATTTTTCCTCCCAAACTAGGTGTTGCAGATTGTAATTTCTGATGGAAAATGTTTTGTTTTTGCCATGTCTATCTTGTCTTTATTAGGACAAAGACACCAATCCTTTAATCCTTATTTTAATAAACAATTAAGTAATAAAAGAAATGATTAACCAAATCCAGCACTATGATTTTTGTAGGTATGCATGGTTATATGTTTCAATTGCAAACTAAATTTCATAAAAATGCACAATAATGGCATATGTGAAATAACAATTCAAGAAAAAAACATTTTTTTGAGTCTTGTAGTTTTACTCGCATAATAGCCTTCTCTCAAATCATTTTCCCTCAATTCTTTTTTCCTTAAGACAGTTTTGCATCGGAAATTTTTATCATATCTCAAGCATTTTGATTCAGTCCCAAAATATGGTGTACATTGTTGATGTTGAACATTTTGACTTAATCATTATGGATCAAACAAAAGCACACGGTTTTACTTTTCAAAATAGAATTTTGAAGTTCATATATACAAAATGTACACAGGACAATAACTTGACCAAACAACCTCAAAGTGTATCAAAGTCATTTTCAAAATTTTAGACAGAAAAGTTGCAAAAAAAAATCACCAGCTTCTAGAGATTGTTAGAAATGATTTTGTTTGGACAAATGATAAACACGTGAACATGAAAACAGTTTTCACTTCAACCAAACTACCAATTAGGAGCACAAGTATAGAAAATATTATAAGCCAACAAGCTAATTTACAAAGTAGTTTCTGCTGTCAAATGTGAGTTATATGTTGATGTTTAATCACTAAGTGAAAATTTTAAATTAAGAGTCCAAAAATGAGATTGTGATCTTCAACTTGTATTCTAATATAATAGCAAGTTTGTAGTAACGAGACTTAATGTCTGAAATTTTTAATAGAGGTTGAGTATTGTTTGCTTTTCCTTTTTGGACTATGCCAAACTGTAAGGATCCATGGTGTTTGTAAATCGGAGATTTAAGCTAAAAAATGTATGAATCCCACCCACCACCAAAAAGAGATGGTTCAGAGGCTAGGCTCACCAGGTGTTGTGGGCTAGAGGTGCAGCGGCCCGTGGTGTTGTGGACTATGCCAAACTGTAAGGATCCATGGTGTTTGTAAATCGGAGATTTAAGCTAAAAAATGTATGAATCCCACCCACCACCAAAAAGAGATGGTTCAGAGGCTAGGCTAGAGGTGCAGCGGCCCGTGGTGTTGTGGACTATGCCAAACTGTAAGGATCCATGGTGTTTGTAAATCGGAGATTTAAGCTAAAAAATGTATGAATCCCACCCACCACCAAAAAGAGATGGTTCAGAGGCTAGGCTCACCAGGTGTTGTGGGCTAGAGGTGCAGCGGCCCGTGGTGTTGTGGACTATGCCAAACTGTAAGGATCCATGGTGTTTGTAAATCGAAGATTTAAGCTAAAAAACGTATGAATCCCACCCACCACCAAAAAGAGATGGTTCAGAGGCTAGGCTCACCAGGTGTTGTGGGCTCCCACCCACCACCAAAAAGAGATGGTTCAGAGGCTAGGCTCACCAGGTGTTGTGGGCTAGAGGTGCAGCGGCCCGTGGTGTTGTGGACTATGCCAAACTGTAAGGATCCATGGTGTTTGTAAATCGGAGATTTAAGCTAAAAAACGTATGAATCCCACCCACCACCAAAAAGAGATGGTTCAGAGGCTAGGCTCACCAGGTGTTGTGGGCTAGAGGTGCAGCGGCCCGTGATCCTTCCACTGTCAGGAGTAGGAAGTGTTCGCTGCTCTGTGAAACCAGCCTCACGCTATACCCTCCTATCTAAGACTCACAAGACCCGTGCCTTCGCACAAGTCCTGTGGCTCACCTCGCAACTTGGAGCGGGCAGGCCAGCATAGTGCAACCAACAGACCAACCTATTAAGCCTTAGCCGTGTTCCATCACCTTGGTGCCCCCACATGGGTCACAAGCTAGCGCTACTCAGCTCGGCGAACTAACAAGCATGTCAAACATTTATGAACACTTTTTTGTGTGATGTTCGAGCCAATGTGGGACTTAATGGATATAAATTCGTATAGTATATATAATATTTAGATGGAACATGTTATAAAACTAATCATTGAAAAGATGTGGTTGTCAAGGTTTGTTAAATGGCTTGCTTTGTACTCGGTACTCCCCAACTACTTTTGACATGTCATAACACTAATCATTGAAAAATGTGGTTGAGGGATTTAATCTACATATATAGAGGGATAACTGGACACTCAAAAAGTGAATATCCAAAACCAATGACAAAGTAGTAGAATGTAGCACATACAATTTGTAAAGTGAACAAACATATATACCTACCTGGTTTAGCTTAGAGTAACAACAACCAACATTATAACTTGCCACTGCTGCTTCATCGGGCTCCTGCTTTGTTCCCAAAACTGACTCAAATCTCTCTAATGCTTCCTCGTACTTAGCATTCCTTCAGCATTTAAACAAGAAAGCAATGGACATTAGGATTATCAGGAAGATACCATTATTTTTATTATTCTAATCTAGATATACTCTTAGAAAATTGGATGCTTCAAAATTAAAGCATTTTTTCCCTCAAACTAGGCGTTGCAGATTACAATTTCATATAAGAATGTCATGTCTATCATGTCGTTACAAGAAACAAGTCACCAATCCTTTATTTCTTATTCTAATAAGCAATTGAGTAATAAAGGAAAATATTTACTTAATCCAGCACAACATTACGTTTTTTGTATTTTTGCATTTTTGCATGTATTTTTGTACTTTTTGTATTTTTGGATGTACTTTTGTATTTTTGCATGATTATATGTAATTCAGTATTAAATCCAGGAAAGTAATGGATATCAATGAGATGCCATTAATTCTTCAGTCCTAATCTATATTACAATTTCATACCTCGAGAAATATAACCATGTGTACCAGCAAAAAAGCTAAAACCCGTCTGAGAGTTTTCAGCAACACCAAAATCAGCAATTTTTGTCTCATAATCTTCATCAAGCAGCTAAAATCATCAACCATCACCTTTCTCTAATTGCTTCACAAACCATCCTGTTTTTCTTCAGCGTGATTCGATAAACCTTTCCATGAGCACCATGGCCGATTAAATTATCTTCGTCCAAATGACTTATTTCATCAGCATCAATATCCACTTGTGAAAAGATGCTAGTTTCCATTTTTTTACTTGCTTCCTTTTGACATTTTTGTAACTTGTTTGCCCTTTGAATCCTGAAGCTTCTACACATCAAAACCGCAGTGATGAAGATAACAATAATGACCAAGAGCATTACATATTTATAACCAAAGAGAATTCTTCTATGACTAATGATCTTTATCACAAATCTTCAAATCAGAATTTATTGAACTTTTTGGAATTTTCTCAACGCATGAACCTTTGTTTCAACCAAAAACAGCATTGTGGATGTTGAATATTTTGATTTAGTCATGTCTCAAACATTATGGATCAAACATAAAGTACACTATTTTACGTTTTAAAAAAGAATTTTGAAGTTCATATATATAAAATGACACCTCATGTAATGTACAATAACTTGGTCATACAATATTCACTAAATTAGGCCTCTAATAACCTCCTTTGAGCATGAAATGATATCATTGATCTCAAAGTGTATCAAAGTCATATTCAAAAAGTTGAGATTAATCATCACTATAATGAATGTGATTATTAGCCATTAGTCATGACTATAGGTGAAAAGTCATATAAGAAGCTAAATAGATTATTTGAAAGGCTTCTAATGCATTATTATAATTAGCTAAATGGATTATTTGAAAAGCTTATAATGCACTATTTGAGCATGATATTATATCACTAATCTCAAAGTACTAAAGTCATATGTGTTCAAAGGTTATTCTTCTCAAAAATATTAATGCAATAACAAACTCCATAATCTTAAAAGCTCAAAGAGAGAATGGGAAATTACAGTCCCTGTGACATTACATAAATAAGCATCACATAAACAAAAAATAATACAAGGAAAACAATATAACATGCTCAAACCATGTCCAAGTAACATTACCATGCACATATATTTTTATTCAAACTACAGGAGGCAAATTGGATGGACCATATAAAAGAGGCTTGAATTTCAAGTCTCCTATTCATGTCTTGGCGTCAGAGTGAACCAAAGAAACAACATATAATAGAATAGAGGGAAGCAAAAACTATTGAGCTGTGATTGGTGCCATTAATAGTATTAATGGAAATGGACAATTTTATTGATCATAAAGTTTCTTATGTATATCATACTAGTAAATAAAACAAGATACTGCAAAGGTGGCAACAAAAAAATTGAGACCTATAATTAACTACAAAATATACACGGTGAAATCAAATGTGATGGAATGATATTGCTCAATCAATTCCTTAGAGCTAAACCGGTTGTTTTCTTGTGTCGACGCAAAGGGGTTATTTCTTAATAAATATTCCAAAAATTGATTTGATGGCATTGATAAATGATTCATGGAATCTTTTCAATAACGGGTCGAATTCTGGGGATGCCCTTGCATTTGCAAGGTCAGGATTAGTTCTGATTCTCTGTTAAACAACAACAGCATTAGGCAGCTTATTTAGCAAATATGATATTGTAACTTGTAGAGTTATTATAGTTATCACCTTAAAGTCCTCAAAAGCCAGAATTTAGAGCTTCTCCAAGTGTAGAAAATGCATAGAATGTCAGGTGGAATCTATTTAGAAAACAACAACAAATTAACATGGCTGTTCTAATAATCTTATTGTTGCTTGGTGGCTGGCACCCCCTAATGAACCAACAAAAAAAGAGATGGTTCAAGGGCTAGGCTCACCAGGTGTTGTGGACCGGAGGTGCAGCGGCCCGTGATCCAAGGGCTAGGCTCACCAGAATTTAGAGCTTCTCCAAGTGTAGAAAATGCATAGAATGTCAGGTGGAATCTATTTAGAAAACAACAACAAATTAACATGGCTGTTCTAATAATCTTATTGTTGCTTGGTGGCTGGCACCCCCTAATGAACCAACAAAAAAAGAGATGGTTCAAGGGCTAGGCTCACCAGGTGTTGTGGACCGGAGGTGCAGCGGCCCGTGATCCAAGGGCTAGGCTCACCAGAATTTAGAGCTTCTCCAAGTGTAGAAAATGCATAGAATGTCAGGTGGAATCTATTTAGAAAACAACAACAAATTAACATGGCTGTTCTAATAATCTTATTGTTGCTTGGTGGCTGGCACCCCCTAATGAACCAACAAAAAAAGAGATGGTTCAAGGGCTAGGCTCACCAGGTGTTGTGGACCGGAGGTGCAGCGGCCCGTGATCCAAGGGCTAGGCTCACCAGAATTTAGAGCTTCTCCAAGGGTAGAAAATGCATAGAATGTCAGGTGGAATCTATTTAGAAAACAACAACAAATTAACATGGCTGTTCTAATAATCTTATTGTTGCTTGGTGGCTGGCACCCCCTAATGAACCAACAAAAAAAGAGATGGTTCAAGGGCTAGGCTCACCAGGTGTTGTGGACCGGAGGTGCAGCGGCCCGTGATCCCTCCACTGTCAGGAGTAGGAAGTGTTCGCTGCTCTGTGAAACCAGCCTCACGCTATACCCTCCTGTCTAAGACCCACAAGACCCATGCCTTCGCACAAGTCCCGTGGGTCAACTCGTAACTTGGAGCGGGCAGGCCAGCATGGTGCAACCATCAGACCATCCTGTTAAGCCTTAGCCATGTTCCATCACCTTGGTGCCCCCACATGGGTCACAAGCTGACGCTACTCAGCTCGGCGAACTAACTATCATGTAAAACATTTATAAAGACTTGTTTGTGTGATGATCTATCCAATGTGGGACTTAATGGATATAAATTTGTATAGTATATATACTATTAAGATGGAACGTGTTATAAAAGTGATGATTGAAAAGATGTGGTTGTAAAGGTTTTTTAAATGACTTACTTTGTACTAGGCACTCCCCACAACTTTTGACATGTTATAACACTAATCATTGAAAAGATGTGGTTGGAAAGGTTTTTGTATGTTTGCATGATTATATGTTGCAAATCAAATATCATAAAATGCCCAATAATGAGATATGTGAAATAAAAGTTCTAAACAAGAAAATGTAGTTAATCTCTATAGCAGATTGAACAAAGTACTTCCATTATAAATGAAATGTGATGGAAGACTGTTAAAAAGCGTAATAAGGAGAGAAAGAAAACGATTTTCAGAGTCGGTGGAGTCTTGTATCAAATAATTTTCCCGGCACTCTTTCAATTTAAGAATTACAATTTTATAGTTTAAATAGAATGAAACTTACTTGAATTTCCCTGACTTTGTTACTGACTACACCAGAGTTCCTCTTAGCTGTGTCTGATAATCTCTCCTTATCAGTGAACTCACTACCAGTTTCTATCTTTCATATTTTCTGCATTCTCTTGAGTAGCGGGCCCATTCCTTGGCGAGTTGTGTACATTGTTCATCCATATTCCACAGCTGGCCAAACATAGGTCCCAAAAACAGCACTGCAGATGTCAAACATTATAGGCCTCTATTTAATGCACATATGACAATTTCATTATCATAGAACCTTAAGCCAACCTTCATATATATTCAACGAGGTGTTCCTTGTCAAGAATATTAACTCAATATCAAAATCCACAATCATAACCTGATTAAGCTGAACCTTGACCAAATAAGGGCTTATTTGGATAAACAACTTAATTAAGTGCTCGTCATAAAATGCTTATATGTACTAGTATAAGGTATTCTCTATAACAGAAAGTAAACTAAAACCAAACAGTTATTATTTAAACTGTAAGCTATTTGTTAAGCTGTCACGGAGAGTGTCGAAATCAGCTGAAAATAACTAGTGAAAATGTGATGTATAGTTTTCATAAACCCTGCCAAACAGTCTTATTCAAATAGATAAGCTTAAATAACACAATCCAAACAACTCTCAAAAAAGGCGTGTCCATTTCTGCGTTGGTGTCGGACACCTGCACCAACACTTGGTAGCATACAAACCCTAAGGCTTGAATTAAAATAAGTAAGTTGAAGATGATGATAGCGTATCTAGTTAGCGTAAACCTGGTTCCTTGAAGCTTCTTCTTTGGATGATTCTGTCGCAACATCATATAAAACTTTCACCGCAAAAAGGAATGGGTTTTGATTTTGAGAAACTATATGAAAAAGGGTTTCTTCAGCAAAACTATTTGGCGGTCACAACAAAATAAGCTCAAAGGGTTTCTTTCTATCACGTTGCCACTCCCTTTACCCGGCAATTTTTCATATTTATGGATTTCTTTATAAACTTATTATTTTATGATTTATTTTTTTTGCTTAATAATAACTTTGTTTATAAAATATTGGGACTCTATTTTAATATATTACAAATGTAAAAGCTATTCTATAGAAATATCTCAATTGTGAAAATTTAACGATGATTCAAAGATTATTACATGGATTTTATTTTCTGTGGAATTTTCAATAAGTCTTCTGCCTGATGCAACCCAGAAATAATTATTTAAATTAAAAGATAAATCAACCATTAGATTTAGGAGAAGAGGAAATTAAAGAAGAATATAAATATAATTGACCTGATTTAGTAGAAGAAAAAATTAGATAGCAAAGGAAGTGTTCAGACTTAACCTAAATGGAGAAAAGATATATTTATGTTTAAGATTGATCACAGAGTGAACAAATATGAAAGAATGAATTTGCTAAAGACAACACAATAGAATATATATTTATATATATTTATAGGTTAAAATCTAACCTGAGGGACAAGGTTCAGCAGTTGTTGTCTTAACCCGATAGCATTAAATATCATGGTTACTAAGACGCCTATGAGAATGGGTTCATGTACCGCTCTCGCAAGACGGTGAAAGTTTGCTAGCATAAATGTAGCTCCATTTATGGGGCGGTTTTGCAAAGCACAGAACATGATAAAAAGCTCAGCTCTAGAAAGAGTGGTAATGTTTTCTGCTTTACCAAAAAGGGTGTGAGCTAGGATTTTGTGAAAATATCTTAAAGCTGAGTTGTGTGTGTTTTCATAATGCATGTCCTCAGGCTCAGGGTTACTAATGCATGTAAGGGACGAGATTGTTTTATCGAAGGCAACATCGAGGGTCATCGAGGGACTACGATCTTTTTTATCGAAGGGTCATTGCTAAAGTGTCTCATATTCGAGGGACATGATTGTATTTCTGAGGCAACGAGCGAGGTTACCCTAGAGGTGCACGTGTGAAAAAAGTGTGTTCGTTTCAAGTTATTTTATTCTTTGATTAGGTCATCTAGCGATTGATTTTTGAATCTTATCATACACGCCTAGTTACTATACAGTATATGGAAAACAGTAAATTGTGGGAATTGAAATTCTACGCTATTATAAAGTATTCGGGAATGGGGGTACAATTGTTACAAATGGGGATGAATCAAATGAAATAGCAATGTCCAAATATCAAACAATACAACCAAATCGAATTTTTGTGCGATTTAATTAAAGCTATGATAATCCATGAGATAAAATCAACAAAGTATGAAATGAAATGTATTTACTTGAAAAGAAAGAAAGGTAAAACCTATTCTAAAAAATAAAAATAATTGATTAAATTAAAATCTTTATTTTTGTATTTTTTATTTATTAATTATATAAATAAATTTAAAGAAAGAAAACAAGCTAAGTTACTTTTTTTTATGTTTTATTAAATGTAAAAATTAATCAAAACAAGTTTATATAAAAAAGAAAATGATAAAAATTAATCACAAAAACTTAAATCAAATTAATGAAAATGTTTTAAGTTTTATTTAGCATTTTTGCAAAACAAATAAAACAAATTAAAAAAAAGAAAGAAATATGGGCTCAAGCTGATTTTAGATGTTAGGCCCAAAAGAAAAGTTGTTCATGTTGTTAACAAAACAAGCCAGGGGGGGTGTATCCAGAAATAACGCATGGGCTTTAGGGCAATGTGATGGGTTATCAGCAAACCAAACACAAATATCTTAAACCAAACCTAATTGTTGATTAAGGGGACAAAACAAATTAGGGTTCTTAGAACCCCTTTGTTCACAGTGGCGCCGCTCATCTCTTTCGCTTAATCTCCGTATCATCCTCTAAATCTCTCACTAAACATCCCTGTCTCATTTTCGCGAACAAAATTGCTCATGCCGTCTCTTTGCCTCACCGCGATTCGCAATTTTGAAACCCTAATTTTGAAATTGGATTTATGTCTAAAAATGTCCGAATCTGGTTTATCTGATCCTCCTCCCCCACTCTCGGTCTCCAGAACGCCACTAATCTCGCCTCCCTAATCCAGTTTCAGTGATTTTCTTTGAAAAAAGGGTGAGATTCTGTTATTCTTAGAGCTTAACGATTTATTGATTTTTTTTGTCTTGTTTATGTTTTCTTTTGACTACTCCATTCCTTGAGATGTAGGGAAATATGTTATGAGGAAGGTGAAGAATCTATACCTGTTTGGAACTTTACAGTTTCTTGCGATTTTGAAAGGGAGCGGAGAGAACGAAGGCGGCGTTCCTTGGTGGCCGGAGCTGCGCGAGGGGAGGAGATGAGGATGATACTCGTTGCTTTTCTGGTAACTTTCTTTTGTTTCCTATGTTTGAATGATGATGATGATGGTTAATGGTTTTGGGTTTGTTGGGATTTTGTTTGGGATCTTTGATGATGTTACTGGTTTGGTTTGAAACTTTTGGTTTTGGAGGTTTTAGGATGATGTTACTGTGTTTTGAGTTACCATGTTGTTGGTTTGATTCTTGGCCACTGTTTTTTGAGTTGGTGAAGCTTTGTTACAGATTCAGTTAATGGTGTTACTGGTTTGCTGTTAGTTCTGGTGTCTCAGTTTGAGACTTGTTCCAGTTTTTTTTTTAATGTTGTTTTGGATCTGTGGCTTTGAGGTTTTGACAGTTTGTTTGCCTTTTAGTTTTGGAGGTTTGGTGATTTTCTGTATTTTGATGATGGTTCAGATTTGAGACCTGGTTTTTGATTATGGTGTTTTTGTTACTTGGAGATTTGTGTTTTTCTGAGTTTTTAGACCTATGTTTTTTGCTTCAGATTAGGTTTGGGATTTTGACAGTTTGGATGCTTGGTTTGCTGAGCTTTCTTTAGGCTTGTCAACTGTTTTTTGATATTTGGCTTTTGGGAGTTTTGATTTTGTACTGATGGTTTTTGGCAGTTTTAGACTTCTGTGTATTTGGTTTGACAAGTTTTTGATCTTGCTACAGGTTTGTAACTTGTTGATTACTGTATTTTTAGGTTGGATGTTGTTTTTTCAGTTGGGACTTATATTGGTTTTTGAGGTTTTAGACTTATCATGGTTACTAAGACGCCTATGAGAATGGGTTCATGTATCGCTCTCGCAAGACGGTGAAAGTTTGCTAGCATAAATGTAGCTCCATTTTATGGGGCGGTTTTGCAAAGCACAGAACATGATAAAAAGCTCAGCTCTAGAAAGAGTGGTAATGTTTTCTGCTTTACCAAAAAGGGTGTGGGCTAGGATTTTGTGAAAATATCTTAAAGTTGAGTTGTGTGTGTTTTCATAATGCATGTCCTCAGGCTCAGGGTTACTAATGCATGTAATGTCCCCCCGGATATAATCTAGCTCACCTACATTAAAAAGCTCTTCCTGGACTACGGTAAATGCATTCAAGTGGTCTTCATATATCTTCATGTCTCCTCAAGGATATTCGTGCCAAGTTTCAAATCTCGCATTGCAAGTTTGCTTAGTCAATGGTTCAGATGACTGAAAATGACTCCATTGACCCAAAAGCTGGCCTTTTGTGAGACCAAGTTCAAACGATTATAGCTTCTTCATTAATCGATATTCTTGAGCGGTTCTTTTTGTGTACGACTCTCCTTGACGTCATCTTCAATTTCTCTTCACAAATCAAGCGCTGATTACGCACGGAAGATCACCAAAATTCAAATATTTTAGAGGTCGCTTCATGGATTTGACCTAATCTTAAGTAATTGTCGTCTGACTTCTAAGAATTGTGATTTCCTCAAATCCCAGGATTTTGAGACGATTATTTCTGCATATTGTCATAAGTGGTGTTGTTTACGAGTTTATCTTCAAAGATCAAAGGAAAATTGTGTTTGGAAGACTTTGAATTTCAATTCATACCACAATTGTTTTCTCAGGACTATGTTTCTCATGTTGAAGTTGTTAATTTTACAAGATTTATGAATACTCTTAAAGCATATGTTTTGTCATCAAGAGATTGAATTCAGGTTTGGCAATGAAGTTCCATTTGAATCGAGTAAGGCATGCGAGTTTCATTTTGATTGCATGTTTCATGGAATCAAGATGGTATACAATGTCCAAAACATACCCAATATTATCAAACAAAATTCACTCAATACATATTCGAAATCGCATTGATTCACTTATGTGTCAATCTCCTTCAAGCTTTTGAGACCAATGAGTTTACACAAGGAAATTTCAAGTTTTTATCTCGCAAATCATTCAAAGTTGTTACATTACTACAAGAGATTTACAAATTTCAAGTTCCATCAATTTAAGTTACAAGTTACAATACAGACTATAATGGTTTTGTTTACAAAGAAAGAAATAATATTGCCTCTTCAAGTCTTCTTTGCTTCATCTTCAAGCAACACATCCACTCCTTGCTAGACATGGTCTTCTCTTCATCTTTTAACCTTGCCTTGCTCGCCATCCACTCCTCGTGTTCATGAAACAAGAAAAGGAGAAAATTAGCAAACAATCGACATGTGAAAATTCAAGCGAGAATTATTTGTTAAAACAAGAAAGCTCATCATTAGGATTTGCATTTGGAATCAGAACTAAAATGGTTTTTTTTTAAATCATAGGTTGTCTTCTCCTATTTTTGCAAATCACAAAAAGTTTGTTCTTTTTGGTTAACAAAAAGAAAAGAAGTTTGCAACTATTTTCCTACTGCAAAAGTAAGTCAAAATTGTCAAATATGCAAGCTGAAAAGCACCAATACAGCATGGCAACTAGGCAAACAAGGTAACTGCAGCAGCACATAACAACAAGCTGCAACAAGACAGCAACAAAAACCAGCAAACTGCCCAAATGCAGCATAAACAAAAGCAAAACAGCAGTCTGCAACAAGACAACAACAAAAACCAGCAAACTGCCTAAATGCAGCATAAACAAAAGCAAAACAGCAAAGCAAAAACCAAGCACGTCAGCAACAATTCAAAAATGGCAAACTATTAAATAGCTCCAAGCCCTGCATCATCATTTTCCAAATAGCAAATCCTTCAGAAATTATAAAAAAGCACATTTGTTTTGCATCATAGAAAGATAAAGAGGAAAGAGACAGAAAGATATCGCCTAGCCTATACAACAGTCCAAACACCCTGCAAAACAGCCTTTGCATATTGCTGTAAAAACCTGTTATTAAACAGTCAAAACCAGACAAAAATGGCCCTGCTGTCCACTGCAAATACTAACCAAAAATTACATCAAAATGGTTAAAGGAAATTGTGTGAACAAATCCTGAAAACAGTTTTCCAAAACAGTTTAAAACTCAACAGTTTTCCCCCACTTTTCACCCTCATCTCAATATAATAACAGCCATTGGTCGATTAGAGAGGAGGACAAAAAAATTGCCAATATAACATTGCCATACAGATCCAACCTGGGGGGATTCTAACACCAATCTCTCAAAAAACCAGACCCTTCACAAATCATACCCACACAGCAAAAACACATCAGAAACCAACAATACTCAATGAAGAGCAGAGTACACACATAAATCACACAGAGAGAACTCAACTCAGAAAACTCTCTCTAATCCTCTGATCATTCGCAATTTATCTGCAAGAGAAGATTAACCAGAAAGTACAGAAGGAAACGAACTTACCTCAGAAAGAACTCTCATCCTTTTCACACTCTCTCGCTCATAACTGCGACAATCACTCAACCTTAACTGAACCAAATCATTCTCTTCTGCAAAACTGCAACCCTTATCAATTCATTCTCAGCCACAACCTCGTGGAGTTAGTAACAACGCAAACAAATCGAACAACAAACACAGAAAACATAGGAGGCCGCACAGATCCAGAAAGAAGAAGACTAGAAGAAGAGTTAGTGGCATACCTAGAACATTCACGGGGTAACCTTTATCCATTTTGTATTTCTCCTCTTTCTGCGATTACCAATTGCTTCTTATATACCTCTGTGAATTCATAAGTGACTAAGTCGGGATTTATAAGGGCTTTGGGTTGCTGGGCTCGCTGATTTTTCACGCCTGATTTTGAGTAATATCATATTATAGTGTGTGATACGGTGGGAGAACTGACTTGAGGGTTTGCGTTTTATCGCAAATGTTGCGATTAGCAAGAGTCGCCACCGACTTTTCTTTTATCCAAAAGGAAAGGTGAAAAAGCACAGGAAAGACCTTTGAGATGTTTTCTTGAGTTCGGGGGGTAGATTATGAAAAGGGAAGGTATTAGCACCCTTTTCATCCATGGTTTTCCATGGGCTCTTAGTTACTTGCTTAGATCACTTGCTTTTGTTTGTTTGAAATTGTGTTTGGTGTGGTTTTAAAAGTATTTTGTAAAAGAGGGCATTCGTTTAGGAAATCTTTGTAATGATTCTCGTTCGTAAGAATGTATACAAAGATGTTTGTCTTTTGAAAATGTTTTCAATGATTGTAAGATGTTTTTGAAATGTGTGTGTTTGTTTTGGAAAATAGAAAAGATAGTTGTTTGAAAATAGAGCAAGTAATTAAGAGCAAACTACCTACTCAAATGTCTTTCTTGTACATTTTCTATTCCTTTGACATTGTTGTCTTACCATTGATTTGGTAAGCAACCCTATCTTTGGATGTAAATGGGACGGGCGTGAGTCATCGTACAACCATGATTAGCAATGTTTGCAAAGTACCTTAGCATTTTGAGGGACCAAGATCATTTTGTAAGGCAACTTTTGAATAGCGTCATCGAGGGACTATGATCTTATATTTGTTTGTTTTGCCAAGATACTTCGCATGCGTAATATGGCCATTTTTATTTTAGGCAACCAAGTGGAGAAACCCTAAGGATGCTTGTGTGCAAATGTACCATTTTCATGCTTTGATTTTGTCTTGTATTTAGGGTTTTCTATTTTGCTTTGTTTCTATCTTATCATACAAACCCTAATTACTAATCATGGCATGTAAAGCGATAAATGGCGTAATGTAAATATTACTAAGCTATTAAAACAATTTATAGGAGGGGGGAATACAAATTTGACTGGGGATTTGCAAGAATATAAACCTAAATTAATTATTACAACCAAATCGAATTTGTACGAATTAGAATAAATAAAACATAATATTTAAAGATGCAATACAATGTATATGTAAGAAAAGATTGTTTTGTTTTGTTTTTATGTAAAAGAGATTTTAATCTAAACCTAAAAATGTAAGGAAAAGAATTAAAAAATTTAGAAGGGAGGTTTTAACCCTAATTTCTATTTTAAAAGAAAATAAAGTTCTTTTTATACTGTTTTTGTATATTTTTTGTATTAAAATAATAAATAATATTGTATAAAAATATAAAGTTTTCTTATATGCAAAAATAAATATTTATAAGTATGGTATGAAAAAAGAAATGAATAAATTAAACTAAATATATTTTAATTATATTTTACAAGTTTATTAAGAAAATATATGATATCTATTAAAAATAAAATATATTTTTTATGTGAAAAATGAATCAAAATAAAATAAAATGCAATATTATGAAATTTATATTTTTTAGGATTTTTTAGGTATCAAAAAAAATATTTAATATATTAAAAATGAAAATAAAATAAATAATATAAAAAATGTCAGGGGGGTGATGTAGCAAAACTGGCAGCAATGTTAGCAAAAAATCATGGCCCAAAAGACCAAGCCCAAACCTGCAAAAATAGCAAAATGGAAAGGAGAAAAATGTGAAAATCACAAAAGTAGCGCCCAGGTTCGAACCCAGAACATGGGTCTCACCAGCGCGCTATTTTGCCACTGGGGTGGCTATACATCCATTGTCTTAAGGAAAGCAAAAATAATATGACATGTAACAAGTCCTTGCCCTGTACTTCATCTTCTTCCCCAAGCTTGGCCAGACATCCTGTAACTCTCTCATTCTTCCATAAAAATGGAAACTCATAACATGAAAGTTGTAGTATTTGAACTCACGATTCCAACCATATAAGTTATGTAAGCTATCAATCAAAGATCAAAGAGAATTTTAACAGCCCTAAATTTAAACCTAATATTTTCATAAACTTCAAGTTCTAAATTCTCTCAACTCAAGTAAAATAAATGCAAGATAAAGATATGTATAGTTTCGTTGCAATGAGGGCTACATTTTTTATTCACAAATCGTGGCCAATGGTTGCCTGTATAAGGAGATAAAAGTTGAGATTTTACCTCCTTCATTTGGAATCGTGGATGGAACTGGAGTGAGTTTGATGGAGGCCTGATGCTTGCTTGAGCTTCCTTGAACTTCCCTGAATGTATTCCAACCCTTGCCTTGCTCTGAAAGTACCTGAAACTCCTTGGCCAAGTCAAACTGCAAGCTTTGAAAGCAACAATGGCAGATGATGGAAAAGTGATTACAGAACAGGGATAAAGGTATGGATTGGTTTGATATCAAGCAGGTAAGATGTTTTGATGATCAATAAAGGAAACACACGAGCCAAATATGAGATTGGTATCCTTATGTCAAAACTGCAAGTTTGGACAATTTTTTGGTGTTTTTGTGCTTGGGAGTGTTTCAGGTCTTAACTAATTGTGTACTAAGTTGTATTATGTTTGTATATTATTATGGAATTGGTTTCATGTCAACCCTTTAACAGCTGTGCCAATTCTAGCCTTTTGGCCACTTTTCTTGCATTTGAAGTCAAGTGAAGGGACAATGCTTGCCATGCTTGTACTTGCTCTCTTAGGGTTGGTATCAACTTGTACAATTTGCTTTAGACCTGTGAGACTTGTATGTACAATGGAGACAGGTTCAATGCTCAAGATTTGTAAAGTTGCAAAAGTTGATCTTTTTCAAAATGGCAATGGTCACTTTTTGCCATAAATGGAATTACCACTTGGATAAAGGCTCTAAGGCATGGATCAAAGCTTTGTCAACTGAGTAAGCATTAAATTAAGGAGTGAGGAACAAGTTTGGGACCTGCAAAGCATGGATTAGGCAGCATAGGTACTGATTGCAACTTTGTTCTTCATGAAATGGCTTGGACAAAAAGTGAGAAAATGCCAACTTCATCTCTTCGATTCTCACTACTCAAAAATTATCTTGAGTAGTTCTTAGACATTTTGGAAAGCTTGCAATGTGCTATATAACTCATCTTTGAAATTAATTTTGAGATACCTCTTGGAACTAGGTGAAAAATTGCCATGAAGTTGGGTCCAAAACCTGCCTAAATTAGGGCAAAATTTCACTAAGTTATTTAGTTCATGACCATGTATTCATAAATTTATATCTTGAGATCCAAGCATATTTTGGGAAAAGTGTGTGAAGCAGAGTTGTAGATTTCATGGAGTTCTACAACTTTCATGTTGGGAACTTTCTTTGAATCATTATGCATCATGTTGAAAAAATGGCCTAAAGTTGAGAAAAAATAAGAAATTTTCTATACTTAGAAAATTTCTAAGTTAAGAAAAATTTCAAATTTAAACCCTAATGTTCAAACTTGGATTTCTTGATGAACAAGTTTCACATTTTGACATGTTTTGATGAATTATGACCCTTGGCACTTGATTTTGACCAAAAAGTTAAAGTTTGACTTTTCAGTGTATAGTTGACTTTTGATCAGTTGACTGCAAATTTCATTTGTCAATCCAATGAAATTGAAATGTTTTGAGCCATGTAATAAGGTCAAGATGATGTAATTGAATCCTTGAAATCATGCCTTAACTCAATTGGTCATTTGCTAGGTTAAAAACCAGAAATTGCCCTTTCTCAATCAAGACCCTAATTTTGACCATTTTGCCCTTTTGATGATTTGATCAAATTTCTTGAGGAATTGTGATCCAAACTTGAACAAATGATACATATAAACTTAAAAAGTTGATATGGATCAAGAATTATGAAGTTTGACTGTAAATTGGCCATGGTTGACTTTTTCCCCAATACAGTTGATTTTTAGGTCAACTGTCTAATTGACTGAGCAAAAGTGTGGTTCAAGGTTTGAAACTTGTCCTGAGTGATCTTAGAGATCCATAATGATGCTTGAAAGTCACATGAGGCATTGATAGTCCAAAAATCCTTGTGCAATCTCAAACCCTAATTTTGGATCATCAGTGCAAGAAGATATGCCTTGAACTGACCAAACCCTAATCTAGTCTTGTGTCAAAGAAATCTTGTGAGAAAAAACTTGATAAATGAGAGGGAAAATTTTGGGGTACAACATAGTGCGAGATTGATTTTGAGAGAGTTTGAGTATGGTGATGGAACAACGATCGTATGAAACCGTTGGAAACATAGGAACTTTGTTGATTTCTTAGCGTGCAAGGATTTGGGAATAGGGTAAGAGTTAAGTGTCTATTATTTTGCATGAAAGAGGCACAGCCTCATTTGTTTCCCCTCTAGGGTTTCATCAACCCGTATGCGATTACAACAGAGGTGGACCCTGGGTCGACCCGGTTCGGCCCAGGCCCACCATTTTTTTTAATCCCAAAATTATTCAATTCTTAATATTTGGTATTATTGAAGTGCCATCATAAACGAATGAGTCAGCTGGAGCAGTGGTGAACGCGTGACTTTGAAAGCTTGATGTCTCGGGTTCGAGTCCCTCTGGGACATTTTTGTGTTTTTTTTAATCTTTTCATCATCTTCTTCTTTTACTATTAGACAAAATCACCAAAAAAAGTGCTTGGGATTTTAGAAGCCCATACGAAAATCATGACAACACCTTCAGCTTTCTGTTTTATACCTCCTCTTATGTTTGATTTAGTATTTCTTAATTTTAGGTTTAATCTAATTATTTAGTTTTTTAAGTTTAGTTTAGAATTATCTTAATAATTTTAGCTTAGATTTAATTTAATCTTTAGTACCTTTTAATTTTAATTAAATAAAAAAATATAAATTTCAAAATAAATTAATTAGTTTAGTTTAGGACTTGGTAAATATTTTTATTAATTAACTTCTTTTCTGAATATGGGTCACAGATTTGGGAATAGGTTGCGACAGGAAGCTGATCTGTCTCATCCATCCAAAGGAGGAGAGAATCAAGAGGAAGAAAAGGGTCCTAGTCCCGTGGTCTCTGATAATAATACTGATTTTGATGATGAACAGTACCTGTGATACGGTGGGAGAACTGACTTGGGATTTTGCGTTTTGTGTTTGCAAATGTTTCGGTTTAGCAAGAGTCGCCACCGACTTTTTATTTTATCCTAAGGAAAGATCAAAAAGCACAGGAAAGACCTTTGAGATATTTTCTTGGGTTCGGGGAGTAGATTATAGAAAGGGAAGGTATTAGCACCCTTTCTATCCATGGTTATCCATGGGGTCTTAGTTACTTGCTTAGATCACTTGCTTTGCTTTTCAATTGTTTGAAATGGTGCTTTGTGTGTGATTTTGAAAGATGTTTTAAAAAGAGGCCATCGTTGTGGCAACCTTTGTAATGATTCTTGTTTGAATGTATACAAAGGTGTTTTTGTCCTTTTGAAAAGTTTTCAATGTTTGAAAGTAGGATTTTGAAATTGTGTTGTGAAGGGTGTTTGAAAATAACAAAGATGTTTTTGCAAGCTTGATCAAGCAACTAAGAGTTTGTCTACCCTAATTTACTCAAAGATCTTTCCTTATGTTTTTAACCCTTTTAACAGTGTTGTTTCACCATTGTATTTGGTGAACAACCTTGTGTTAGGATGTCAACGGGACAAGCACGGCTCATCGTATAGACCATGATAGCAATGGTGTCAAGTATTTTTGGCAATTTTCCTTAAGGGACTTGATTATTTTGTTTAGGCAACTCAGATAGCGTCATCGAGGGTCTATGATCTTTTGTTTTGTTTTTGTTTTTGCCAAAATACTTGACATGCAATCATGGCCCATTTTTGAAGGCAACAAGTGGATTGTAACCCTAGGGGTGCAAGTGTGGATTGTGTTTGTTTTTCATGCATATTTATCTTGGATTAGGTCAAACTAATTGTTGATTTCATTTGCATACAAAACCCTAGGTCTAAGCATGGCATAATTGAAACTTTTAAATATGCGAGAATTTAAATGCTATGCTATTACAACATGATATAGGGAGGGGGGGTACAAATTTGAATTGGGAGTATTTGACAGAAAAATAAATTCTAAGTTATTACAACCATATCGAATGTATAAGCAATATTTAAATGTACAATAATTAAATAAAAATACAACAAATAAATATTAAATAAAACATGTTATACAAAAAAGATCTTTATGTATGTAAAAGGTATATTTTTTTAATGTGAAATATAAATAAAAAAAAGTCAATTTTTATTATTTTTTTGTTATTTAGGGCAAAACCCTAATTTTGAATAAGCAAATATCATTTATTAATTATATACAATAATATATTAATTTATGCATAAAATGACTGTGTATTATGAAAAAAGATATTTTTAGTGTAAAATATTAATAAAAGTAAAAATGTAATATTTTTATATTTTTGACCTAATTATTTAATAAAACAAATATATAAGTATATATATATATATATATATATATATATATATATATATATATATATATATATATATATATATATATATATATATATATATATACATTAAATATATAAAAATAAAAATTAATAATTTACAAAAAAATGGGTGTTTTTCTAGAAAATATTTTCAAGTGTAAGTAAAAATAATAAATGAAAGTAAGTATATTTTTTTATATTATTTTTTTTGAGTTTTTTAATAAAAAGGAAATAGTCTATTTATATGATTATACTAATAAAATAGAAATAAATATCAAATAAATATGGAAAATAAAGAAAATAAATTTTTGGCATTTTTTTATATTTTGACAAAAAATAATAAAGTCAGAATAAAAAATAAAAACATAAAAATGACAAATATTCAAATAAATGGGCCAGGGGGGTGTGAACTAAATAAAGGGGTGTCAAAAGCAAAAGGACCCAGGCCCAGCCCAGAATCACTTCTTCTTCTTCCTTGGAACAAAACCTGCGCGCGTGCTATGTGCAAACTGTAACTCCTGATTCTTTGATCTTTTGAAAAAAACTCATAACATGAACATTGTAGAGAATTAAACAACGAATCTAACCATATAAAAAACTTGAATTAACTCTCAAAGACCAGAGAGAATTTCTCTGGCCCTAATTTCTAACCTAGTTTTTTCAGAAAGTTCATGAGTGAAATTCTCTTAGCACGATTAATGTAAATGAAAACTGAGCATAGGTATGGCTTCAGGGCTATGAGTACAACATATTTCATTCACAAACCTAAGTCTAACCATTCCTAAATAGAGAGATAGAAGTCAATGAAATACCTGTTTCAGTTGACTTCGAGCTGGACAATGTATCAACTTTCAATGGTGTTTGAGCTTCTGTTGAGCTTGCCTGAGGTCCAAGGAAGCTTCTCCAATGCTTGGCTTGCTTTGAAACAACTTGAATCGTGCTGTAAAACTCAACATGCAGAGCTTTGAAATGAAAATGGCAAAGTGTTTTAAGGTGTTACAGCTTGCAATGGGGGTCTGGGATAGTTCAAGTGAGTTGATTGGAAGGTGTTTGAACTATCTTTGGACAAAACGCACGATGGAATTTGGTTGTAGCTTTCAAAATGCAGAACTTGCCCTGTTTTGCAGTAAGACATGGATTTTGAGTATGAGGATGTTTGAGTGATGAAAGGGTCGTGTTTCAGGCTTGTTGGGAGGTATGGAACTTGTCCACAATGTTTGTCTAAGCTTGTGTTAACAGATATGAGAGATGGCTTATGTTTGGCAACTTTTCTTCTTTTTCAAGCAAACATGTGGAAGTGATGTTATAGCTTGGTACAGGCCCTCATATCATGCTTCACCTTTTGCTCTTGGTTCTTGGAACTGATAGCTTCAATCTTGCTTCAGAGATATGGCCCCATACCTCAAGGATTTTGGTTTGACATAAAGTGCACTTTTACAAAAATGGCATTTCATCTTTTTCCAAATAAGGGTTAATCTTGTATGTAATGTCCAAATGGCCAAGATAACACCTTAATTCAATGTTTAAGCATTAAATTATGAAGTGCAAGTTGGTTTTGAGGCCTGAAAGCTAGCACAAAACATGCTGATTTGAAAATGCAAGTTTGTATGAACATGTATTGGTCATGGACAAAAGTGAGTTTTTGCCAACTTCAAGCATTCGATTCTCTCTAACCACAAGGGTGTTTGAGGAGTTCTTGGAAAATTTGGAAAGCTTAGAACATTTAATACAATCCATATTTGAAATGCAACTTGAAACTCCGAGTGGAACTATGTGAAAAATGGCCAAGAAGATGGGTCAAAATCCTGCCTAGATTAGGGCAAATTTTCTCTAAGTTAAAAGTTTTAGGTACCCTTGTTCCAAAAATCATAACTTGAGATACAAGATTCTTTTGAGAAAACTTTGTGAATCAAAGTTGTAGACTTTGTGATGGACTACAACTTTCATGTTTCAAGTTTTGTTTGACTCCATTTTCATCTTGGTGAAAAAATGGGACAAAGTTAGGAAAAAATAAAAAAAATTTATAACTTAGAAAATTTCTAAGTTATGAAATTTTTTCCATTTTAAACCCTAATTTGCATTTTTGGGTTTCTTGATGAACAAGTTTCATAATTTGACATGTCTTGATGAAAAATAACTCTTGGCACTTGATTTTGACCAAAAAGTCAAAGTTTGACTTTTTAGTGTACAGTCAAATTTTGATCAGTTGACTGAAAAATTCATTTGTCAATCCTATGCATTTGAGATCTTTTGAACTTGTTGAATGGATCAAGACAAAGTAATTGAGTCCTTGTGTCCATGGTTGAGCTTGATTTGCCATTGGTTAGGTCAAACAGTCAAAAATTGCCTTTGTGCAGTCAAAACCCTAAAAATGACCATTTTGCCCTTTAGGTGATCTGATCAAATTTCTTGTGGAATTATGATCCAAACTTGATCAAATGGTTCATATGATTTCATAATGTTGATGTGGGTCAAAATTTATGAAGTTTGACTGTCAATTGGCCACAGTTGACTTTTTCCCCAATACAGCTGATTTCTAGGTCAACTGTCCAATTGACTGGGCAAAAATTTGAATCAAGGCTTGAAACTTGGTATGTACAAACTTGTGAGTCCAACATGAAGTATGAAAGTCATTTTGGGCATTGTAGGTCAAAACATCCCTTTGCAAACTCAATCCCTAATTTAGGTCAACAGTGCAAGGAGGTGTCTTGAGTAGAGCAAACCCTAGCTTGATCTTGAGTTCCAAGAGTCTTGTGATTGAGAAAATGTTGATGAAATGAGAGGGGAAATTTTGGGGTACAACAGTTTCCCCTGTTCAATCTTCTTGAACCTGAAGAGTTAGATTGGCAAGTTTGCCTTTCGCGACTCGAAGGTAAAAGAGGATTGGACACTAGAGTGCCCGTAAATTTGCACTCGTCAAAATACGGCTGAGGAAATGGGCTTAAAGATGCCATTTAGAGATGGTAGAATCTTGCTGGAGATGGGCTTAAAGATGCCATCCAAGAATGTTTGTTGAATTGTAGCGCTGTAGGTCGGAAGAATGAGCATCAAAATAGTATTCGTGTTTGGGATGCCATTGAACTGTATCTGGAGACTGAGTCTGTATGAGCAAAAGAATGGCGGCCGTGTCTGGCGCGTATCTGAGCTGTAACTGTATTTGAACTTTGAATAAACATCAGAATGATTGCCGTGTCTGAAGTGTATCTGTATTGTATCTGGGTAACAGGAAAACATCTGTGTATGGAGCAACCGTGTGTTGGGGCTAAACTCGGAATGAGTGACAAAATGGCAACCGTGTCTGGAGCGTATCTGGATTGTATCTGAAGTTGAGATCTGTATGAGTAGTAGGATGACCGCCGTGTCTGGGGTGTGTCCGTACTGTAACTGGGATCTGAATAAGTGACAGAATGATTTCCATAGCGACTGCATTGGGGAAAAACACACTGCTGGTGTAGAGGCCAGAATGGCATCCGTGTTTGGAGCGTATCTGAACTTGTAGTTGATAGTTGAACTGTATGAGTAGCAAAATGACTTCCGTGTCTGGAGTGTATCTGAGACTGTAACTGGGATTTGAATAAGTGACAGAATGGCAACCGTGTCTAAAGCGTATCTGGACTGTATCTGAAGTTGAGATCTGTATGAGTAGCAGAATAACTTCCGTGTCTGGAGCGTATCTGAGACTGTAACTGGGATTTGAATAAGTGACATAATGGCAACCGTGTCTGGAGCGTATCTGGATTGTATATGAATAATTGTTAACGATAGCCTTTTAATCTTATCCTGAAAAGGGTAAAGTGTTAGCTAAAACATAAAGTCATGTTGCATGATATGTATGATGCAGTGAATTGTACTTCATCAATGTTTATGATATGAATGTAATGGATGCGCATGTAAGCTGAGTAGTTGTCTTGCTGAGGAAGATGAATCCCGAACAGTAAAATCTTTGACTGCTGCTAGGGAAAGTAAATCCTTGACTGCTGCAGGGGATTGAAAATCCTTTGATCGTTGAAAATGAGAAGTCCTGGGACCACTGTTGGGGAATCAGGAGTTTAGGTTGTATGCCAATCTACTAGGGATTCCTGTTTTGAGGAGATCTTCACTGGGGAATATCTGAATACTTTGTGAGGTACTGAGAATGAGAGTCCTCGTTCTTCTTGGGGAATAAGAATTTTGTGGGGAATAGCCATACTGTTGAAAAGTAGCTATCCTATTGGAGAGTAAAACTCAGGATTCTGGAAAAAACTTATTCCTGTCTGGAAGAAGTTCAGGTTTAGGTTGTATGCCACTTTAAGAATGAGAATCTTCACTCTATCGGGAATACCAGAAATTCAGATGTTATACCACTTTGAGAAATGAGAATCTTCATTCTGTCGGGAATATCAAGAGATTGGGTGTATGCCAATCTACCGGGGATGCCAAAATGAGAATCTTCATTCAGGTCTTGGGTCATAAGATTGGGTGTATACCAGTCTTCTGAGGTTTCAAGGACGAGAATCTTCATTCTGTTAAGGGTCAGGAAATTGGGAGTATACCAATCTTCTGAGGTTTCAAGGATGAGAGTCTCCATTCAGGAGGTTGGGAGTATACCAATCTTCTGAGGTTTCAAGGATGAGAGTCTTCATTCTGTTAAGGGTCAGGAAGTTGGGAGTATACCAATCTCTTGAGGTTTCAAGGATGAGAATCTTCATTCTCGAGAGAAATAGATTTTCAGGAGCTTCTGTTGTCCGTTATTCTGTTGGTGGCTGTAACTTCCAACAGGTGATGCAGGAATCTTTGATGACGACCGTAACTTCCAGCAGGTGATGAAGGAAATTTTTAACGACCGTGAATTCCAACAGGTGATGAAGGCATTTTTGATGACGACCGTAACTTCCAGTAGGTGATGAAGGAAATTTTTAACGACCGATCAATTTGTAATTTGCTTTGGAGAATAAATCCTTGATAAATGTTGGGGAAATAAACCCATGACTGCTGGTATGCTAGAGAGGTGATAACCTTCTCGAGGACGCTTGAATTTCTTTTCAGAAAGATTTCGGAGAGGTTTCATCACTGCCCCTATTATCAGATGTTTGTGGCACTGCCAGGAAACTTGGACTGTACGTAACCCTTTGACGTTTAAATTCCCCAAGTGATGGTGACAGAGATTTGCCCCAGGTTAATCTGTAATTGAGAGATTTCTTAAAATCTTGACTGGATTGCCCCAGGTTCACTGAACTTTGAAAGATTTGTTGAAATCTTGACTGGACTGCCCCAGGTTAACTGGACAATACCATGACAAATCCCCTTTTGTTGATAGGAGATTTTTGTAACGGGAGTGTCATCCCACTTGAAATGATTTTATTCACCGAGAGAGTTTTCGTTCCTCCGAACATTCACTGTTGTGAATTTCTTTGCTGTCAAACAAATAAACACGTGCAAACAAATGATATTCAAATAATGCAAAGTTTATGCTTGTCTCGAAGTTTTGAAAAATGCGTTTTTTAGCAGAAAACTTTTTATAAGACAAATTCAACACAAGATTTAGGGCAAAGCCTTACAGGAGTCAGGATACCTTTTGTAACAGTATGCTTTCAAACTAACCCATGCTTCAATTAGGACTTTCGAAGGGTTGTAACGTGGCTTGGTTCACGGTTTAAGAAACAAAGGATAAAGGCTCAAAGTATATTTGTACCCACCCGCTCTTCGTGATGTTCTTCAATCCTAAACTCAGTTAATTGCGTGTCGAACTCTATTCGAGTTTGGAACGACATTTTGGTGATGGTCCACACCAGTTGAATTTATTGGAAGGCAGTCATCAATTTTGCAACATTTTTCATATTGTTGAGGATTTATAATGACCTTTTTCTTTTGATTCGTTATCCCTAATTTTTGCCTGACTGCTCCTGTTTTCGAGATTACAGTCAGCGGGATGCCCCAGCTTTCTTAAGCCTCCTTTATAGGTTTTGGCTCAGTGGGATTTTCTCTTTTGAGAGATTGACTGCCTATGAGATAAGGAACCATCACTGTCTTTTGGTTTCAAAGGAAATGTTTTTGATGTCATTCGTTGTATTATGAACTGCGAGTTTGCGACTTCAATGCACATTTTTTGAATTATCTGAGAGACTACCCTGCCCCAGGTTTAAATTAAAGGTTTCAATTTGTTTAAAACAGAAAACTCCTACTTCTTTGGCTCGAAGGGGTTGACTAGGGATTATCTTCCTTATAACTCCAGTGTTTAGGATTTGAAAGAAATGCATGTACATCGTCAGCAAGGTCTTGTTCAAAAGCATACTGTATGAGATTATGATATTGTTTCGTCATCCTCCCTCTAAAGACTTGTAGATTTTTATCAAGAGTTAAATATCATAAAGAAAGTAAGAAGCATAAGAATAGTGAAAACGAATGGATGAATTCAAGACAAACATATGCAATGCATTAATGAAACAGAGTTTGACATCAACAGATAATTGTTTGAATAACAAAAGAAATTACAACTTGAAAATTCAAATGGAACAAAAGTCTCTCAGTTCGAGCTTTGTCATTTCAGGTGGAGAACCCTTAGCGGAAGATTTTCATCTCGCCATCCGACATGAATTCTAGTACTCCTTCGTCAATCAAGTCTTGGATCTTGTTTTTCAAAGCCCAACAGTCATCGGTGTCATGTCCAGGACTATGGGAGTGGTATACACAAAATGCGTCGGGGTGATAGCTAGGAGTAGAGGTATTGGGCTTCCGAATAGGATCCTTTAAAGCAATCAGATTGACCTCAAACAAGCGTTTCAGTATTAGAGATGATGGTATGTCAATCTCAGAGAAATGTCTTCCATACGTATTTTTCTTACGCCGATTACCCCGTTGATGTTGGCGGGGTTGTTGCTGGGCTTGTGACCCTGAAGCAAGTTGGGGAGCCTTTCCCTTGTCTTCTTATCTCAAAGGAGGTTGAATGATGACTTGATCTTTAACCTTAGATGTTTGCCCCACTTGGTTGTCCCGAAACAGTTTGTTGACGAGAACCCTGAGCTCTTCTTGTCTTTGAGCCAAGTCTTGGATGAGAGCCATCTGGCCCACCAGTTGTCCCATCATCTGGATCTTCATTGTTGCCAGCTCAATCTGCAGCTCTTCCAACTGATCATTCCTGACACTGCCTGAATTCCCTAGGACCATGCCCTTTGTGAGGAGAGCTTTCACTTCTTCTTGCCCCTGGGACAGGTTTAAGAACATTTCCTGAAGTTGAGCCTTTTGATCCTGGATATCTTTGACAGTCATCTCTAGAGCCATCTCTACTGAAATAAACAGTAGGAGAATAAGGAAACCTGAAAAGGAAAACATGTTATGATACAATGCACGATATGTGGGTGCATGTTTTCAAGGATCTCTCGGGGTAAACACAAGAAAATGTTAGAGGTTGAACTTTGATCAACATCTTTGATTGGAGAACTTTGTATCGGTGGATGTCTTTCCACGAGAATCAAGCTCACCGTGTCGAGTGGGTCATAGCCCCCGATTCAAGTTGTTGCACTTGATCTTTGACGGTGTTTGTTCGGAGGCAGATGAAACCTCTTGCCCTTTGGTAGACGTCTGGTTCAACGTGACCCTGCATCAAAAGACCCTCGAGATCCTTGAAATGGTTATTGAAAATGCTATTGTATGATGTTATGATGTTATGTACATGTATGCAAAAGTAAGCAAGTGTATATACAGGTAATCATATTCACACAAAGCAGACAAGTCCTTAGGTTTAGGCTTGCATGGGGTTTGTAGGTAAGTACCCTCTTGAAGTTAGTTGGCTCAATCTGTCCTAAAATAGAAACCGGGTTCTAAGGAGCTCGATATCACTGGATTATTTTCTGTGTTCATTGTTTTGGTTTAGCCACTTAACTGGCGACCAAAATATTCCAAGAAAACAATCCTCAATGAGTGTAGTATCGAGTATCTACCAACTTCGGACTGTACCAAAGTCGGTCATGTCACTACCCCTAAAGAGGCCAAGATGGTCAAGTAAGGTTCTAAAGTTAATTGATGCTTCAGGACACCATGCGGCGGCCCTGTACTCTCCTTGATTCAACTCAAGGGTTACTGGTACCAACCAAAGTGCCACATCAACGTAGCTACTGTTTCAACCATGCCGGTATACCCCGCACAATTCCCTCACAGTTTATTGCTACTTACCTAAAAAGGTGTCCCAAATTCGGGTGTAGGATTTAAAACAAACCAAAACAAGGAACCCAAAATGTAAAGCAATCAAAGCAATCAAGGTAAGCATGTAAAGGTGATCTATAACCCTAAGGTAACCCCACTTTCTAGATTTCCCCAACAGAGTCGCCAGTTTTGTGATACGGTGGGAGAACTGACTTGGGATTTTGCGTTTTATGTTCACAAATGTTTCGGTTTAGCAAGAGTCGCCACCGACTTTTTATTTTATCCTAAGGAAAGGTCAAAAAGCACAGGAAAGACCTTTGAGATATTTTCTTGGGTTCGGGGAGTAGATTATATAAAGGGAAGGTATTAGCACCCTTTCTATCCATGGTTATCCATGGGGTCTTAGTTACTTGCTTAGATCACTTGCTTTGCTTTTCAATTGTTTGTAATGGTGCTCTTCAATTGTTTGAAATGGTGCTTTGTGTGTGATTTTGAAAGATGTTTTGAAAAGAGGCCATCATTGTGGCAACCTTTGTAATGATTCTTGTTTGAATGTATACAAAGATGTTTTTGTCCTTTTGAAAAGTTTTCAATGTTTGAAAGTAGGATTTTGAAATTGTGTTGTGAAGGGTGTTTGAAAATAGCAAAGATGTTTTTGCAAGCTTGATCAAGCAACTAAGAGTTTGTCTACCCTAATTTACTCAAAGATCTTTCCTTATGTTTTTAACCCTTTTAACAGTGTTGTTTCACCATTGTATTTGGTGAACAACATTGTGTTAGGATGTTAACGGGACAGGCGCGGGTCATCGTATAGACCATGATAGCGATGGTGTCAAGTATTTTTGGCAATTTTCCTTAAGGGACTTGATTATTTTGTTTAGGCAACTCAAATAGCGTCATCGAGGGACTATGATCTTTTGTTTTGTTTTTGTTTTTGCCAAAATACTTGACATGCAATCATGGCCCATTTTTGAAGGAAACAAGTGGATTGTAACCCTAGGGGTGCAAGTGTGGATTGTGTTTGTTTTTCATGTATATTTATCTTGGATTAGGTCAAACTAATTGTTGATTTCATTTGCATACAAAACCGTCTAAGCATGGCATAATTGAAACTTTTAAATATGCGAGAATTTAAATGCTACGCTATTACAACATGATATAGGGAGGGGGGGTACAAATTTGAATTGGGAGTATTTGACAGAAAAATAAATTCTAAGTTATTACAACCATATCGAATGTATAAGCAATATTTGAATGTACAATAATTAAATAAAAATACAACAAATAAATATTAAATAAAACATGTTATACAAAAAAGATCTTTATGTATGTAAAAGGTATATTTTTTTAATGTGAAATATAAATTAAAAAAAAGTCAATTTTTATTATTTTTTTGTTATTTAGGGCAAAACCCTAATTTTGAATAAGCAAATATCATTTATTAATTATATATAATAATATATTAATTTATACATAAAATGACTGTGTATTATGAAAAAAGATATTTTTAGTGTAAAATATTAATAAAAGTAAAAATATAATATTTTTATATTTTTGACCTAATTATTTAATAAAACAAATATAAATAAATATATATATATATATATATATATATATATATATATATATATATATATATATATATATATATATATATATATATATATATATATATATATATATATATATATATATATATATATATATATATATATATATATATATATATATATATATATATATATATATATATATATATATATATATATATATATATATATATATATATATATATATATATATATATATATATATATATATATATATATATATATATATATATATATATATATATATATATATATATATATATATATTATACATTAAATATATTAAATATATAAAAATAAAAATTAATTATTTACAAAAAAAATGGGTGTTTTTCTAGAAAATATTTTCAAGTGTAAGTAAAAATAATAAATGAAAGTAAGTATATTTTTTTATATTATTTTTTTTTTGAGTTTTTTAATAAAAAGGAAATAGTCTATTTATATGATTATACTAATAAAATAGAAATAAATATCAAATAAATATGGAAAATAAAGAAAATAAATTTTTGGCATTTTTTTATATTTTGACAAAAAATAATAAAGTCAGAATAAAAAATAAAAACATAAAAATGACAAATATTCAAATAAATGGGTCAGGGGGGTGTGAACTGAATAAATGGGTGTCAAAAGCAAAAGGACCCAGGCCCAGTCCAGAATCACTTCTTCTTCTTCCTTGGAACAAAACTTACGCGCGTACTATGTGCAAACTGTAACTCCCGATTCTTTGATCTTTTGACAAAACTCATAACATGAACATTGTAGAGAATTAAACAACGGATCTAACCATATAAAAAACTTGGATTAACTCTCAAAGACCAGAGAGAATTTCTCTGGCCCTAATTTCTAACCTAGTTTTTTCAGAAAGTTCATGAGTGAAATTCTCTTAGCACGATTAATGTAAATGAAAACTGAGCATAGGTATGGCTTCAGGGCTATGAGTACAACATATTTCATTCACAAACCTAAGTCTAACCATTCCTAAATAGAGAGATAGAAGTCCATAAAATACCTGTTTAAGTTGACTTCGAGCTGGACAATGTAGCAGCTTTCAATGGTGTTTGAGCTTCTGTTGAGCTTGCCTGAGGTCCAAGGAAGCTTCTCCAATGCTTGGCTTACTTTGAAACAACTTGAATCGTGCTGTAGAACTCAACCTGCAGAGCTTTGAAATGAAAATGGCAAAGTGTGTTAAGGTGTTACAGCTTGCAATGGGGGCCTGGGATAGTTCAAGTGAGTTGATTGGAAGGTGTTTGAACTATTTTTGGACAAAACGCACGATGGAATTTGGTTGTAGCTTTCAAAATGCAGAACTTGCCCTGTTTTGCAGCAAGACAGGGATTTTGAGTATGAGGATGTTTGAGTGATGAAAGGGTCGTGTTTCAGGCTTGTTGGGAGGTATGGAACTTGTCTACAATGTTTGTCTAAGCTTGTGTTAACAGATATGAGAGATGGCTTATGTTTGGCAACTTTTCTTCTTTTTCAAGCAAACATGTGGAAGTGATGTTATAGCTTGGTACAGGCCCTCATATCATGCTTCATCTTTTGCTCTTGGTTCTTGGAATTGATAGCTTCAATCTTGCTTCAGAGATATGGCCCTATACCTCAAGGATTTTGGTTTGACATAAAGTGCACTTTTACAAAAATGGCATTTCACCTTTTTCCAAATAAGGGTTAATCTTATATGTAATGTCCAAATGGCCAAGATAACACCTTAATTAAATGGTTAAGCATTAAATTATGAAGCGCAAGTTGGTTTTGAGGCCTGAAAGCTAGCACCAAACATGCTGATTTGAAAATGAAAGTTTGTATGAACATGTATTGGTCATGGACAAAAGTGAGTTTTTGCCAACTTCAAGCATTCGATTCTCTCTAACCACAAGGGTGTTTGAGGAGTTCTTGGACAATTTGGAAAGCTTAGAACATTTAATACAATCCATCTTTGAAATGCAACTTGAAACTCCAAGTGGAACTATGTGAAAAATGGCCAAGAAGATGGGTCAAAATCCTGCCTAGATTAGGGCAAATTTTCTCTAAGTTAAAAGTTTTAGGTACCCTTGTTCCAAAAATCATAACTTGAGATACAAGATTCTTTTGAGAAAACTTTGTGAATCAAAGTTGTAGACTTTGTGATGGACTACAACTTTCATGTTTCAATTTTTATTTGAATCCATTTTCATCTTGGTGAAAAAATGGGACAAAGTTAGGAAAAAATAAGAAAATTTTATAACTTAGAAAATTTCTAAGTTATGAAATTTTTCCATTTTAAACCCTAATTTGCATTTTTGGGTTTCTTGATGAACAAGTTTCATAATTTGACATGTCTTGATGAAAAATAACTCTTGGCACTTGTTGTACCCCAAAATTTGCCCTCCCATTTTCTCAACATTTTCTCATCACAAGGCCCTTGGAGCTCAAGATCCAATTAGGGTTTCCTCTGCTCAAGATTTCTCCTTGCACTGTTGACCCAAATTAGGGTTTGTGTTTGCACAAAGATATTTTGACCTAAAATGCCTAAGATGACTTTCATGCTTCATGTTGGACTCCCAAGTTTACCCATACCAAGTTTCAAGTCCTGATTCCAAGTTTTACCCAGTCAATTGGACATTTGACCTATAAATCAGCTGTATTGGGGAAAAAGTCAACTGTGGCCAATTGACAGTCAAATCTCATGAAAATTGACCCACATCAACATTATGAACTCATATGGACCATTTGATCAAGTTTGGATCACAATTCCACAAGAAATTTGATCAGATCATCAAAAGGGCAAAATGGTCATTTTTAGGGTTTTGACTGCACAAAGGCAATTTTTGACTGTTTGACCTAGCCAATGGCAAACCAAGCTCACATATGGACTCAAGGACCCCATGGAATTGTCTTGACATTCTCAACAATCTCAAAAGATCCCAAGTACACAAGATTGACAGTTGAATTTCCCAGTCAATTGATCAATTTTGACTGTATACTGAAAAGTCAAACTTTGACTTTTTGGTCAAAATCAAGTGTCAAGATTCATTTTTCATCAAAACATGCCAAATCATGAAACTTGTTCATCAAGAAATCAAGAATTGCAAATTAGGGTTTGAAATGGAATTTTTCATAACTTAGAATTTTTCTAAGTTATGGAAAACCCTAATTTTTTCCCAACTTTGCCCCACTTTTTCACCAAGATTCATTTGGATTCAAACAAAAGTCAAAACATGAAAGTTGTAGCTTGTTGCATAATATACAACTTTGATTCACAAAGTTTTCCAATTTGAAGCTTGTATCTCAAGTTACAAATTTTTGAATAAGGGCACTAAACCATTCTTAACTTAGTGAAAATTTGACCTATTTTGGACAAGTTTTTACCTAACTTCAAGACCATTTTCATACACTTCCACTTGGAATTTAAATTTGCATTTCAAAGATGGATTGTATTACACATTCCAAGCTTTCCAAAATGTCCAAGAACTCATCAAACAACCTCATAACTTGAGAGATTCGAATTTCACAATTTGGCAAAAACTCACTTTTGAATTGGCCATTTTTCATGTTCATAATTTGTGCAAACTTCTCAAAACCAGCATGCCCTTGATTACAGGTCCTAAAACCATCCAACACTCAATAATTTAATGCATGTTCATTGTGCTAAGACCTTGTTTCATGAGCTAAAGCATTGTATGATGGATTAATCCCAAATTGGAAAAAGCATTATATCCATTTTTGCAAAAGTTATACTTTATGTCAATTGGTAAATCAAGAAGGTACAAATCAAATCTCTTTAGCACAAGATTATGAGCATAACACACTGATCAAGGAGGGATTATGCAGCACATTAGGGGGTCCTCTACATGCCTAGAAACACAAGTTGGCTTTTGTTGCTTAAGAAAGAAGAAAAGTGTCATAACATCACACAACTCTCATATCAGCTTAGGCACATTTAGACAAACTGATCAAACACATTCCAAAGATCAGAACCAAGCTTTTGCACGACCCTAGCACCTCTCAAACACTCCCCTTTCCATAATCACTCTCAAACTGCAAAAACAGGGCAAGGCCTGCAGTTTGAGTGCTATCTTTCATTTCTCTCAAGCTTTCTTGCCCAAACCAGTTCACATACCTTCCTTACCATCTATGCAAGCTATCTAAAAGCTAAAACACGATCTGTAACATCTCCAAGCCACTTCACCATTTTTATTTTTCTGTTTTGCAGTTGAAGTTCTCTAGCACGATTCAGGGAGTTTCAAGACAAAGTAGAACTTGGAATAGCATCCTTACACTTCAAGGAAGCTATACAAATCATCATCTTGCTCTGAAAAATCCTCCATTGCAAAGCACGATTCCAACTGAACAGGTATCTTCATGAAGTTCTATCTCTCTTATTAGGCATTGTTAGCTTTAGGTTTGTGAAGAAAATATGTCACAATCATAGCCCTGAACATGCCCATATAGTTAGATTTCATTTATATTATGTGTACTGCAAGAATTTTGAGTCTGAACATGGCATAAAAGTTAGGTCAGAAATTGGGGGAGAAGAAATTCTCCCTCATCTTAGAGAGTTAAGTCAAGTTCTTTACATGGTTGAATTCGTCTTCTCATGCTCTACACTTTTCATGTTATGAGTTTTGCTTGAAAGTCCAGGAATCAAGAGATAGAAAACGCGTGCTTGCTTGAGTGATGTTGTTCAGAGGTTGAAGATGAATGGTTCTGGGCTGGGCCTGAAATATTTTTCTTATTTGTACCACATAATTGCTTCTGAACCCCCTGAGCCCATTTTGCTTATTTCTTTGACTTTTTGACTTTTTCTTTTTTTGATTGACTTGTTTATTTTTTCTCATGACATTAAAAATATAAAAATATTTTTTCTCACCATTTTTGATTTTATTAGGCATTTATTTAATTTTCTTTTAGTTTATACATAAATAGATAAATATATATATTTTGTTTAAAATACTAAAAAATAGTACAAATGCATTTCTATACATTTTTATTTTTGTTTTACTTTCTGAAAATATTTTATAGAAAAATTACTTTTTTTTATTAAATATTAAATATTATTATTTTTTATATATAATACATATTTAGAACTTAATACATAAATATATATATTTATTAATATACTTAGAATAAAATACTAAAAATATACATATTTTATTTTATTGATATTAAACACTAAAAAATCATTTTTTACAAATATACTTTATCTTTATTTTATTTGTATATAATAAATAAATACTTGTATTAAATTAAATAATAATACATTTCATTTAATAAAAATTAGGGTTTTGCCCTAAATTTAAAAATACTCCAAAAAATAATATCTTTTTGTTTTCTTTTTATTTTACATAAATAATACTTTTTTCATACATATAAAAAACCTTTTTTTTGCATTCTTGCATGTTTGTTCTATTTTATTTATGCAATTAAATTATCTTGTAAATAATTCAAATCTTGATGTAATAGTTTTAGGTTTAAATTCCTTGTCAAAATCCCCATTTGAAACATTGTACCCCCCTCCCTATATTATTGTGTTGTAATAGCGTAGGAGTTTAAATTTCGCACTTTATCGCTTTCTAAATACACAATGTTAGAATTAGGGTTTATATGCGAATAAAATGAACAAAATAGTTATGACCTAATCTCAAGACAAACAAGCATGAAAATGGACACACAAATCACACTTGCACCCCCTAGGGTATTCCACTTTGTTGCCTTCAAATAAATGGGCCATATTGCATGTTAGGTCTCTTTGGGCAAAACAAACAAATCAAATGATCATAGTCCCTCGATGACGCTTTCAAAATGTTGCCTAAACAAATGATCAAGTCCCTTAAAGAAAATGCCCAAAGATACTTGGCATCATTGCAATTATGGTCTAAACGATGACCCGCGCCCGTCCCTTTCACATCCTAACATGAGATTGTCCACCAAATACAATGGTGGAACAAACTTATTAAAAGGGTTAAAACATAGCAATAAACTTTGAGAAATTTAGGAGTAGATAACCTCTTAGTTACTTGAATCAAACTTGCAAAACAAAACACTTGCCTATTTTCTAAAAACACACCTCACAACACTTTCAAAACAATCTTCAAAAACAAATGAAAACCTTTTCAAAAGACATACACCTTTGTATACATCCCAACATGGATCATTACAAAGGTTGCCACCACATTGGCTTCTTTTCAAAACATTTTTCAAACCCACACATACAAGAGTACCATTTTAAATGATTGAAAACAAAAGGCAAGTGATCTAAGCAAGTAACTAAGAGCCCATGGATAACCATGGATAGAAAGGGTGCTAATACCTTCCCTTTCTATAATCTACTCCCCGAACCCAAGAAAAATCTCAAAGGTTTTTGCTGTGCTTTTTAAACCTTTCCTTAGGATAAAATAAAAAGTCGGTGGCGACTCTTGCTCAACCGAAACATTTGCGAAAACAAACGCAAAACACTAGTCAGTTCTCCCACCGTATCACAGAACTGGCGACTCTGCTGGGGATTGTTTTAAAAGTGGAGTAACCTTAGGGCTTAGATCACCCTCTTGCATGACTAATTGTTTGCTTTATACTTTGGCTCTATTTGTTTGGGTTTGCAATCCTACACCCGGATTTTGGGAAACATTCATAGATAGCAATACGTTGTGGAAACTGTGCGGGGTATACCGACACGGTCGAAGCAATAGCTATATTAGTGCGACATATTTGTGAGTACCGGTAACCCTTGAGTTCAATCAAGGAGAGTACGGGGCCGCTGAGTGATGTCACTAAGCACTAATGACCTAGAACCTTACTTGACCATCTTGGCCTTTTATTAGGGGTAGTGAGATGACCGGCTTTGGTGCAGTCCGAAGTTGGTAGATACTCGATACTACACTCATTGAGGGTTGTGTTCTTGGAATATTTTGGTCGCTAGTTAAGTGGCTAAACCAAAACAATGAACAATGAAAACAATCCAGTGATATTGAGCTCCTTAGAACCCGGTTACTATTTATAGGACAGGTTTTTAAGCCAACTACACTCAAGAGGGTACTTACCTATGAAACCCCATGCAAGCCTGAAACTAGGGTTTGGTGTGATTTGCTTGTACATATGTTTTGTGCATACATCATAAACATCATGAAGCATCATATGCATTCTCTAACCATTTCAAGGGTTTTGGATCTTCATCTTTGTTCTTGTTTTGTAGGACATGGAAATTCCTCGCAGAAATACCATTCAAGTCAACCTTGTGAGAATCTCTCCTCAACTCAAGGAGATCACCTCAAGAATTCCGGAAAATTCATCCTTCAGTGAAAGACATGGTAGACTGCTCAGCCTAGTCAACACCAACATTGAAGAAGACATGATGAAAGTGCTATTCCAGTTCTTTGACCCCCTTCACCACTGTTTCACTTTCCCTGATTACCAGTTGGTACCCACTTTGGAGGAGTTTTCTCAACTCCTAAGAATCCCTATCCTTAACCAACTACCATTCAACGGTACGGAAAAGGAACCAAAGCCGGAAGATGTTGCTCGAGCATTACATCTGCAACCATCCGACATCAAGGGGCATTGGGAAACCAGAAGCGGCGTCAAAGGATTCTTAGCAAAATTCTTGTTTGAGAAGGCACAAGAATGTTGGAACTCATTGGACCTACAAGCCTTTGAAGAGATTGTGGCACTCCTTATCTATGGGTTGGTCTTGTTCCCAAATCCTGACCAATTGGTAGATGTCAACGCCGTCAAAATTTTCTTGTCCAGAAATCCAATACCGACATTGCTTGGGGACATTCTTCACTCATTTTACACACGAACAATGAGAAAGAGGGGTGTTCTCATGTGATGTACTCCTATCCTTGCAAGGTGGTTTATTTCGCACCTTCCACAATCTGTCTTGAAGAATGACCAAGGTACAAGGTGGTCCCAACGGTTGATGACTCTTACTCATTCTGATGTGCATTGGTGTTCTCGGTCCAGAGAAAATGTCATCATTGTCGATCGTTGCGGAGAATTTCCTAATGTTCCTTTACTTGGAATTAGAGGAGGTATCACCTACAACCCTTGCCTAGCTTTGAGGCAATTTGGATATGCACGGAGGGATGGCCCTCATGACATGTTGATTCCTGACCTAGTTTTTGACTTCGACAACGACGCGCAAGGACTTCGCCAAAGGTTCATCAGAGCTTGGGGAAAACTCAACAAGGTTGATAGCAAGACTCTGGGACACAAGAACTCCATCCCTCTTGAGCCCTATCTCAAGTGGGTACGAGCCCGAGCCCAAAGTCTAATGATGCCTTATCCTCATGTACTCGCAGTGATTAAAGAGCCCGTCAATGAAGGAGAGGTTCCCTACACCATCCTACATCCAGACATGCCTACATCGTGGGAGGAAATGCAGAAAAGTTGGATTCAGCTCAAGGAGGAACAGAACACTTTTGAAGCTAGCTACTACGCCAGTGAAAAGAAGGTTCTAGAGCTTACCCGCCGACTCCACGAGCAAGAGGCCCTCAATACCTACATCGCACCCAAAAGGATGCGCAATGTCTTTTTGCCTTAAGAAGTTTATTTTGTAATATTTGGCCCATGGGGCATTTATGTACTGACAAATTTCTTCTTATTAATATGACGTGCGTTCTTCTTTGTCTAAAACAATTTTGAATGTCCTAAATCCTTGAATGCATTGCATACATAAGCATACCATTCATCATGTGCATAAGCAGGTCTCATTCCAGGTTTCCTTATCTGTCTGCTGTTTATTTCAGTAGGATGGATCTCGAGCAAACAATCAAAGACCTACAGGCTCAGAATGCACAGTTCCAGCAACTCCTAATGACCTTGGCTAAGGGTCAGGAGGATATCAAGACTCAATTGGGGAATAAAGACCCAGTGAAAAAGAAGAAAAAGAGACTCGGGGTGTGTTGTACCCCAAAATTTGCCCTCGCATTTTTTCCAAGAAATCTCAGCTTCAAGCCTTTCCTGACTATTCAAACTGGTTCAAGAATCGGACAAACAGACTTCTTTTGACAGTCAAGCAAAATTAGGGTTTTTACTGATTTTCAGAGCTCTGGATTGTTTCATACAATTGGCTTAGGGTTTTGGTTGATTTTGGCTCAATTTTGATCAGGCGAATGTTATTTGGCATTTAATCAGGAATTAAGGTTTTACGGGCATATTCTCAGCAAAATTAAAATTCCACAGCACTTTGCAAGTTATTCCGAGATTCGGATTGAATTAGCGTTGTTTTGATTTAATCAGTAAAAGAGACAGGGGTTTGAATTCAGTTTGTTTTGTTTGGGCCAGTCAAAAGAATATGCAGTTTGGAATTACAGTGCTTGGCAAAGAATCAGTAAAAAAAAGGGGATTGCGCCTGATCAGTTTATGTGTTCGACAGTGCGTTGCTTTGAATGATGGAGACGTCCAGTTCATTTATTTTGATCAACAAGGTTTAGTTGATTATTTATAGTTCTAAGAATTAAATACTTGAAATTTAACTTTCATTTTATTTAATTTAAGGAATTATAAATAACAAGTAAATAAAGAAAAAGAATTGAAAAGAATTAAATGTCAATGGAATTTTTATTTCATATTTAATAGTTGTTACAATTGTTATTATTTGGATACGAGTATTTATTACAAAGTATTTAAAATAACAATAATGTACAAAAATTAAATTGAAAATAAAATTCTATCCTATTTCTAATATTCTTCATTCTTCACTTCGCTCCGGTGCTCCTTTTTTTTTTTATCTGCAAAAAGAAGAAGAAAGTCAGAAAGCATTTGAATTAAAGAAGACTGATAAAATTTGCTCATCATTAGGGGCCACTGACTGGGATCAGTTGACCCTCTCTGCAAATCACGGGATTTCTCCCGGTTCACAAAGAGGGAAGAATTCCATTTTTTATTCATGAATGTCAAAATGCATAATTTTTTAAAAAAAGGTTCAAACTGCATAGTTCAAATCCAAGTCCAACTGAAAAATCCAATTCCACTTTCCATCAAAAGCAAAAAGAGCAATTCACTGTCAAAAGTACAAGTCTACTCAAGGCTACCAAAGAGAGGTTTCGGCCAAGATATCAAGGAAAAGATAAAGTGTAGAAAGCTGTCAAAGAAAGAAAAGATGCAGAATAATGTGTTATGCAAGACTTAATCATCATTTCCCAGCATACAGGGGCCCCTTCAGAAAAGATAGTACAAGTAAAATCATATAATATTCAACTGTACTATAGAGTGAGAAGAAGAGAGAAATAGAGGCAGGTTTTGTAGGCTTTAGGTTCAGACAGTGCAGAAATAACAAGAAAAGATATAATCCAAGAGAAGCATCAATTCAGCATTATTCAAAACTGGGCAGAAGTACACAGCATATACAATTACCAAAAATAGAAAAGTGCCAAGAAACTTTGTAAAACTACCCAGCAAACTTGGATCAAAGAAAATACCAAGGTTTGAATAAAGATTAGGCGCCAAAGACCAAGAGAAAGAGGACAAAAGAACAAAAGAAAATATACTGAGTTAAAAAAAACCTGATTGAGCCAAGTACCAACATCACAAATATATAACCTGCATAACTCAGAACAGAACCAGGATACTGTCCAACAATATAACTTCCCAACACACTTACCTACATCAAGAAGGCCATCAAACACAAACATAAGCAAATACACAACCTGAAAATACTACAACCCATCCTAAAAACCATCAAACACAACCCTCATAAAACATACAAGAGCGACTGAACCAAATAACCCCAAACCTGTCCAGTTCCCACAAAAACCATTCAAGGCCTCATCCTGCAATAAGCCTATCAAACTCAAAAGCATAACAACCTGCCTACTGTCAAGAAAAAGAAACAGAACTTCAAGCCACAAAACCTCACATAACCTGCTGTCATAACCTCAAAAGCATTAGCCTAACCAAAACTCTGTCAAGGCCAAACCTCACATAACCTCACAAACCAAAAACCTCATAAACATGCTAAAGCTTCAAACCTGCATCAGTAAGAAACAAAGCTATACAGCATAACTTGTCAAAACCTACTGTCAAGCATGAAACCAACTCCTAAGCCCTCAGTATACATATCACGGGGAAAGCTCAATAATCCATAGGCAAATCGTTCAAGAAGGCAAACTCAAGTTCAAGGCAACTTAGGCCCTCAATAAATATACATCACTGGGCAACAATTCAAAAGCATCAAGGGCAACACAAACAAGTATACAGCATTCCAGAAGAAGAGGCATCTCAGAAGGCATCACAGTTCAAACTCAGGCAACAAAAGTAGAAGAGGTAAAGAAGTGAACATATTTCAGGATAGGGCTTCTCAGCACAAATCATCATCAAATCCCTAAAAAAGGGCGAAAAGATAAAAGATACCGGGGTCATCAGAAGCAAAGCAAGCATCACGTTCACGCCGTCCCGGCCTCCTAAGCGTCTCCACTCCGCCTCTCCTCCATCTCCAAAGTCAGGTAGCCAATCTTCTCCCCCTTTCCTCTTCACCACCTCATAATAGTACGAATTTAGGAATCAGAACTCAAATTAAAACATGCAATTCGTAAAAGAAAAGAGATAAGAGCATAACAACCGAAAGCTAACCTTGTATCAAGAGGATATGGAGCTCTTGCCTTGGAGGGAAAAGAGGTCTGGAGGTGACATTGGTGGCCGAATGGAGGAAGCATTCAGGGAGATGAAGAAGAACGGAGAAGACGAACATACGAACGGCGCGCTCAAAACCTAATTTTTTTCCCAACTGAATGACAAAATCTCAAACCCTAAAATTGTTGAATCAAATATGGGCCAGCGCGTTTCTGATGCATCCAAGCCCAAGCATCTTAATTCTCACCCCCCACCTTGCCTCTAATCCGCCTAAGCCCATTAAAATGCCTTTTATTTTTTTTCTAATAAAACATTTTATACAAACATTAATCTTTTTTTCTCTTTTTTACTAAACCATATATATTTTTCTAACTTAACATTTTTTTATCATATATTAAAACTGAAAATACTTGTTTCCTTTTATTTATTTACTCTTTTATTTAAAATATATTTTGTACATATTATACATTTTTTATCATATAGTTAAAATATCTTCTTAAGTATATATTTGCATAACAATAATAAAATACTTTTTTCATACATAATTAACTTGAAAACATTTTTAATTAAAACACATCTTTGTACATAATAGACAAAATTCATACTTTTTCTAATATTAAAATTCTTAAAACACTTAATTAAAACATTTTTTTTAAATATAATAAACAATGATACATCATTTCATAATCTAATTAAAACTTGAACTTTCAATTAAAACATTTTCTCATTATACATAATCTAAATACAAAAAATCAATGATTCATTAAAACGCATATCTAGGTCAAAAGCCCTAATACGCTTCAATTTCACATTATCGCGCTTGTAAATAATTACACATACTCATATACATGTACACTTACACCAATACATTCACATTGCCCTATACACATTTGTTTATCTTATATTTGCATATTCGATATTTACATTTGACCGCACATTCGATTTGGTTGTAACTTATTGGATACTATAAGTCTCATCCCCTTTTGTACATTTATACCCCCACTCCCGGACACTATTCTGTAATAGCGTAGATTTTATATTTCCGCAATTTATCGCTTTCAATTATACCATGGTTAGACCTAGGGTTTGTATGTACATAAAATCAAACGCTAGATAACCTAATACGAGACAAATACATGTAATCAATACACAATCACACTTGCACCCCCTAGGGTAATCCCACATGTTGCCTTCCAAAATGGGCCATGCTTGCACGTTGAGTATCTTTGGCAAAACAAATTCAAATGATCATAAGTCCCCCGATGACGCTTTCGAAAGTTGCCTAAAACGGAATGATCATAGTCCCTTCAAAGCAAATTGCCAAAGACACTTGGCATCATTGCATTCATGGTCCATACGATGACCCGCGCCCGTCCCGAATAAACTTCCTAAACGCAAGATTGTCTACCAATTTCAATGGTAGAGCAAAATTGTTAAAAAGGGGTTAAAACATAACAAAAAACCTTTGAGTACAATAGGGTAGACAAACTCTTAGTTACTTGAGATCAAACTTGCGAAAACACTTGCCTTCTTTTCAAAAACCACAATCCACAACACTTTCAAACAAGCTCTCAAAAACATTTGAAAACATCTTTTCGAAAGGATCCACACTTTTGTAAAACACTCAATCACGAGTCAAATACATTAGTTACCTAAAACAAGGCATCTTTTTCCAAAACATTTTCAAAAAGCACCCACACACACACCATTTCCAAAGCAATCGAAAAACAAGGCAAGTGATCTAAAAAACCAAGTAACTAAGAGCCCATGGATAACCATGGATGAAAAGGGTGCTAATACCTTCCCTTTTCATAATCTACCCCCCGAACCCACGAAACATCTCAAAAGGTTTTTGCTGTGCTTTTTTAACCTTTCCTTTAGGATAAAATAAAAAGTCGGTGGCGACTCTTGCTCAACCGCACAAGTGCGAATACGAACGCAAAACACTAGTCAGTTCTCCCACCGTATCACAGAACTGGCGACTCTGCTGGGGAAAGTTCTAAAAGTGGGGTTACCTTAGGGTTTAGATCACCTTTATTTTCAATTGATTGCTTTGTTTGCTTTACATTTGTGGGCTTTGTATCGGAGTTTCATAGATCCTAACCCGGATCTGGGGAATACCCTTTTTAGGTAGCAACAAGGCTGTGAGGGAACTGTGCGGGGTATACCGACATGGTTGAAGTAGTCTGCTACGTTGATGTGGCACTTTGGTGTGTACCGGTAACCCTTGAGTTCAGTCAAGGAGAGTACGGGGCCGCCGCGTGGTGTCGCGAAGCATCAACTGACCTTAGGAACCTTAATCGAACCATCTTGGCCTTTTTTAGGGTAGTGAGATAACTGACTTTGGTGCAGTCCGAGGTTGGTTGATACTCGATACTACACCCGATTGAGGGTTGCTTTCCTGGAATATTTCGGTCGCCAGTTCAGTGGCTAAATCGAAACAATGAACAATGAAAGCAATCCAGTGATATTGGGACCCTTAGAACCCGGTTACTTTTGATAAGACAGGTTTTAACCAACAAACTGAAAGAGGGTAGTACCTGAACCTCATGCAAGCCTAAACCCAAGGCCTTGTGTGCTTTGTGTGAATATTGTTTGCCTGTATATACACTCACTTGCTTGTGCATACATGTACATAACATCATAACATCATACCATAGCATTTTCAATAACCATTTCAAGGATCTCGAGGGTTCTGTTGATGCAGGGTTACATTGAACCAGACGTCTATCAAGGGGCAAGAGGTTTCTCCTCTAACCAGTCCAATCAAAGATCAAGTACAACAACTTGAATCAGTGGCTATGACCCACTCGACATGGTGAGCTTGATTCTAGTGGAAGGACGTCCACCGGTGCAGAGATCTCCAATCCAAGAGCAAAGTTCAACCTCTAACATTTTTTCTTGTGTTTACCCCAAGAGATCCTTGAAAGCATGCATCCACATATCATGCATTTCATTTTGACAATTTTTCCTTTTTCAGGTTTCCTTACTCTCCTGCTGTTTATTTCAGCAAGAGATGACTCTAGAAAGGTCTGTCAAAGACATCCAAGACCAGACTGCTCAGCTGCAGGAGATGTTCCTGAACTTGTCTTTGGGGCAAGAAGAGATGAAAGCTCTCCTCACCAAAAGCTTGGGGAGTTCCAACAATGCCAGGAGTGATCAGATTGCGGAGCTGCAGTTTGACCTGACAACACTGAGGACTCAAATGATGGGACAGTTGGTGGGCCAGATGGCTCTCATCCAAGACCTATCTCAAAGACAAGAGGAACTCAGAGTTCTTGTCCGCCAACTGCTTCCAAACAACCAACTGGGGCAAACATCTGAGGTTGAGGAGCAAGTCACCGCTCAGCCTCCATCCACTCAAGAGGACAAAGGGAAAGCTCCTCTGCTAGCTTCAGGGTCACAAACCCATCAACAACCTCGCCAGCGTCAACGTGGTAATCGGCGTAAACAAGAAAAGTCGGGAAGACAGTTCACGGAGACTGAAATACCATCATTTTTCATACTGAAGCGCCTGTTGGAGGTCAATTTGCTTACCGTAAAGGACCCTCCTCAGAAGCTCAATACCTCGTCTCCTCACTTTAATCCCGACGCATTCTGTGTTTACCACTCCTACAGCCCGGGACACGACACCAACGACTGTTGGGCCTTGAAGAACAAGATTCAAGATCTGATTGACATTGGGGTGCTGGAATTCATGCCAGACGGTGAGATGAAGATCTTCCGTTAAAGGGTTCCCCGCTTGAAGTGACAAGGCTCAAACTGAAAGACTTTTGCTTCTTTTTGAATTTTCAGAGTTGTAATTTCTTTTGCTGTCAAACAATTATCTGTTGATGTTAAACTCTGTTTTCATTAATGCATTGCATATGTTTGTCTTGAATTCATCCATGCGCTTCACTACTATTATGCTTTTCTTTATGATATTTAACTCTTGATAAAAAGCTGTAAGCCTTTAGAGGGAGGATGACGAAACAATACCATGATCTTATACAATATGCTTTTGAACAGACCGTGCTGATGATGTACAGGCGTTTCTTTCAATTCCCAAACACCGGAGTTATAAGGAAGTTAATCCCTAGTCAACCCCTTCGAGCCAAAGAAGTAGGAGTTTTCTGTTCTAAACAATCGAAACCTTGATATAAACCTGGGGCAGGGTAGTATCTCAGTTAATTCAAGAGAAAATGCGCATTGAAGTCGCAAACTCTCGGTTCGTAACACAACGAGCGACGTCGAAAAAGAAAGCATTCCTTTGGAATCAAAAGAAAAGGGTGGTTCCCTATCACATAGACAGTCAATCTCTCAAAAGACAAAAAGCCCGCCAAGCCAAAACCTATAAAGGAGGCTTAAGAAAGCTGGGGCATCCCGCTGACAGTAATCCCGGAAAACGGTAACAGTCAGGCAAAAGTTAGGGATAACAAATCAAAATCAAAATAGTGAGGTCATTACAAAATCCTCAACAACATGAAAAATGTTGAAAAAGAAAAGGAGATGATGACTGTCTCCCCAAAATTCAACTGGTGAACCATCACCCAAAAGTCATTCAAAACTCAAAACAGAGTGTGACGCACAATTAACTGAGCTTAGGTTGAAGAACATCACGAAGAGCGGGTGGGTACAAATATACTTTGAGCCTTTATCCTTTGTTTCTTAAACCGTGAACCAGGCCACGTTACAACCCTTTAAAAGTCCTAATTGAAGCATGGGTTAGTTCGAAAACATACTGTTACAAAAGGTATCCTGACTCCTGTAGGGCTTTGCTCTAAATCTTGTGTTAACTTGTCTTATGAAAAGTTTTATGCTAAAAACGCATTTTTCAATACGAAAAAAAAAACTTCGAGACAAACATAAACTTTGCATTGCTTGAATATCACTGTCTGCATTTGACCTTTTTGTTTGACAGCGAAGAAATTCATACAGCGAATGTTCGGAGGAACGAAAACTCTCTCAGTAAGTCAAAATCACTTCAAGAGGATAACACTTCCATCAAATCTCCTATCAACAAGGGGCATGACATCTTTCAATTCAATTAACCTGGGGCAGTCCAGTCAAGGTCCAACAGATCTTTTACAATTCAATTAACCTGGGGCAGTCCAGTCAAGGTCCAACAGATCTTTCACAATTCAATTAACCTGGGGCAGTCCAGTCAAGGTCCAACAGATCTTTTACAATTCAATTAACCTGGGGCAGTCCAGTCAAGGTCCAACAGATCTTTCACAATTCAATTAACCTGGGGCAGTCCTGTCAAGGTCCAACAGATCTTTTACAATTCAATTAACCTGGGGCAGTCCAGTCAAGGTCCAACAGATCTTTCAAAAGTTCAGTTAACCTGGGGCAGTCCAGTCAAGATTTCAAGAAGTCTCTCAATATGCAGAGTAATCTGATTAAAGATTCCTTCATCACCACTTGGGGCATTCGAATGTCAAAAGTGTCCAACAAATCAACTACAACATTTCCGGATTCGACTCCTGTATCCAGCCAGGGCATATCTGTTGACTACATTTCCAGACTCGACTCCTGTATCTAGCCAGGGCACGTCTGAAGAGTTCGAAGATTCGATTCCTGTATCCAGCCAGGGCATATCTGTTGACGACTATTTCCAGATTCGACTCCTGTATCCAGCCAGGGCATATCTGTTGACCACATTTCCAGACTCGACTCCTGTATCTAGCCAGGGCACGTCTGAAGAGTTCGAAGATTCGATTCCTGTATCCAGCCAGGGCATATCTGTTGACGACTATTTCCAGACTCGATTCCTGTATCTAGCCAGGGCACGTCTGAAGAGTTTGAAGATTCGATTCCTGTATCCAGCCAGGGCATATCTATCAACTATCACCTTTCCAGATTCGATTCCTGTATCCAGCCAGGGCATGTCTGAAGAATTCCAGATCAACACCTGTAACAACCCAGGAAACATCTGTGAACGACCGATTGTAGACCAACACCTGTAATAAGCCAGGAATTTATCTACATCACCACTTGGGGCATTCGAATGTCAAAAGTGTTCAAAACCGATGCAGTTTTACACAAGCTCATCATCAGGAAACCCTACACCGGTTCCTCCTCAAGACTTCTGAAACAAGTTTACGGATTCTTCCCAACAACGGAAGTCAATCTACCAACTTGTTCAGACTCTTCTCAACCTTTGAAATTAGTTTACGGACGCTTCCCAACAACAGATGCGGCTCTATTGCTGATTCAACTTCAAGATTTCTGAAAATAGTTCACGGGTTCTCCAAGTAAACGGATGTTAACCTATCACTTGTTCAGATTCTTCTCAAGACTTCTGAAAACAGTTATGGATTCTTCCCAAGTAACGGATGTTAATCTATCAGCTTGTTCAGATGCAACCTTTGAAATTAGTTTACGGACGCTTCCCAACAACGGATGCTGCTCTATTGCTGATTCAACTTCAAGATTTCTGAAAATAGTTCACGGGTTCTCCAAGTAACGGATGTTAACCTATCGCTTGTTCAGATTCTTCTCAAGCTAACAACCACGGAAGATCGCGCTCGCCAAAATTCTCCCTATACCCAGCGGAGTTCATCAAAATACCCCAACAGTAACTTATCTTTGCAAATCCCCAGCCAGAGAATCCTCCGGAATTCAATTCCCCTCAGAGTTTAAGCTTCAGCATCCCCAGCGGAGCCAGACCATTGAACCTTCTCCCCACAGAGTTTTGGAAGGGCAAATCTTGAGTTCCCCCAGTGAAGTCTCCAGGGTTACTTCCCATCAAGCCGAAGATTCTCAATCTGGCATCCCCAGCATGAGCCTACTAGTTTGGAACTCCCCAGTAGAGGTCATCAGGAATTCTCTTCCCCAGCGATAGCCAAGGATTTATTTTCCCCGGCAGCAATCAAGACGCTTTTATCTTCAGCCATCTCGGATTCATGTATCCTCGGCAAGATTAGCTCATCAGCTTACATGCGCATTCATTACATCACATTCATAAATATTAATGTCACAGGCGTTGCATCATGCATCATAACATTGCATACAACTAACCCTTTGCCTTTTCAGGTAAGATCAGTCGACAGACACATATCACCTCCCAAGATTCATCCAGAAATAGTTCAGATGTGACCCGGACATGGCGACATTCTGATACTTATTCTAGATTCATTCGGACGCATCAGCAGAAACCTTACACCGGTTCCTCTTCAACTTCTCAACTTCTGAAAATAGTTTACAGATTCTTCCCCACAACGGATGTCAATCTACCAACTGATTCAGACTCTTCTCAACTTTTGGAGACAGTTTACGGATTCTTCCCTACAACGGATGCCAATCTACCGACTTGTCCAGACTCTGCTCAACTTCTGAAAATAGTTTACGGATTCTTCCCAACAACGGATGTCAATCTACCAACTTGTTCAGACTCTTCACAATTTTTGAAAATAGTTTACGGACAGGTCCCAGCAACGGATGTTGCTCTATTGCTTATTCAATCTCAACTCCGAAAATAGTTTACAGATTCTCCAGACATGGACGTCAATCTGTTGCTTGTTCAGACCTAATCCAGAGATGTTCCAAAACATGGATGCCTTTCTGACACTTATCCACTCACTTTTGACATGCAGTTCAACATCACCATATGGCATCTATAAGCCCATCCTCCTACCAGCAGTCACCGAATGGCATCTGTAAGCCCATTCTCAGATGGCATCTCTAAGCCCATCCCCCGATAAAATTCTCTCGCACCAGATGGCATCTTTAAGCCCATCACCAAATGGCATCTTTAAGCCCATTCACATCTACCATCACATCACCGAGTGCAAATTTTCTGGGCACTTTAGTGTCCAATCTCCTTTTACCTTCAAGTCGCGAAAGGCAAACTTGCCAATCTAACTCTTCAGGTCAAAGAAGATTGAACAGGGGCAACTGTTGTACCCCAAAATTTTCCCTCGCATTTTTTCCAAGAAATCTCAGCTTCAAGCCTTTCCTGACTATTCAAACTGGTTCAAGAATCAGACAAACAGACTTCTTTTGACAGTCAAGCAAAATTAGGGTTTTTACTGATTTTCAGAGCTCTAGATTGTTTCATACAGTTGGCTTAGGGTTTTGGTTGATTTTGGCTCAATTTTGATCAGGCGAATGTTATTTGGCATTTAATCAGGAATTAAGGTTTTACGGGCATATTCTCAGCAAAATTAAAATTCCACAGCACTTTGCAAGTTATTCCGAGATTCGGATTGAATTAGCGTTGTTTTGATTTAATCAGTAAAAGAGACAGTGGTTTGAATTCAGTTTGTTTTGTTTGGGCCAGTCAAAAGAATATGCAGTTTGGAATTACAGTGCTTGGCAAAGAATCAGTAAAAAAAAGGGGATTGCGCCTGATCAGTTTATGTGTTCGACAGTGCGTTGCTTTGAATGATGGAGACGTCCAGTTCATTTATTTTGATCAACAAGGTTTAGTTGATTATTTATAGTTCTAAGAATTAAATACTTGAAATTTAACTTTCATTTTATTTAATTTAAGGAATTATAAATAACAAGTAAATAAAGAAAAAGAATTGAAAAGAATTAAATGTCAATGGAATTTTTATTTCATATTTAATAGTTGTTACAATTGTTATTATTTGGATACGAGTATTTATTACAAAGTATTTAAAATAACAATAATGTACAAAAATTAAATTGAAAATAAAATTCTATCCTATTTCTAATATTCTTCATTCTTCACTTCGCTCCGGTGCTCCATTTTTTTTTATCTGCAAAAAGAAGAAGAAAGTCAGAAAGCATTTGAATTAAAGAAGACTGATAAAATTTGCTCATCATTAGGGGCCACTGACTGGGATCAGTTGACCCTCTCTGCAAATCACGGGATTTCTCCCGGTTCACAAAGAGGGAAGAATTCCATTTTTTATTCATGAATGTCAAAATGCATAATTTTTAAAAAAAAGGTTCAAACTGCATAGTTCAAATCCAAGTCCAACTGAAAAATCCAATTCCACTTTCCATCAAAAGCAAAAAGAGCAATTCACTGTCAAAAGTACAAGTCTACTCAAGGCTACCAAAGAGAGGTTTCGGCCAAGATATCAAGGAAAAGATAAAGTGTAGAAAGCTGTCAAAGAAAGAAAAGATGCAGAATAATGTGTTATGCAAGACTTAATCATCATTTCCCAGCATACAGGGGCCCCTTCAGAAAAGATAGTACAAGTAAAATCATATAATATTCAACTGTACTATAGAGTGAGAAGAAGAGAGAAATAGAGGCAGGTTTTGTAGGCTTTAGGTTCAGACAGTGCAGAAATAACAAGAAAAGATATAATCCAAGAGAAGCATCAATTCAGCATTATTCAAAACTGGGCAGAAGTACACAGCATAGACAATTACCAAAAATAGAAAAGTGCCAAGAAACTTTGTAAAACTACCCAGCAAACTTGGATCAAAGAAAATACCAAGGTTTGAATAAAGATTAGGCGCCAAAGACCAAGAGAAAGAGGACAAAAGAACAAAAGAAAATATACTGAGTTAAAAAAAACCTGATTGAGCCAAGTACCAACATCACAAATATATAACCTGCATAACTCAGAACAGAACCAGGATACTGTCCAACAATATAACTTCCCAACACACTTACCTACATCAAGAAGGCCATCAAACATAAACATAAGCAAATACATAACCTGAAAATACTACAACCCATCCTAAAAACCATCAAACACAACCCTCATAAAACATACAAGAGCGACTGAACCAAATAACCCCAAACCTGTCCAGTTCCCACAAAAACCATTCAAGGCCTCATCCTGCAATAAGCCTATCAAACTCAAAAGCATAACAACCTGCCTACTGTCAAGAAAAAGAAACAGAACTTCAAGCCACAAAACCTCACATAACCTGCTGTCATAACCTCAAAAGCATTAGCCTAACCAAAACTCTGTCAAGGCCAAACCTCACATAACCTCACAAACCAAAAACCTCATAAACATGCTAAAGCTTCAAACCTGCATCAGTAAGAAACAAAGCTATACAGCATAACTTGTCAAAACCTACTGTCAAGCATGAAACCAACTCCTAAGCCCTCAGTATACATATCACGGGGAAAGCTCAATAATCCATAGGCAAATCGTTCAAGAAGGCAAACTCAAGTTCAAGGCAACCTAGGCCCTCAGTAAATATACATCACTGGGCAACAATTCAAAAGCATAAAGGGCAACACAAACAAGTATACAGCATTCCAGAAGAAGAGGCATCTCAGAAGGCATCACAGTTCAAACTCAGGCAACAAAAGTAGAAGAGGTAAAGAAGTGAACATATTTCAGGATAGGGCTTCTCAGCACAAATCATCATCAAATCCCTAAAAATGGCGAAAAGATAAAAGATATCAGGGTCATCAGAAGCAAATCAAGCATCACGTTCACGCCGTCCCGGCCTCCTAAGCGTCTCCACTCCGCCTCTCCTCCATCTCCAAAGTCAGGTAGCCAATCTTCTCCCCCTTTCCTCTTCACCACCTCATAATAGTACGAATTTAGGAATCAGAACTCAAATTAAAACATGCAATTCGTAAAAGAAAAGAGATAAGAGCATAACAACCGAAAGCTAACCTTGTATCAAGAGGATATGGAGCTCTTGCCTTGGAGGGAAAAGAGGTCTGGAGGTGACATTGGTGGCCGGATGGAGGAAGCATTCAGGGAGATGAAGAAGAACGGAGAAGACGAACATACGAACGGCGCGCTCAAAACCTAATTTTTTTCCCAACTGAATGACAAAATCTCAAACCCTAAAATTGTTGAATCAAATATGGGCCAGCGCGTTTCTGATGCATCCAAGCCCAAGCATCTTAATTCTCACCCCCCACCTTGCCTCTAATCCGCCTAAGCCCATTAAAATGCCTTTTATTTTTTTTCTAATAAAACATTTTATACAAACATTAATCTTTTTTTCTCTTTTTTACTAAACCATATATATTTTTCTAACTTAACATTTTTTTATCATATATTAAAACTGAAAATACTTGTTTCCTTTTATTTATTTACTCTTTTATTTAAAATATATTTTGTACATATTATACATTTTTTATCATATAGTTAAAATATCTTCTTAAGTATATATTTGCATAACAATAATAAAATACTTTTTTCATACATAATTAACTTGAAAACATTTTTAATTAAAACACATCTTTGTACATAATAGACAAAATTCATACTTTTTCTAATATTAAAATTCTTAAAACACTTAATTAAAACATTTTTTTTTAATATAATAAACAATGATACATCATTTCATAATCTAATTAAAACTTGAACTTTCAATTAAAACATTTTCTCATTATACATAATCTAAATACAAAAAATCAATGATTCATTAAAACGCATATCTAGGTCAAAAGCCCTAATACGCTTCAATTTCACATTATCGCGCTTGTAAATAATTACACATACTCATATACATGTACACTTACACCAATACATTCACATTGCCCTATACACATTTGTTTATCTTATATTTGCATATTCGATATTTACATTTGATCGCACATTCGATTTGGTTGTAACTTATTGGATACTATAAGTCTCATCCCCTTTTGTACATTTATACCCCCACTCCCGGACACTATTTTGTAATAGCGTAGATTTTATATTTCCGCAATTTATCGCTTTCAATTATACCATGGTTAGACCTAGGGTTTGTATGTACATAAAATCAAACGCTAGATAACCTAATACGAGACAAATACATGTAATCAATACACAATCACACTTGCACCCCCTAGGGTAATCCCACATGTTGCCTTCCAAAATGGGCCATGCTTGCACGTCGAGTATCTTTGGCAAAACAAATTCAAATGATCATAAGTCCCCCGATGACGCTTTCGAAAGTTGCCTAAAACGGAATGATCATAGTCCCTTCAAAGCAAATTGCCAAAGACACTTGGCATCATTGCATTCATGGTCCATACGATGACCCGCGCCCGTCCCGAATAAACTTCCTAAACGCAAGATTGTCTACCAATTTCAATGGTAGAGCAAAATTGTTAAAAAGGGGTTAAAACATAACAAAAAACCTTTGAGTACAATAGGGTAGACAAACTCTTAGTTACTTGAGATCAAACTTGCGAAAACACTTACCTTCTTTTCAAAAACCACAATCCACAACACTTTCAAACAAGCTCTCAAAAACATTTGAAAACATCTTTTCGAAAGGATCCACACTTTTGTAAAACACTCAATCACGAGTCAAATACATTAGTTACCTAAAACAAGGCATCTTTTTCCAAAACATTTTCAAAAAGCACCCACACACACACCATTTCCAAAGCAATCGAAAAACAAGGCAAGTGATCTAAAAAACCAAGTAACTAAGAGCCCATGGATAACCATGGATGAAAAGGGTGCTAATACCTTCCCTTTTCATAATCTACCCCCCGAACCCACGAAACATCTCAAAAGGTTTTTGCTGTGCTTTTTTAACCTTTCCTTTAGGATAAAATAAAAAGTCGGTGGCGACTCTTGCTCAACCGCACAAGTGCGAATACGAACGCAAAACACTAGTCAGTTCTCCCACCGTATCACAGGGTGGCTACTTTGGGGAGAAGATTTGACGGAGAAGCTCGAAGAGTGCTTGAATTTCCTCCTACTTCTGATGAAGGGACCAGTAAGAGAGATGGAGCTGTGGTGCCTTCCGAGTCTGATGCGGAAGAAGAAGAGGTTGAAGAGGATGAAGATTATTCTAACCAGCAATACCCTCCAGCTGATGATAAATACAAAGGGTTAGAAGACAGATTAGCCGCCATGGAATTACAAAGAGTACCGGGTTTGGATTTTGAAGACTTGGGTTTGGTTGCCGGGATTGTGATTCCCCCAAAATTCAAAGTGCCAGTATTTGTAAGGTATGATGGGCTGTCCTGCCCCAAAATGCATCTCAGGTCCTACGTGAGAAAGATTCAACCCTATACGACAGATAAAAACCTCTGGATTCATTTCTTTCAAGACAGCCTTTCTGGAGCTCAGTTGGAATGGTTTTATCAGCTAGAAGGAACCAGTGTCCAGAATTGGGAAGATTTGGCCACCGCTTTCTACAAACAATACCAATACAATTCTGACCTTGCCCCTACTCGTACCCAACTTCAGGGTATGTCGATAGGAACAGGCGAAGGATTCAAAGAATACGCACAAAAATGGAGGGATTTGGCTGGCAGGGTGCAGCCTCCTTTAACCGATCGTGAACTTGTTGATATGTTTCTAGGGACCCTATCTGGGCCATTTTTCAATCATTTGATTGGTAACTCTTCAGCGGGGTTTACCGATTTGATCTTAACAGGCGAAAGAATAGAAGCTGGCATCAAGTCAGGAAAATTCAGAAGAGTGTTGCTACAAGTACTGAGAAGAGGCCTTTTAAGAAAGAAGCAAGTGCCGTCTATGTTCCTAGAAGACAAGTCAAGCCCGAAAGTCGCCAAGCCGTCAATTCTTTGGTCATTTCAAAACCTGCTGATGCTCCTCAGCAGTACAATCAACAAAGAAGTGAAAGGCCCAAGAGGCAGTATACTCGGCTGAGTATGACCTTATCTCAAATCTTACCCCAACTGCTATCAACCAATTTGGTTACCACCAAAGAAGCTCCTAAAGTCGTGAATACTGCGTCTCCTAAGTATAACCCAAATGCCCGGTGTGCTTATCATTCTGATAGTCCCGGGCACACTACTGATGATTGCTGGGCCTTGAGAAACAAATTGCAAGATCTTATCGACGCGAAGGAAATTCAGTTTGAAGCGCCTGAGAGACCAAATGTTGTAACTGCTCCTATGCCCCAGCATAGAGTAAATGCCATTGAGGAAGAATTGTATGCTGTTTCGGTGAATGAAGTTATTACCCCTCTTTTGACTGTTAAGAGGAACTTACTACTAGCCGGTTTATTTCCGGGTTGTAGTAAGGGTTGCCTCCTGTGTGCTGTTATCCCTACCGGTTGTCCACTGCTGAAATCAGGCATCCAAAGCCTAATGGATAGCAAGGAAATTCTGTTCAAGAAAACTGCTGTTCCATTTATTTCCATTGAAGATATATCTGTTGTCACAATCTACAATCCTGCCAAAGCTCCCGTAAATAAACCAGTCCAAATTATGTCTGTTGCACCCATCACTATTACTGTCCCGGGGCCTCTCCCGTATGAGTCTGATAAAGCTGTTCCATGGCATTATGGAGCCGACGTGTATGTGCTTGGGGTGAAGCAGGAGTTCAACACCAATACCAGTATCAGTAACATCACTGGTCCCGCCAAGATTACCCGCAGTGGTAGGCTCTTCTCGCCTGACATTGCACCGCCAGTTATCCGAAAACCTCTCACCATCACACCCGCAAGTGTGCATGTTCCAGCTCAAGTTCCTGTGTCTACTACTGCCGCCGAGTCTTCTGATACTCGGGGCAAAGAAGTTGCTACCGATTTGCCTGCCAGGACGGAGGCACCAAAAAAGAAGACTGTTGTGGAAGCCTCCCAACAAGAAATGGAGGAAATCCTTAAAATTATCAAAAAGAGTGACTTTAATGTTGTTGAACAATTGGGGCATACTCCCTCCAAAATCTCTATGCTATCACTACTGCTATGCTCAGAGGCCCATGCAAAAGCCCTGATTTCATTTCTGAAAACGGCCCATGTGCCGCAAGAGACCTCCGCGGATCAATTCACCGACTGTGTGGCTAATTTGACGGCTGACAATGGCTTGGGGTTCTCAGATGCTGACCTTACCGCCAAAGGGAAAAATCACAATGATGCCCTGCATGTTTCCATAGAATGCAGGGGCACTACTCTCGCACACGTGTTAGTGGATACCGGCTCTTCCCTGAATGTTTTACCCAAGAAGGCATTGGACCGCTTGGATTGTGAGGGTCTGGAGTTGAAACCGAGTAACATCATTGTTAGAGCCTTCGACGGTTCTAAGAGGATGGTGCACGGTGAGGTAGACATTCCTATTCGTGTGGGTTCCCAAGTTTTCGACTCAACGTTCTATGTAATGGATATTCGTCCATCTTACTCCTGCTTGTTGGGTCGACCCTGGATTCACAAAGCTGGGGCAGTAACCTCCACTTTACACCAAAAGCTCAAATACCCTGTGTGATCGGTGGATCTGGAACTGACTGTTTAACGCTGGTTCGCGAAATGTTGCGGTAAGTAAGAGTCGCCACCGTCTTTTATTTTCTCCAAATGGAAAGGACAAAAGCACAGAAAAATTCCTTAAAGAGATTGCTCTCGGTTCGGGAGGTAGGTTATAGAAAGGGAAGGTGTTAGCACCCTTTCTATCCATGGTTATCCATGGGCTCTTAGATACTTGCTCATTGTGTTTTCAAAATTGTTTGCTTTTCAATTGTGAGTGGGTTTGAAAAAGTTTCGTATAAAGTTTTCGGAATAACTCTTGTATCAGTCCTCAAGAGTGTTTGAAAAATTGTTTTTGAAGCTTTTTTGAAAATGTGTTGGTGTGAAAAGTATTTTTGATTTGTTTTGAAATTAGAGCAAGTATCTACGAGAACCTACCTACCCTAAGGAGTTCGTCTGTGTAAATGTCCTTTAAAGTAGTGCCATCCCACCATTGAGAGGTAGATAGCACCACCGTTGGAGGTGTTCGGGTCAATTCGAGGTTCGGGACATGGTGATCACCAGAGCAATGGGAAGACACCTTAGAAGCTACCCTCATGCCAGGTTCCCGGATCATGAGGACTTACTAAGACATCCTCTACTCGACGATCACCTTTCGAGGCAAGGCAACAGTGAGGCGTACCCTAGGGGTGGTGTGTGAATTGTGTGTCATTTTCAGTTTATTGTTTGTCTTGTCATGCATTGGTGATCTACGTTTCGATTTTATTTTTGGGCATTCATTCTTTCATGTTATTGTTTAACAGTTAAAGGTGCGGGAATTTAAAATGCGGAAAAGATAAAAGGTCCTACGCTATTACAAAGGCGCGGGTCTACAACGCCAAATTAATCCAGACCCGATTTAAAATAAATTGCAGAAAATAAATGCCTAATTAACTATTACAGGGCTTTGGAGCAAGTACATTATATTTACAACAAGAAATAAATAAAACGCGCAAAACAAAAATGTAATCGAATGCGAGGGCGTTGAACCCTTTAAAGGAGTTAAATTGAAATTATTAAATTAATTAAATTAAATAAAGGAAAAGACTTATTTTTTATGTTTTTTTTGTATTTATGAAATTTAATGAGAATAAAGGAAATTAATGTTGAAAGAAATCCTAATTCTAAATTGTTTTTAATTATAAAAAAAAAGATGTTTAAGTTGTAACCTAATTTACCCTAATTAATTAATTATAAGTTATTTACAAAAATAATTAATAATTAATAGTGACAAGAACAAAAGATTATTTATTAAGAAGAAAGAATAAAAAAGGATAAAAGACCTATTGTTATGTTTTTAATTATTTTAAGAAAAAAACATTAAAGTTAAAACCTAAAATTAAAACTAAATTGATTATGAAATTTATTTACAAAAATGTTGATGAATTAAATTAAATAAAACATATTTTTATTTTATGATTTTTTTCTGATTTTTTTGGTTTTTATGAAAGTTGTTTTTGATGAATTAATTAAAATAAATAAAACACATAAATAAATAAAAATGAAAAGAAAGAAAGCTATATGCAAACCATGGGGGGTGTTGACCCCAATTGAGGAGGTGGCTTGATGAATTTTGGCCCAACTGAAGGAGGCCCTTTGCTGACTTTTTGAATCATGTGGAGAACGTTTGACTGATGCGTATAGTGGATGGCTGGTAATAGCCACTGGATTGACCATTAGAGACACATGGCAAGCACAAACGTTGGGTGTATGATGGATCACTGAATGATGCACTGCATGGGAAAGGGTTAAACAAAATAATAGAAATAATTTAAGGGGATCTGGGATTCGAACCCAGGTCCCAGTATTTACCAAGTCACTTGCCTACCAATTGAGCTGTTTGCGCGTTTTGTACATGGAATGGAAAACAAATAATATGTAAGAAATAACGTTAATTGATATAAAACAAAAAAAATTGCGCGCGCGGTTTGAACCCTCCATTCAGGTCTTGCCACGCCAACCTTCTTCTCCGTTTGCCCCTGTAACAAAAGAGATAGCGGGGGTTTTAAACCCCCCCAAAACGCAACCTGTAAAAAAAAAACGATTAGGCCATGGTTGACCATAAATTGAGCGCGATGGGTCTGTTATGTTCGTTTGGATGTCACGATTCCAACCATGGCAGTTTGATGTCCTAATTTTACCATATGGGGAAATCCCCAATTTGAAGCTTGAGAAACCCTAAAATATTTCAATGGTGAATCATGCTATGATGCGTTAAAATGCAATTGGATCAATCTACTAGCTTTAGAAAGCCCCTAGCAACACAAAACAACAAAGAAAATGGGTTAATTGCTTATGAAATATGATATACAATTTGAAAAAATGAAGCAAACCAGAGGAGGTCTAAGGCACGATTTCTTGAGTGATTATGCTTGTTTTTGATTGCCAAAGCTTCCTAAGGATGTCAGGAATATGTTTGGATGGGAATTGGGACTTGAGAGGCGTTGTAAGGAGGTTTACAGTTTTGCTCTTTGCTTGAAATTTTTTGAAATGTGTTTTGCAATTTGGGAGCTTCTTTTTTCGTGTATCCCCTTGTGATCACTTGTATACATGTTATGTAATGTGTTTTGATAAGAATTATGGCCAATAATGCCTTGCATTCATGCTTAAGATTTTCCATAAACCTCCATTGAAACACTTTCCATCTTTGTACCAAAATTTGAATTCTTGCTTGATTAGGCCTTGGCATGAATTTGGGATGTGTATAATGGTGGTTCAAAGTTATTCAATGCAAAATATTCCCTTTAATTAACCTTTTTAATTTTATTTGATTTTAAAAGATTTAAAATGCATTAAATCCAATAAAATTAAGTAAAAATGAAAAAATTAATTTTAAATTTTGAAATAATTTGTGGGACACGTGGGAAGCATGGCCAAGCTGAAACAAGTGGAAAAAGTGGGGCCCTTTTGTCAAAAATGAAATTTCAAGGATAATTGCCTTTGGCTATTTCACAAAAATTTCCCAACTTCTCCAATGCATATCTTGCTCAATTTTGAAGTTATGAACATGTTCTTGGACATTTTGGAAAGGTCTTGAAGTCCTCTAACCAATGTCTTTGGTCCCATGTCATTTTGATTTACCAATCTCAAGTTATGGTCTTTGACTTAAAGTCCCTTTTTGTTGACTTTTGAAAATGACCTATAATGTTGAAATTGATAACTTTTTGTGAGAGCATTTCTTGGACTTGGAGTGTGAAGATGAGTTGTAGGAAATGTCTCCCCCTTCAAGATGAGCATTGGATGGGATTTTTCTGATGAACCATGAAAAAGTTATGCCTTGGTCAAGTTACAGTTGACTTTTCAGCTGTCCAAAAATAGAAACTTTTGCATCTTGAGACTTTTTGAGCCAAACTTTGAGAATCATGATCAAGCATTGATCAAATGATGTTTGTGGCTTCAAAATAATATGTTGACCAAAAATTTGAACTTTTGACTGTCAAATGACCATTTTGCCCCTACAGTTGACTGTAGTGCAATTAGGGTTTTTGACTGTGCAATTTTGTGCTGAAAGTCTTGAAACTTTGTATGATGATGCTTGACCATGTTTATAGGCATGTGGGACTTGATTGAGCTCTTGAAAACTTCAGCTTCCTTGTGAGAACCAAAACCCTAGTTTGACTGGCTTCAGGAGGAGGGTTGATTGTGTAGCCTTTGAGTAGACTTGAACCAATTGTGGATGATTCTTGTCAAAACTTTGAAGATTATGGGAGGGCAAATTTTGGGGTACAACACCCTGTCAAAGGGAAGATTGTTACTGTGCAGGGTGAGGAGGAATACATGGTGAGTCACTTGAATTCATTCCGATATATCGAGATGGACGGGGAGTTTATTGAAACCCCTTTTCAGCATTTTGAGGAAGTACCTCCAGTGTTGGCATCGGCTGAGGCAGTGGTTGAAAAAGACTTTCCGTTGAAGATGGCATCCTTAAGGGATGCCCGGGCTGTAATCGAGAAAGGCAATTGTGCAAACTGGGGTCAGCTTCCTGACTTCACTCAAAAGAATGACAAGTTTGGGCTGGGCTTTACTGCAGAGGCTCAGAGGGCTGTGCGCAAGGAAAAGATCAGAAAGGCTCCGATGTTTATCTCCAACCCAAGGGTGAATGCTATTGAGGAGGATGTGGAGGAAGCAGAGTTTGACAGTTGGATCTACCCGACTACCAGCAACGGACCGAGCAAATGGACGGCAAAGGATTTTACGCCTATCACATTTGTCACGCAGTAATTAATTTCTTTTGATTTCCAATTTGTAACAAACAATATGTTAAAACTTTGTTGGCTCGGTGTCCTACCCGGGGCATCGTAGCTCCATCTGTGAGGGCTTTTTGTATGACATTTCCATATATCATCAATCAAAACATTGGACGTTTGTTGCATTTCAAATCTTGTGCTCTTTTTCTTTCTGTATTATATATTGCAAAACAGCTATATTTACACACACTCACTTATACATGTTTCAATCCACTCTGGATCTCACTGGTAACAGCTCTGCTACCGCCAGTTATGACTTCGAGAATCCGATCAACTTGGCCGAAGACGAAGGTGAAGATGATTGTGAAGTGTCTGGTGAGCTCGCAAGACTGCTACTCCAGGAAGAGAGGGCTATTCAACCACATGAAGAGCCGGTGGAAACAATTAACCTGGGTACTGAGACAGATAAGAAAGAGGTCAAGATTGGTGCCAATCTAGAGCTCAGCGTGAAGCAACGATTGATCCAGATGCTACAGGATTACATGGAGATATTTGCTTGGTCCTATGAAGATATGTCTGGTTTGGATGCCGACATTGTAGTTCATCACCTGCCAACCAAGGAAGACTGCCCTCCGGTAAAGCAAAAGGTCCGCCGTATGCGCCCAGAGATGTCTGAAAAGATCAAGGCTGAAGTTATGAAGCAATTCGACGCCGGGTTTCTAGCAGTAACTTCTTACCCTTAATGGGTTGCCAATGTGGTGCCAGTGACGAAGAAGGACGGTAAAGTCAGAATGTGTGTCGACTACAGGGATTTGAATAGGGCCAGCCCCAAGGATGATTTTCCTCTACCTCACATTGACGTCCTCGTTGACAATACTGCTCAACACAAGGTATTCTCCTTCATGGATGGTTTTTCAGGGTATAATCAGATCAAGATGGCTCCGGAGGATATGGAAAAGACTACCTTTGTGACTCAGTGGGGCACCTTCTGTTATAAGGTCATGCCATTCAGATTGAAAAATGATGGGGCAACCTATCAACGTGCCATGGTTGATTTATTTCATGATATGATCCATCATGAGATTGAGGTATACGTTGATGACATGATTGCAAGGTCTCAAACTGAGGAAGAGCACCTTGATCATCTGAGGAAGCTATTTGACCGACTGAAGTTATATAAGCTGAGGTTGAATCCCAACAAATGCACCTTTGGGGTGAGGTCCGGAAAATTGCTAGGTTTCATTGTAAGTGATAAAGGTATTCAGGTGGACCCTGCCAAGGTAAAAGCCATACAAGAGATGCCGACTCCAAAGACAGAGAAAGAAGTCAGAGGCTTCCTGGGAAGACTGAATTACATTGCCCGATTCATCTCACATCTGACTGCTACTTGTGAGCCAATCTTCAAATTACTGAAGAAAGATCAAGTAGTACGCTGGAACGATGAATGTCAGGCTGCCTTTGAAAAGATAAAGGAATATCTCCAAGAGCCACCCATTCTTATGCCACCAGTGGAAGGAAGACCTCTAATATTATACTTGACAGTACTTGATAATTCAATGGGGTGTGTGCTGGGGCAGCATGACGAGTCTGGCCGAAAAGAGCACGCTATTTATTACTTGAGCAAAAAGTTTACCGATTGTGAGTCTCGTTACTCACTGCTTGAGAAAACTTGCTGCGCTCTAGTATGGGCTGCTCGCCGGCTGAGACAGTATATGCTGACTCACACTACTCTATTAATTTCAAAGATGGATCCCATCAAGTACATATTTGAAAAACCTGCTCTGTCTGGAAGAATAGCGAGATGGAAAATGATCTTGACAGAATATGATATCCAGTATACAACTCAGAAAGCAATTAAAGGAAGTGTACTGGCAGATCATTTGGCACACCAACCTGTGGACGATTACCAATCATTGAACTTTGATTTTCCAGACGAAGACATCATGGTGGTAACTGACTGTGAAGTACCTGGACCGGATGAAGGACCTGAAGAAGGATCCCGATGGTCTATGCATTTTGACGGAGCCTCCAATGCTCTGGGTAACGGCGTCGGCGCTATAATCATATCTCCCAAAGGAACTCATACTCCACTCACCGCCCGATTGTGTTTCAACTGCACCAACAACATGGCAGAATATGAGGCATGTATCATGGGTTTACAAGCTGCAATCGACCTAAGGATCAAGTTTCTGAGTGTCTTCGGAGATTCCGCTCTCGTGATCAATCAGATCAAGGGCGAGTGGGATACGAAACACCCAAATCTTATTCCTTACAAGGAGTATGTGTCAACCTTGCTTCCCCACTTTGAAGAAATAACTTTTGAGCACTTCCCAAGGGAGGAGAATCAGCTAGCGGACGCACTAGCTACGATGTCTTCAATGTTCAAAGTTAAATGGGACAATGAGGCTCCCCGGATCATTATCTGGAAGTTGGATGAATCGGCATACTGGTGCGAGCTTGAGGCTGAAAAGGTGACTGAAAAACCCTGGTATCATGAGGTGAAGAGGTACTTAGAAGCTCAGGAATACCCTGAAGGTGCATCTGTCAATGACAAGAAGTTCATGAGGAGGTTTGCGGCAAAGTTCTTCCTCAGCAACGACATTCTCTACAAACGGAATCATGATTCAACTCTACTGCATTGTGTGGATAAGGCTGAAGCAGAGAAGATCATGTTAGAACTGCATGAAGGTACATTTGGAACACATTCTAGTTGACACACCATGGCTAAGAAAATCCTTCGGGCAGGATATTTCTGGTCCACAATGGAAGCTGATTGTTACCAACACTCTCGAACTTGTCATAAATGCCAAATCTATGCTGACAAGGTGCATATTCCTCCAGTTCCTCTGAGCGTCCTGACGACACCTTGGCCTTTTGCAATGTGGGGGATTGATATGATCGGTGAGATCCGACCGACGGCATCCAATGGGCATCGCTTCATCTTGGTGGCGATCGATTATTTCACAAAGTGGGTTGAGGCAGCTTCCTACGCCACAATAACCAAGAGCGTCGTGGCACGTTTCATCCGGCATAATCTGATCTGTCGGTACGGAGTCCCGGAAAGAATCATTACGGACAATGGTACCAATCTCAACAACAAGATGATCACTGAGCTCTGCGAACAATTTAAGATACAGCACCACAACTCTTCTCCCTACCGGCCGAAGATGAATGGGGCTGTAGAGGCAGCTAATAAAAATATCAAGAAAATTGTGCAGAAGATGACAGTGACCTATAAAGATTGGCACGAGATGTTATCATTCGCTCTTCATGGGTACCGTACCTCAGCAAGGACATCAACCGGGGCAACTCCTTTCTCTTTGGTCTATGGCATGGAGGCAGTCTTGCCAATTGAAGTCCAGATACCCTCTCTCCGAATAATGAAAGATGCAGATCTGAGTGAAGATGACTGGATCCAGACTCGACTTGATCAATTAAACCTGATTGACGAAAAGAGACTCACCGCTATCTGTCATGGTCAGACGTATCAAAAACGGATGATCAGGGCATTTAACAAGAGAGTCAGACCACAAGAGTATCAAGTTGGAGACCTGGTAATCAAACGCATCATCCTTCCTCAAAGTGATCCCCGGGGCAAATGGACCCCTACATACGAAGGGCCATTTGTGGTTAAACATGTGTTCTCAGGAGGAGCCATGATCCTAACCACCATGGACAGTGACGACCTTCCTCACCCCGCCAATGCAGACATAGTGAAAAAATACTACGCATAAATAAAAGACCCGCTAGGTTGACATACCTAGGCAAAAATTAGGGCTTCCCGGCGAACCAAAAGGGTTCGGGCAAAAATAAGGGATGAAATGAAAAAATCTATACACCCGGCAAGTCGAAAACCTGAAAAGGAGGCTTGGGCAAAAATGGGTATCCCGGTGGACTGAAAACCCGAAAGGGCGCTCCAGGCAAAAGTTAGGGATAAAGCGTAACACTATGTCTCATTGGATCACTTCGCATCCGGAATTCGGCATCAACTATCTGGCTCAGACTTCGGCATCGACCAATCAGCTTCATCTTCAACTAGGCAGCAAAGCGATGAGACGCTTGGAGACATAAAGGCGATAGCAGAGTTGGAACCCAGTAGGATTGTTCACATAGCTGTTTTGTTTTCTTTTCAAAATTGTAAATTCTGTGTTATTCGGCGGCATCCTCTTACTAGGATGTCAGCCTCTTGTACAAAAAACGCCTATTCACAGGCAAAATTCAAATAAATACAAATTCACTTGTCCATACAAATTGCCATTGTTTTTCCTTTTTTTCTGTGTCGTCTTGCGAAGAACGTCCAATGTTCATTTTTTTATATATGCATTTGACATTGAATTGCTGATTCATAAATATTTGCATATGAAACGAAAGATTAATTACAGGTGACATCAGAAACAGGGGCAATGTGGAGCCATCTGATGCAGTCTGGTTGTTTTGTCCGCCAAGGTACCAAGGTAGATTTGACTGAAGAACGTGACCAAATGATCTTAGCTCCCGCAGAGTAAGGCAAAATTCAGCAATACTTCCCCCAGTGAAGTCGTCAACTTTCCCCGACAGGTCTAAAAGCTTATCCCCAGTAGATTCTGGAAGCTTGTTCCCTGCAGAATACGGACGTCTCTCCCGAGCTTTATTCAGAGTTATTCCTCACCAGGGCTTATAACTGGGTTATCCTCAGCTATTTGCCATGGAAGATCGCCCTCGACAAGGTTCTTTCAATCCCCAGCGGAGTTTATCTTTGGTATCCCCAGCGGAGTTTATCATCATTATCCCCAGCGGAGTTTATCATCATTATCCCCAGCGGAATCCATCATTAAAGTCCTCAGCAGGCCTCTCATCAAACTTCGGCAAAGTATCTCTCCCACAGAGCAATTCCCCGGCCATTCGTCAAGGATTTATTTTCCTAAGACGAAGTTACACTCATAAACATTTCACATTTCATACATCTTGCTTACGTACATGATAAAGTGCATACAACACTATCTCATGTTGAACATCATGACATCATGCATATCATACATCATGACATTGCATACAACTTATGTTTTTGCCTTTTCAGGGAAGAAGACAATCCCAAAGACAACTACCTTCAACTGTCACAATTCCAGATTCGATACCTGTATCTAGCCAGGGCATATCTGAGAGTGATCATTTCCAGGCTCGATTCCTGTATCTAGCCAGGGCACGTCTGAAGAGTTTGAAGATTCGATTCCTGTATCCAGCCAGGGCACATCTGTCAACTACAACATTTCCATATTCGACTCCTGTATCTAGCCAGGGCATATCTGTTGACCACATTTCCAGACTCGATTCCTGTACCTAGCCAGGGCACGTCTGAAGAGTTCGAAGACTCGATTCCTGTATCCAGCCAGGGCACATCTATCAACTACAACATTTCCAGACTCGATTCCTGTATCCAGCCAGGGCATATCTGTTGACAACTATTTCCGGATTCGATTCCTGTATCTAGCCAGGGCACATCTGTGAGCAACCGTTTGTAGACTCGACATCTGTATCTAGCCAGGGCATATCTGCATAAAGAGATTGAAGATCAAATACCTGTAACAAGCCAGGAAAACATCTGTCTTTCTCAAATACACAAGTTCTCGCTAAGGAATCTCTTATGCGATCAACGCTTCCAAATGGCATCTATAAGCCCATTCCCGACAAGGTTCTGTCACATCTTCAGATGGCATCTATAAGCCCATCTCCCTATCCACCATCTCTCCAAATGGCATCAGTAAGCCCATTCCCGACATCACATTTGCTGATAATCCAACATGCGAGTGCAAATTTCCGGGCACTCTAGTGTCCAATCTCCTTTTACCCTCGAGCCACGAAAGGCAAACTTGCCAATCTAACTCTTCAGGTTCAAGAAGATTGAACAGGGGCAACTGTTGTACCCCAAAATTTGCCCTCCCATTTTCTCAACATTTTCTCATCACAAGGCCCTTGGAGCTCAAGATCCAATTAGGGTTTCCTCTGCTTAAGATTTCTCCTTGCACTGTTGACCCAAATTAGGGTTTGTGTTTGCACAAAGATATTTTGACCTAAAATTCCTAAGATGACTTTCATGCTTCATGTTGGACTCCCAAGTTTACCCATACCAAGTTTCAAGTCCTGATTCCAAGTTTTACCCAGTCAATTGGACAGTTGACCTATAAATCAGCTGTATTGGGGAAAAAGTCAACTGTGGCCAATTGACAGTCAAATCTCATGAAAATTGACCCACATCAACATTATGAACTCATATGGACCATTTGATCAAGTTTGGATCACAATTCCACAAGAAATTTGATCAGATCATCAAAAGGGCAAAATGGTCATTTTTAGGGTTTTGACTGCACAATGGCAATTTTTGACTGTTTGACCTAGCCAATGGAAAACCAAGCTCACATATGGACTCAAGGACCCCATGGAATTGTCTTGACATTCTCAACAATCTCAAAAGATCCCAAGTACACAAGATTGACAGTTGAATTTCCCAGTCAATTGATCAATTTTGACTGTATACTGAAAAGTCAAACTTTGACTTTTTGGTCAAAATCAAGTGTCAAGATTCATTTTTCATCAAAACATTCCAAATCATGAAACTTGTTCATCAAGAAATCAAGAATTGCAAATTAGGGTTTGAAATGGAATTTTTCATAACTTAGAATTTTTCTAAGTTATGGAAAACCCTAATTTTTCCCAACTTTGCCCCACTTTTTCACCAAGATTCATTTGGATTCAAACAAAAGTCAAAACATGAAAGTTGTAGCTTGTTGCATAATCTACAACTTTGATTCACAAAGTTTTCCCATTTGAAGCTTGTATCTCAAGTTACAAATTTTTGAATAAGGGCACTAAACCATTCTTAACTTAGTGAAAATTTGACCTATTTTGGACAAGTTTTTACCTAACTTCAAGACCATTTTCCATACACTTCCACTTGGAATTTCAATTTGCATTTCAAAGATGGATTGTAGTACACATTCCAAGATTTCCAAAATGTCCAAGAACTCATCAAACAACCTCATAACTTGAGAGATTCGAATTTCACAATTTGGCAAAAACTCACTTTTGAATTGGCCATTTTTCATGTTCATAATTTGTGCAAACTTCTCAAAACCAGCATGCCCTTGATTACAGGTCCTAAAACCATCCAACAATCAATAATTTAATGCATGTTCATTGTGCTAAGACCTTGTTTCATGAGCTAAAGCATTGTATGATGGATTAATCCCAAATTGGAAAAAGCATTATATCCATTTTTGCAAAAGTTATACTTTATGTCAATTGGTAAATCAAGAAGGTACATATCAAATCTCTTTAGCACAAGATTATGAGCATAACACACTGATCAAGGAGGGATTATGCAGCACATTAGGGGGTCCTCTACATGCCTAGAAACACAAGTTGGCTTTTGTTGCTTAAGAAAGAAGAAAAGTGTCATAACATCACACAACTCTCATATCAGCTTAGGCACACTTAGACAAACTGATCAAACACATTCCAAAGATCAGAACCAAGCTTTTGCACGACCCTAGCACCTCTCAAACACTACCCTTGCCATAATCACTCTCAAACTGCAAAAACAGGGCAAGGCCTGCAGTTTGAGTGCTATCTTTCATTTCTCTCAAGCTTTCTTGCCCAAACCAGTTCACATACCTTCCTTACCATCTATGCAAGCTATCCAAAAGCTAAAACACGATCTGTAACATCTCCAAGCCACTTCACCATTTTTATTTTTCTGTTTTGCAGTTGAAGTTCTCTAGCACGATTCAGGGAGTTTCAAGACAAAGTAGAACTTGGAATAGCATCCTTACACTTCAAGGAAGCTATACAAATCATCATCTTGCTCTGAAAACTCCTCCATTGCAAAGCACGATTCCAACTGAACAGGTATCTTCATGAAGTTCTATCTCTCTTATTAGGCATTGTTAGCTTTAGGTTTGTGAAGAAAATATGTCACAATCATAGCCCTGAACATGCCCATATAGTTAGATTTCATTTATATTATGTGTGCTACAAGAATTTTGAGTCTGAACATGGCATAAAAGTTAGGTCAGAAATTGGGGGAGAAGAAATTCTCCCTCATCTTAGAGAGTTAAGTCAAGTTCTTTACATGGTTGAATTCGTCTTCTCATGCTCTACACTTTTCATGTTATGAGTTTTGCTTGAAAGTCCAGGAATCAAGAGATAGAAAACGCGTGCTTGCTTGAGTGATGTTGTTCAGAGGTTGAAGATGACTGGTTCTGGGCTGGGCCTGAAATATTTTTCTTATTTGCACCACATAATTGCTTCTGAACCCCCTGAGCCCATTTTGCTTATTTCTTTGACTTTTTGACTTTTTCTTTTTTTGATTGACTTGTTTATTTTTTCTCATGACATTAAAAATATAAAAATATTTTTTCTCACCATTTTTGATTTTATTAGGCATTTATTTAATTTTCTTTTAGTTTATACATAAATAGAAAATATATATATTTTGTTTAAAATACTAAAAAATAGTACAAATGCATTTCTATACATTTTTATTTTTGTTTTACTTTCTGAAAATATTTTATAGAAAAATTACTTTTTTTATTAAATATTAAATATTATTATTTTTTATATATAATACATATTTAGAACTTAATACATAAATATATATATTTATTAATATACTTAGAATAAAATACTAAAAATATACATATTTTATTTTATTGATATTAAACACTAAAAAATCATTTTTTACAAATATACTTTATCTTTATTTTATTTGTATATAATAAATAAATACTTGTATTAAATTAAATAATAATACATTTCATTTAATAAAAATTAGGGTTTTGCCCTAAATTTAAAAATACTCCAAAAAATAATATCTTTTTGTTTTCTTTTTATTTTACATAAATAATACTTTTTTCATACATATAAAAAACCTTTTTTTTTGCATTCTTGCATGTTTGTTCTATTTTATTTATGCAATTAAATTATCTTGTAAATAATTCAAATCTTGATGTAATAGTTTTAGGTTTAAATTCCTTGTCAAAATCCCCATTTGAAACATTGTACCCCCTCCCTATATTATTGTGTTGTAATAGCGTAGGAGTTTAAATTTCGCACTTTATCGCTTTCTAAATACACAATGTTAGAATTAGGGTTTATATGCGAATAAAATGAACAAAATAGTTATGACCTAATCTCAAGACAAACAAGCATGAAAATGGACACACAAATCACACTTGCACCCCCTAGGGTATTCCACTTTGTTGCCTTCAAATAAATGGGCCATATTGCATGTTAGGTCTCTTTGGGCAAAACAAACAAATCAAATGATCATAGTCCCTCGATGACGCTTTCAAAATGTTGCCTAAACAAATGATCAAGTCCCTTAAAGAAAATGCCCAAAGATACTTGGCACCATTGCAATTATGGTCTAAACGATGACCCGCGCCCGTCCCTTTCACATCCTAACATGAGATTGTCCACCAAATACAATGGTGGAACAAACTTATTAAAAGGGTTAAAACATAGCAATAAACTTTGAGAAATTTAGGAGTAGATAACCTCTTAGTTACTTGAATCAAACTTGCAAAACAAAACCCTTGCCTATTTTCTAAAAACACACCTCACAACACTTTCAAAACAATCTTCAAAAACAAATGAAAACCTTTTCAAAAGACATACACCTTTGTATACATCCCAACATGGATCATTACAAAGGTTGCCACCACATTGGCTTCTTTTCAAAACATTTTTCAAACCCACACACACACGAGTACCATTTCAAATGATTGAAAACAAAAGGCAAGTGATCTAAGCAAGTAACTAAGAGCCCATGGATAACCATGGATAGAAAGGGTGCTAATACCTTCCCTTTCTATAATCTACTCCCCCAACCCAAGAAAAATCTCAAAGGTTTTTGCTGTGCTTTTTAAACCTTTCCTTAGGATAAAATAAAAAGTCGGTGGCGACTCTTGCTCAACCGAAACATTTGCGAAAACAAACGCAAAACACTAGTCAGTTCTCCCACCGTATCACATCACTTGATTTTGACCAAAAAGTCAAAGTTTGACTTTTCAGTGTACAATCAAATTTTGATCAGTTGACTGAAAAATTCATCTGTCAATCCTATGCATTTGAGATCTTTTGAACTTGTTGAATGGATAAAGACAAAGTAATTGAGTCCTTGTGTCCATGGTTGAGCTTGATTTGCCATTGGTTAGGTCAAACAGTCAAAAATTGCCTTTGTGCAGTCAAAACCCTAAAAATGACCATTTTGCCCTTTAGGTGATCTGATCAAATTTCTTGTGGAATTGTGATCCAAACTTGATAAAATGGTTCATATGAGTTCATAATGTTGATGTGGGTCAAAATTCATGAAGTTTGACTGTCAATTGGCCACAATTGACTTTTCCCCAATACAGTTGATTTCTAGGTCAACTGTCCAATTGACTGGGCAAAAATTTGAATCAAGGCTTGAAACTTGGTATTGTACAAACTTGTGAGTCCAACATGAAGTATGAAAGTCATTTTGGGCATTGTAGGTCAAAACATCCCTTTGCAAACTCAATCCCTAATTTAGGTCAACAGTGCAAGGAGGTGTCTTGAGTAGAGCAAACCCTAGCTCGATCTTGAGTTCCAAGAGTCTTGTGATTGAGAAAATGTTGATGAAATGAGAGGGCAAATTTTGGGGTACAACAGTACCCTCTGCTGAGGATAGGTACAAACAACTTGAAGACCGTCTGAGTGCTATGGAAATTCAGAAGGTCCCTGGTTTGGACTTCGGAGATTTGGGACTAGCATCAGGAGTGGTGATCCCTTACAAGTTTAAAGCTCCAGTTTTTGCTAAGTACGATGGAGTATCTTGTCCAAAGCTCCATCTCGGCTCATACGTCAAAAAAATCCAACCTTACACTGCTGATAGGAATTTGTGGGTGCATTTATTTCAAGATAGCCTGTCAAGGACTCAACTTGAATGGTTTTATCAATTGGAAGGAGCTAATGTCCGAAATTGGGAAGACCTTGCTGCTGCTTTCTACAAGAAGTACCAGTATAACACCGTCCTTGCTCCCACTCGTACTCAGCTTCAGGGTAGGTCTATGGGTGCAAGTGAGGGTTTTAAGGACTATGCTCAGAAGTGGAGAGATCTGGATGGAAGAGTCCAACCCCCTTTGTCTGATAGGGAGATGGTTGATATGTTTCTGGGGACGTTGTCTGGTCCGTTTTTCAATCATCTGATCGGCAGTTCTTCATCTGGGTTTACTGAATTGATTTTGACTGGGGAGAGAGTAGAAGCTGGTATCCGAAGTGGTAAGATACAGAAGGATACGTCGTCAAGTGCAGTAAAGAAGCCTTTCACTGGTAAGAAAAAAGCTAGTGCAGTTTACAGCTCGGGAAGCCAAAGCAGAACTGAACACCGTCAAGCAGTGAATGCGGTAGTAATATCAAGACCCACCGTTGCCCCACAATGCAACAATCAGCAAAGAGTGGAGAGGCCGCAGAGACAGTACACTCGGCTCAATATGACTTTGTCTCAAATTCTACCGCAATTGTTGAAGACCAACCTGGTAACTCTGAGGGAAGCCCCGAAGAATCCCAGCACCACATCTCCACTATATAATCCGAACGCTCGCTGCGCCTATCACTATGATAACCCAGGTCATGATATGAACAACTGCTGGGCCTTGAAGAATAAAGTGCAAGATTTGATCGAAGCTAAAGAGATTGAGTTTGACGCTCCGGAGAAACCCAACGTCATAACTGCTCCTATGCCCAAGCATGACTCGGGAATCCATGCTATTGAGGTTGTCTCTGCCACAGAAGATGTTGATGACGAAGAGTCAGATATCGACAACTAGATTTACCCGACTACCAACGGTGGATTGAACAACTGGATGGTAAAGGATTTCACGCACATTTCTTTTATTACACAGTAATAGAATTTTGTTTTGAGATTTGTAACAGACAGTTTGAAACTTTACGGCCCGGTGCCTTGCCCGAGGCACCTTGGCTTTGTTTCTGAGGGCTTATTATTTGTCATTTTCATATGTCATCAATAAAGCATTGGACGTTTTCTTGCATTACAAATCTTGCGCTCCTTGTTTTTCCTTTATATCTCACACTTTATCAAAACAACTACTGTCTTACACACACTCACATATCATAATGCAGATCCACATCCACTCTGGATCCCATTGGTAACGACTCTGCTACTGCCAGTTATGACTTTGAAAATCCGACCAACCAAGCCGAGGATGAAGGTGAGGATGATTGTGAAGTGCCTGGGGAACTTGCTAGACTGTTACTACAGAAAGAGAGGGCCATACAGCCTCATGAGGAGCCAGTGGAATCAGTGAATTTGGGTACAGAGGAAGACAAGAAAGAGGTCAAGATAGGTGCAAATCTGGAGCCTAGTGTCAAGCATCGGTTGATACAGATGCTACGCGACTATGTTGAGATCTTCGCCTGGTCTTATGAAGATATGCCTGGTTTAGACACTGACATTGTGGTACACCGTCTGCGAAGACTGCCCTCCGGTAAAGCAGAAGGTTCGCCGTATGCGCCCCGAGATGTCTGAGAAAATCAAAGCTGAGGTCATGAAACAATTTGACGCCGGATTTCTAGCTGTCACTTCTTACCCGCAGTGGGTTGCCAACGTGGTTCCAGTGCCGAAGAAGGATGGTAAGGTACGAATGTGTGTGGACTATAGAGATCTGAACAGGGCGAGCCCCAAGGATGATTTCCCTCAGCCTCACATTGATGTTCTAGTCGACAACACCGCGCAGCATAAGGTCTTCTCCTTTATGGATGGTGTTTCTGGTTACAATCAGATTAAGATGGCTCCTGAAGACATGGAGAAGACAACTTTCGTTACGCAGTGGGGCACCTTTTGCTACAAGGTAATGCCTTTCGGGTTGAAGAATGTTGGGGCAACTTATCAGCGCGCCATGGTCTCTTTGTTCCACGACATGATTCACAATGAGATTGAGGTTTACGTTGATGATATGATTGCAAGGTCCCAGACTGAGGAAGAACACCTTGACCATCTTCAGAAACTATTTGACAGGTTGAAGATGTATAAGCTGAGATTAAATCTGAACAAATGCACCTTCGGGGTAAGGTATGGTAAGATGCTGGGTTTCGTCGTTAGTGATAAAGGTATTCAAGTGGATCCTACAAAGGTGAAGGCTATACAAGAGATGCCGGCTCCCCGCACAAAAAAGGAAGTTAGAGGCTTTTTGGGACGTCTGAATTACGTTTCCCGATTCATTTCACATCTGACTGCTACTTGTGAGCCGATCTTCAAGCTACTGAAGAAAGATCAAGTGGTAAAGTGGAATGATGAATGTCAGATTTCTTTCGAAAGGATCAAGGATTACCTCCAAGAGCCACCTATTCTGATGCCTCCAGTTGGAGGAAGACCCTTGATCTTATACTTGACAGTACTGGATAATTCAATGGGGTGCGTGTTGGGGCAGCATGACGAGTCTGGCCGAAAAGAGCATGCTATTTACTACCTTAGCAAAAAGTTTACCGACTGTGAGACCCGATACTCACTGCTTGAGAAAACTTGCTGCGCTTTGGCATGGGCTACTCGCCGGCTGAGACAGTATATGCTGACCCACACTACCCTACCGATATCAAAGATGGACCCAATCAAGTATATCTTCGAAAAGTCGGCCTTGTCCAGAAGAATAGCAAGATGGCAGATGACCTTAACTGAGTACGACATCCAATACACAACCCAAAAAGTAATCAAGGGAAGTGTGTTGGAAGATCATTTGGCGCATCAGGCCGTGGATGATTACCAATCCATGAATTTCGAGTTCCCGGACGAGAATATCATGTTGGTAACCGACTGTGAAGAACCTGGACCGGATGAAGGACCTGAGGAGGGATCCCGATGGTCTATTTACTTTGATGGAGCCTCAAATGCGTTGGGTAATGGCATTGGCGCTGTGATCATATCTCCTGAAGGCTGTCATACTCCGTTCACCACCCAATTATGTTTTAACTGCACCAACAATATGGCGGAGTATGAAGCATGCATCATGGGTCTTCAAGCAGCTATTGACTTAAGGATTAAGTTCTTGAGTGTATTCGGAGATTCCGCTCTAGTGATCAGTCAGATCAAAGGCGAGTGGGATACGAAACACCCAAACCTTATTCCTTACAAAGAGTATGTACTGACATTGCTTTCACACTTTAAGGAGATAACCTTTGAACATTTCCCCAGAGAGGAGAACCAGTTAGCGGACGCGCTAGCTACCATGTCTTCTATGTTCAAGGTCAGGTGGGATAATGAAGCTCCTCAGATTACCATCGAGAGGTTGGACGAACCTGAACATTGTTGTGATAGTGATACTAAAGAGGTAGCAGATAAACCCTGATTTCACGAGGTAAAGAGGTATCTTAAGGCTCAAGAGTACCCCGAAGGCGCATCTGGTAATGATAAGAAGTTCTTGAGAAGGTTCGCTGCAAAGTTCTTCATCAGCAATGGTATCCTTTACAAGCATAACCATGATTCAACCTTACTGCGGTGTGTGGACAAGAACGAGGCAGAAAGGATTATGGTAGAGTTACATGAAGGTACTTTCGGAACTCATTCCAGTGGACATACTATGGCGAAGAAAATCCTACGGGTAGGATATTATTGGTCTACTATGGAAGCTAATTGTTATCAGTATTCTCGGACCAGTCATAAGTTCCAAGTCTATGTTGATAAGGTGCATGTACCTCCAGTTCCTCTGAATGTTTTGAAGGCACCTTGGCCTTTCGCAATGTGGGGCATCGATATGATCGGAGAGATCAGACCTACTGCGTCTAACGGGCATCGTTTCATCCTGGTAGCTATTGATTATTTCACGAAGTGGGTTGAGGCAACTTCCTTTGCTACGGTAACCAAGAATGTCGTGGCGTGGTTCATCCGACACAATCTGATCTGTCGATATGGTGTACCAGAGAGAATCATTACGGACAATGGTACAAATCTCAATAATACAATGATCACCGAGCTCTGCAAACAGTTTAAGATACAACATCACAACTCTTCTCCTTAACGTCCGAAGATGAATGAGGCTGTTGAAGCAGCTAATAAGAACATCAAGAAGATTGTGCAGAAGATGACGATGACATAAAAAGACTGGCATGAGATGTTACCATTCGCTCTTCATGGGTATCGTACCTCAGCACGGACATCAACAGGGGCAACACCCTATTCTCTGGTGTATGTCATGGAGGCGTCCTGCTTATCGAAGTCCAGATACCCTCTCTCTGGATTATGAAGGATGCAGGTTTGAGCGAAGATGATTGGATTCAGACCCGGCTTGATCAGTTGAACTTAATCGATGAAAAGAGACTTACTGCTATTTGTCATGGTCAGACGTATCAAAAGTGAATGATCAAGGCATTTAACAAGAAAGTTAGACAACAAGAGTATTAAATTGGGGATCTGGTGATCAAACGCATCATACTGCCGCAAGGTGATCCCAGGGGCAAATGGACCCCCACGTACGAAGGGCCATTTGTGGTTAAGAACATTTTCTCGGGAGGAGCTATGATTCTAACCACCATGGATGGTGACGACCTTCCTCACCCCGTCAATGCAGACATAGTGAAAAAATACTACACATAATCAAAGACCCACTGGGTTGACTGGCCTAGGCAAAAATAAGGGCTTCCCGGCGGACCAAAAGGGTTCGGGCAAAAATAAGGGATGAAAATGAAAAAATTTGTACACCCGGCAAGTTGAAAACCTGAAAGGGCGGCTTGGGAAAAAAAGGGTATCCTGGTGGACTGAAAACCCGAAAGGGCGGTCCAGGCAAAAATTAGGGATCAAAGCGTAACACTATGTCTCATTGGATCATCTTGCAACCAGACTTCGGTATCGACTATCAAGCTCGGACGGCGCCAATCAATCTGATCTACCTTCAACCAAGTAGCAAAGTGATGAGACGCTCGAGGATATAAGGGCAATAACAGAGTTGGAACCCAGTGGGATTATTCACATAGCTGTTTTTCTTTGTGTTGTACCCCAAAATTTGCCCTCTCATTTATCAAGACTTTTCTCACAAGACTCCTTGGACTCAAGACAAAATTAAGGTTTGAGTTTGCACAAGGATTTTTGGACCACCAATGCTTCATATGTCTTTAATACATCATTTTGGACCCCTAATATTGCTCATGTTAAGTTTGAAGCCTTGAACCACATTTTTTATCAGTCAATTAGACAGTTGACCTAAAAACCAGCTGTATTGGGGAAAAAAGTCAACCATGGCCAATTTACAGTCAAACTTCATAATTTTTTATCCACATCAACATTATAAATTCATATGTACCATTTGATCAAGTTTGGATCACAACTCCTCAAGAAATTTGATCAAATCATTAAAAGGGCAAAATGGTCAAAATTAGGGTTTTGACTGAGAAAGGGCAATTTCTGATTTTTAACCTAGACAATGACCAATTGAGTTCAAACATGATTTCAAGGGTTCAATGGCATCATCTTGACCTAATTACATGGTTCAAAAGATCTCAAGTTCATTGGATTGACAAATGAAAATTGCAGTCAACTGATCAAAAGTCATCTATATACTGAAAAGTCAAACTTCGACTTTTTGGTCAAAATCAAGTGCCAAGGGTCATAATTAATCAAGATATGTCAAAATATGAAACTTGTTCACCAAGAAAACCAAATTTGAAAATTAGGGTTTGAATTTGAAAATTTTCATAACTTAGAATTTTTCTAAGTATAAAAATTTTCTTATTTTTTCTCAACTTTTCATTACTTTTTCACCATGATGCATTTTGATTCAAGAAAAGTTCCCAACATGAAAGTTGTAGTCCTCCATGAAATATGCAACTTTTCTTCACAAACTTTTCCGTAAAGATGCTTGGATCTCAAGTTATAAATTTGTGAATACATGCTCATGAACTAAATAACTTAGTGAAATTTTGCCCTAATTTAGGCAGGTTTTGGACCCAACTTCATGGCAACTTTTCACCTAGTTCCAAGAGGTATCTCAAAATTCATTTCAAATATGGATTATATAGCACATTGAAATATTTCCAAAATGTCCAAGAACTCTCTAAGATCATTTTTGAGTAGGGAGAATCGAAGAGAGGAAGTTAACATTTTCTCTTTTTGTTCAAGCCATTTTCACATAGAATCAAGTTGCAAACCAAACCTATGTTGGTTATTTCTTGCTTTACAGGTCCTAAGCTTGTTATACACTCCTTAATTAAATGCATACTCAGTTGACAAAGCCTTTATCCTTGCTTTTGAAACTTTACACAAGTTGTATTTCCATTTTGGGCAAAAAGGCTTCATTGCCATTTTCATAAAGATGCACTTTTGCAACTTTGTCAACTTGGAGCATTGGACCTGTACCCTTGATACAAGCAAACTATACAGGTCTCAAGCAATTGGTACAAACTTATATCAACCCTAAAGTAAGCTGGTACAAGCATGTGGGATTGGTCTTGTCAACTTTACTTCAAGTACAAGAAAAGTGGCAAAAGGGCTAAGGCTTGCACAACTAATAGGAAGCTGACTTTGGATCACTTCTATACTAATATGAAAACATTGTACAAGACATGACACGCTTGGCTTGAACCTAGAACTCTCTCAAACTGAAAAACACTAAAAATTTGCCCAAGCACACAGTTTCTGTAAAAACTCAGCCAACTCTCATTTGGCTCGTGCATTTTGTGTTTAACTGATTCAAACATCTTATACACTTGATACCTAGTCAATCCAAGCCATCACCCTGGTTCTGTAACCTCTGTTTCATCATCTTCCATTTTCAACTTGGAAGCTTGCAGTTGGACTTGGTCAGGGAGTTCCAACCATTCTCAGAGCAAGATAAGGGTTGGAATAGGTTCAGGGAATCTCAAGGAAGCTCAAACAATCATCAAGCCTCCATTAAAGTCCCTACATTGCCATACACGATTCCAGTTGAAGGAGGTATTTTCTTAAACTCTATCTCTTTATACAGGCAACCTCAAGCCATAATTTGTGAAGGAAAAATATAGTTCTCATCATAAAGAGCTGTACATATCATTACTTTGTATTTATATTACTTGTGCTAAGAGAATTTGAAGCTTGAAATCTCTGAAATTTTTAGGTCACAATTTAGGGATTCCAAAATTCTCTTTGATCTTTGATAGTTAGGTCACATAATTTATATGGTTGGAATCGTGAGCTCAAATGCCACATTTTTCATGTTATGAATTTTCATTTTTATGCAAGCATGCGGAAGATACAAGTTTGAACTTGCATGGCGCGAAGAAGATGAACGAAGGACAGGGATGATGGCTTCTGGGCTTTTTGTTGCTTGGGCCTTTTTTTGTTTTTGCTAAACACCACCACTGTTCTGCTATTGCACCCCCTTTGCTAACTATTTTATATTTTATATATTTTTTCATTTTTTTTATTTAATACTTTTATTTATTTTTCTTAATGATAAAAAAATACTAAAAAATGATTTATTTATTTTCACCCTTTTATTTTTTTATTTATTTTTATTATTTTCACACATAAAAATTAATTTATTTTGATATAATAGATTTATTTTCTTAATAAACTTATAAATAATTAAATATACTTAATATTTTTATTATACATTTTATACTTACAAATACCAATTTTTGCACATTTTTTTTATTTTTAATATTCATATAAAATATTATTTATTATTTTTTATACAAAAAATACACAAAATAATAATATGAAACATTGTTTTCTTTTAATTGAAAATTAGGGTTTAATCCCTTTCAAAAAGAATTAATTATTTTTTCCTTTTTTTTAGGTTTAAGTTAAATATTCTTTTATACAAAAACAAGACATAAAAAAAATCTTTTCTTTACATACATATTGCATTATATTAAATATTTGTATTATATTTATTTAATTCGCGCAAGTTCGATTTGGTTGTAATAATATATTTAGCTTTATATTTGTGCAAATCCCCATTCAAACTTGTATTCCCCCCTCCCATAAAAATTGTTGTAATAGCTTAGTATATTTACATTACGCAACTTATCGCTTTAAATGCCATGATTAGTAATTAGGGTTTGCATGACAAGAACAAAACAAAGCAAAATAGAAAACCCTAAATACAAGACAAAATCAAAAGCATGAAAATGATACATTTTGCACACAAGCACCCTTAGGGTTTCTCCCACTTGGTTGCCTAAAATAAAATGGCCATGTTACGCATGCGAAATATCTTGGCAAAACAAAACAAGTATAAGATCATAGTCCCTTGATGACGCTATTCAAAAGTTGCCTTATAAAATGATCTTGGTCCCTTAAAAATGCTAAGATACTTGGCAACATTGCTATCATGGTTATACAATGACCCACGCCCGTCCCGTTTACATCTAAAGATAGGGTTGCTTACCAAATCAATGGTAAGTCAACAATGTCAAAGGAATAGAAAATGCACAAGAAAGACATTTGAGTAGGTAGATAGCTTCTAAGTTACTTGCTCCATTTCAAACAACAATCCTTGCTATTTTCAAAAACAAACACACACACATTTCAAAACATATTACAACATATTGAAAACATTTTCAAAAGACAAACATCTTTGTATACATTCTTACGAACGAGAATCATTACAAAGATTGCCTAAACAAATGGCCTCTTTTTCAAAATACTTTCAAAACCACATCAAACACCATTTCAAACAAAACAAAGCAAGTAACTAAGAGCCCATGGAAAACCATGGATGAAAATGGTGCTAGCACCTTCCCTTTTCATAATCTACCCCCCAAACTCAAGAAAACATCTCAAAGGTATTTCCTGTGCTTTTTTACCTTTTCTTTTGGATAAAAGAAAAGTCGGCGGCGACTCTTGCTAACCGCGACATTTGCGATAAAATGCAAAAACCTTCAAGTCAGTTCTCCCACCGCATCACAGAACTGGCGACTCTGTTGGGGACTATTATAAAAGTGGGGTTACCTTAGGGTTTAGATCACATTTATTTGCTTACCTTGTTTGACTTGTTTGCTTTACATTTTGGTTCTATTGTTTGGGTTTGAATCCTCCACCCGAATTTGGGAAACATTATAGGTAAATAACAATACGTTATGGAAACTGTGCGGGGTATACCGACACGGTCTAAGCAATAGCTATGTTAGTGTGACATATTTGTGAGTACCGGTAGCCTTTGAGTCAATCAAAGAGAATACGGGGCCGGTGAGTGATGTCATGAAGCACTAATGAACTTCTAGAACCCTTTACTTGACCAACTTGGCCTTTTAGGATGTAGTGAGATGACCGACTTTGGTACAGTCCGAAGTTGGTAGATACTCGATACTACACTCATTGAGGGTTGGTTTCTTGGGATATTTTGGTCTCCAGTAAAGAGGCTTGAACTGAAACAATAAACAAGGAAACAATCCAGTGATATTGAGCTCCTTAGAACCCGGTTACTATTACTAGGACAGGTTGAGCCAACTAAACTTCAAGAGGGTACTTACCTATGAAACCCCATGCAAGCCTAAACTAAGAACTTGCTTGATTTGTTTGTATATGCATGCTTGTAAATAAACATCATGGACATCATGAACATCATATGCATTCACTAACCATTTCAAGGATTTTGGAGATTCATCTTTGTTCTTGTTTTGTAGGTTATGGATTCACTTCACAGGAAAACTATCCAAATCAACGTTGTAAGAATTCCTCCACAACTCAAGGAGCTAGCTTCAAGGATCCCTAAGAACTATCCATTCATCGAGAGACATGGTCGTCTACTCAACTTGGTCACTTCCAACACAGAGGAGGATATGATGAAGGTTCTCTTCCAGTTCTTTTACCCTTTGCATCATTGCTTCACATTTCTTGACTATCAACTTGTGCCCACTTTGGAAGAATTCTCTCAACTTCTGAGGATTCCTATTCTCAATCAACTACCCTTCAACGGTATGGAAAGAGATCCAAAGCCAGAAGAGATTGCTCAAGCCCTGCACTTACACTCATCTGATGTCACAACTCATTGGGAAACTAGAAGTGGTGTCAAACGCTTCTTGGCAAAGTTTTTGTTTGAGAAAGCCAAAAGCTGTTGGAATTCCATAGACTTGCAAGATTTTGAGGAGATTGTAGCTCTTCTCATCTATGGGATGGTCTTTTTCCATAATCCTGACCAACTCATAGATGTAAGCGCTGTCAAAATCTTCATGTCTCGCAACCCGGTGCCTACATTGCTTGGGGATATCCTACACTCTTTTCACACTCGTACAATGAGGAAAAGAGGTGTTCTTATGTGTTGCACTCCTCTCTTGGCAAGATGGTTTATTTCTCATCTTCCCCAATCAGTCTTGAAGAATGAGCAAGGCTTGAGGTGGTCACAATGGTTAATGACACTTAAACATTCAGATATTCATTGGTGCTCCCAATCCGAGGAGAATGTTATCATTGTTGACCGTTGTGGGGAATTCCCTAATGTCCCTCTACTTGGCATTAAGGGAGGCATCACCTACAACCCGTGCTTAGCTCTAAGACAGTTTGGTTATGCCCGAAGGGATGGCCCACATGATATGCTGATTCAAGGATTGGTTTTCGACTACGACAACGACGATCAAGGTCTTCGCCAGAGATTCATACGAGCTTGGAGGATGCTAAACAAGGTGGATAGCAAGACTTTGGGACACAAGAATTCCATCCCTCTCGAGCCTTACCTCAAATGGGTACGAACCCGCGCTCAAAGTCTTATGATGTCTTATCCTTCCATTCTCCCAGTGATTATTGAGCCTGTTAAGGAGGGAGAAGTTCCGTACACTATCCTACATCCTGACATGCCTACATCACTCGAAGAACTACAAAGGGATTGGATACAGATCAAAGGAGAGCGCGATACTTTCGAAGCCCAATTCTACGCAAGCGAGAAGAAGGTTTTGGAAGTCACTCAGCTACTTCATGAAGAGCAGACTCTCAATACCTACATTGCACCAAAGAGGATGCGCAATGTCTTTTTATCTTAGAATTTTGTATTATTTTGCCCAAGGGGCATTGATGTACTCAAATTCTATCTTACTAATATAACGTGTGTTTCTTTTTTGTTTAAAACAAATTTGAATTTTTAAATCCTTGAAAGCATTGCACGAATACATATCATTCATCATAAACATAAACAGGTCTTTGCAACAAGTTTCCTCATCTCTCAAACTGTTTATTTCAGTAAGATGGATCTCGAACAAACGGTCAAAGATCTTCAAGCTCAGAACACGCAATTTCAACAGTTACTCATGACCTTAGCCAAGGGGCAGGAGAAGCTGAAGACTCTGCTAGAAAAAGAGAAAGAGAAAAAGAAGAAGAAGCCAACTGGTGTGGTAATCATGGGCAGAAGGTTTCAGGGACAAGCTAGAAGGACCTTAGATTTTCCAAGAACATCTGATGAAAGGGAAAGAAAAGGAAAAGAAACAGCAGTACCATCAGATTCTGAAGAAGAGGAGGAAGAGGAGGACTACTCTGAACAACAATACCCTCCGGCTGATGATAAATACAAGCACCTTGAAGAGCATTTAAGCGCTATGGAAATCCAGAGAGTACCAGGGCTAGATTTTGAGGAGTTAGGGCTGGTGTCAGGAATTGTAATCCCGCCAAAGTTTAAAGTGCCACTATTTTCCAAGTATGATGGGGTGTCTTGTCCTAAAATGCACCTCCGATCGTATGTCAGGAAGATTCAGCCACACTCTGCTGACAAAGACTTGTGGGTCCACTTTTTCCAAGACAGTTTATCAGGAACGCAACTTGATTGGTTTTACCAATTAGAAAAGGGCTGACGTCCACAATTGGGAAGACCTAGCCGCAGCTTTCTATAAACAATACCAGTACAACGCCGATTTGGCGCCTACCCGTACTCAACTTCAGAGTATGGCTATGGTTTCCAATGAGGGCTTCAAAGATTACACTCAAAAGTGGAGAGATCTAGCCGGAAGAGTGAAACCCCCTCTGTCTGAAAGGGAGTTGGTGGACATGTTCTTGGGAACTCTATCGGACCCTTTCTTCAATCATCTGATTAGGAGCTCCTCTACAGGGTTTACCGAATCGATTTTAACCGGCGAGAGGGTAGAAGCTGGTATAAGAAGTGGGAAGATTCAGAAGGATGCGTCGGCCTTAACAGTTGCGAAAAAACCCTTCACTGGGAGGAAGGAAGTATCTGCTGTTTATTCACAGAGGAATCAGGGAAGAACTGAACGCCAACCAACGGTGGGGGCCATTATGATTCTAAAGCCTGCATCAGACTAGCCAAGAAATAACCAGCAAATGGTAGAAAGGCCAGTCCGATAATTCACCAGGATTAACATGACTCCGGCCCAGGTTCTACCACATCTTCTGAAATTGAATCTGGCAACTTTTAAAGAGGCCCCAAAGAATCCCAATACTGCGTCTCCTCATTACCATCCGAATGCCAGATGCGCATGCCATTCTGAAAGTCCAGGGCATGACATTAACAACTGTTGGGCTCTGAAGAACAAAATTCAAGACCTGATAGATGCGAAGGAAGTTGAGTTTGATGCGCCTGAGAAACTGAATGTCATTTCCGCTCCGATGCCAAGGCATGGCCACAATGCCAACGCTATCGAAGAAGATTTGTTTTTTGCCACTGTGGATGAACTGTTGACTCCGCTCCCGATTATTAAGTTGAATTTGTTGAAAGCTGGTATATTCCCAGGTTGTGACAAAGACTGCCATGTTTGCCTATCCTCATCATTTGACTGCCCTCTGTTGAAAAAAGGTATCCAACGACTGATTGATAACCAAGAAATTCTGTTCGAGAATTCTCCTGTTTCACCCGTTCCAGTTAAGGACATTTCAATTATAACCATCTACGCCAATCCTTCCAGGGCCCCTAAAAGACCCGTTAGGATTACATCTGCTCCAAAGACTACTCCACTTAAGATTACAATGCCCGGGCCGGTCCCGTACAAATCAGATAAAATAGTACCATGGAATTACGGTGGGGAAATCTACTACCATGGTATTAAACAGGATGAACTGACTGCCGAAGAAGAGATCTCCGAAGAGGACAATTCCAACATTAGCAATATTTCCGAAACTAGCAAGATTACCCGTAGTGGTAGAATCTTCTCTCCAGAGATTGCCCCCCCAAAGGTAGTCTTTGGACCCGTGGTTGTTCCGAAGATTACCTCTGCACCAGTGATTATACCTGCAAGTGTACTTATCGACAAAGACAACACAATCCCTATCCCTACTTCCACTGCTGAGAATAAAGGAAAGAACGTTCAAGAGGAGCCTATCCGGACGAAGGCTCAATCACTAGCTATCCCCGAAACATCTAAGAAGGAAATGGAAGAAATCCTGAGGATAATAAAAAGAGTGATTATGATGTGGTTGAACAGTTGGGGCAAACCCCTTCCAAGATCTCTATGCTAGCTCTACTGTTGTGCTCTGAAGCACATGCAAAAGCTTTGGTAAAATTTTTGAAGATAACTCATGTGCCACAAGAGACGTCTGCTGACCAATTCCAGGATTGTGTGGCCAGTTTGACAGTTGATAATGGCTTGGGCTTCTCCGATGCTGATTTGACACCCAGAGGGAGAAAACACAATGAGGCATTACATGTCTCAGTGGAGTGTAGAGGAATAACCCTAGCTCATGTCTTGGTGGACACGGGATCATCTTTGAACGTCTTACCGAAAAAAGCCCTTGATAGATTGGATTACGAAGGGATGACTTTAAAACCCAGTAACATAGTGGTGAGAGCATTTAATGGTTCTAAGAGGATGGTCCACGGGGAGGTGGACATCCCAATAAAGGTGGGAACTCAAATTTTCAACTCAACCTTCTATGTGATGGACATCCGTCCTTCTTATTCCTGTCTGTTAGGACGCCCCTGGATCCACAATGCCGGTGCTGTCACCTCCACATTGCATCAAATTCTGAAGTACCCGGTCCAAGGAAAGATCATAACTGTCCATGGGGAGGAGGAGTATATGATTAGTCATCTGAATTCTTTCCGATATGTGGAGTTAGATGGCGAGTTCATTGAAACCCCTTTCCAACATTTTGAAGAAGTCTCTCAAGAAGTAGCAGCGACCAAGGCGGTATCCTCGATTCCTAAGATCACAAGACCTCCACTTAGAATGTCATCTCTAAAGGATGCAAAGGCAGTAGTGGAAGAGGGTGGATGCACCATCTGGGGGCAGCTTCCAGACATTCCGTACAAATCAGACAAGTTTGGCTTGGGGTTTACTTCAACTGCTCAGAAGGCTGTGCGCCGTGCCCGTGCTGGGGGGCCACCTGTGAAGATTAGCAACCAAGGGGTCAATGCAGTAGAAGACAATGAAGAGGATGGAAGCTTGGAAGATTGGATATTTCCTACTGTCAGCGGAGGACTTCGCAACTGGGAAGCCAGAGACTTTGTCCCAATAACTTTCATCTCTCAGTAATTTATCTTTTACATTTCTGTTGGACTTGTAATATTCATGAACAATTCGCACTTTAAAAACCTTGTGTCTTACCCGAGGCACAATGGTCCATTTGTAAGGGTTTTTATTTCATCTTCATATGACATTCAATGAATCATGGACGCTTTTTCATATATAAACCTTTTGTGCTCATTGTCTTTCTTTTACATTTTATTGTTTTAAGATGGCTATACCCTTACACACACCCACACTCACAAATGCAGGTACCCTTCCATTCCGGATCCCATGGGTAACGATACTGTTATAGCCTTCAGTGACTCTGAAGATCTGATCTACCAAGCCGAATACGAAGGTGAGGAAGATTGTGAGATGCCAGGGGAATTGGCCAGACTACTACAACAAGAGGAAAGAGCTATTCAGCCTCATGAGGAGCTGTTGGATACAATCAATTTGGGTATCGGGGAAGATAAAAAGGAAATTAAAATGGGGGCCAATCTAGAGCCGAGTGTCAAGGAGCGCCTAATTCAGCTGTTGCATGATTATGTTGAGATCTTTGCCTGGTCATACAAAGACATGCCGGGACTCGATACAGACATCGTGGTACATCGTCTACCCACAAGAGAAGGCTGTCCACTAGTGAAGCAAAAAGTCCTCCGCATGAGACCTGCCATGTCAGAGAAGATCAAAGCAGAAGTTATGAAACAGTTCAATGCTGGATTTCTGGCTGTTACTTCTTATCCTCAATGGGTGGCCAACATTGTTCCCGTGCCTAAAAAGAACGACAAAGTGAGAATGTGCGTGGATTATAGAGATTTAAACAGGGCCAGCCCTAAAGATGATTTTCCACTTCCACACATCGACATCCTGGTTGACAATACAACCCAACACAAAGTATTTTCTTTCATGGACAGATTCTCAGGCTATAACCAGATCAAAATGGCGCCTGAGGACATGGAGAAAACTACATTTTTCACACAGTAGGGTATGTTCTGCTACAAAGTGATGCCATTTGGACTGAAGAATGTCGGGGCAACCTATCAACGCGCCATGGTAGCTTTGTTTCATGATATGATACATCATGAGATAGAGGTCTACGTAGATGACATGATAGCCCGATCACAAACTGAAGAAGAACACCTTGATCACTTGCAAAAGCTGTTTGTCAGATTCAAGGAGTATAAACTAAGGTTGAATCCAAACAAGTGCACATTCGGAGTCCGGTCCGGTAAACTCTTAGGTTTCGTTGTCAGCAACAAAGGCATCGAGGTTGTTCCTGCCAAGGTTAAAGCAATACAAGAAATGCCTGCTCCTCGCACTGAGAAGGAAGTCAGAGGATTCTTGGGACGCCTGAACTATATTGCCAGATTCATTTCTCACCTAACATCTACTTGTGAACCAATCTTCAAACTGTTGAAGAAAGATCAAGTAGTCAGATGGAATGATGAGTGTCAGATTGATTTTGAAAAAATCAAAGAGTATTTACAAGAGCCTCCTGTCTTGATGCCACCAGTCGAGGGAAGACCACTGATCATGTATCTGACCGTTTTAGAGAACTCAATGGGGGTGTGTATTGGGGCAGCATGACGAGTCTGGCCGAAAAGAGCACGCTATTTACTACCTGAGCAAAAAGTTTACCGACTGTGAAACCAGATATTCACTGCTCGAGAAAACTTGATGCGCTCTGGTATGGGCTGCTCGCCGGCTAAGACAATATATGTTGACTCATACCACTTTGCTGATATCTAAGATGGACCCGATAAAGTACATCTTTGAGAAGCCTGCTCTGTCTGGGAGGATAGCTAGATGGCAGATGATCCTAACAGAATATGATATACAGTACACTACCCAAAAAGCTATAAAGGGCAGCGTACTAGCTGATCATCTTGCTCATCAAGCTGTAGAAGATTATCAGTCCATGAAGTTTGAATTCCCTGACGAAGACATCATGATGTTAGACAACTGTGAAGAAATCAGACCATATGACGGACCTGGACAAGGATCCCGATGGACCCTGTTCTTTGATGGGGCATCCAATGCACTTGGTAATGGTATCAGTGTTGTACTCATATCTCCGGAAGGATGTCATACTCCCTTTACTGCCAGACTTTGCTTCAACTGTACGAACAACATGGCGGAATACGAAGCATGCATCTTTGGTCTCAAGGCTGCCATAGACTTGGGGATCAAATCTTTAGTTGTGTTTGGAGATTCAGCTTTGGTCATCAGTCAGATCAAAGGAGAATGGGACACTAAGCATCCAAACCTTATCCCTTACAAAGAACATGTTTTGACATTGCTACCACATTTTGAGCAGATTACCTTCGAGCACTTCCCGCGAGAAGAAAATCAGCTAGCAGATGCTCTAGCCACAATGTCATCTATGTTTAAACTTAATTGGGATAACGAGGCTCCCCAGATCACCATTGAACGAATGGACGAACCAACACACTGTCACGAGATTAATACTGAAGAAGTAGTGGACCAGCCTTGGTTTCATGAAGTCAAAAGGTATCTCGAGGCTCAAGAATATCCAGAAGGAGCTTCAATCAATGATAAAAAGTTCCTAAGGAGATTCTCCGCTAAGTTCTTCCTAAGTAATGGCATCCTGTAAAAACGTAATCATGATTCTATTATGCTCCGTTGTGTGGATAAGATTGAAGCTGCAAAGATTATGGATGAATTGCATGAAGGTACCTTTGGCACTCACTCTAGTGGGCATACAATGGCGAAGAAAATCCTACGGGCAGGCTATTATTGGTCTACCATGGAAGCAGGTTGCTATCAACATTCCCGGACCTGTCATAAGTGTCAAATCTATGCAGACAAGGTGCACGTGCCTCCGGTTCCTCTAAATGTCTTAACAGCTCCTTGGCCCTTCGCTATGTGGGGAATTGATATGATTGGGGAGATCAAGCCTACAGCCTCCAATGGACACCGCTTCATTCTAGTGGCCATTGACTATTTCATGAAGTGGGTCGAAGCAGCTTCCTTCACATCCGTTACTAAGAATGTTGTTGCCCGCTTCATCAAGCAGAATCTTATTTGCCGTTACAGTATCCCAGAAAGGATCATCACTGATAACGGTACGAACCTTAACAATACTATGATCACCGCCTTATGCGAGCAGTTCAAGATTCAACATCACAATTCATCCCCCTATCGGCCAAAGATGAATGGTGCAGTCGAAGCTGCTAATAAAAACATTAAAAAGATCATACAAAAAATGACAGTCACCTACAAGGACTGGCATGAGATGCTACCGTTTGCTCTCCATGGATACCGTACCACGGCTTGCACATCAACTGGGGCGACACCCTATGCTTTGGTTTATGGCATGGAGGCTGTTTTACCTATTGAGGTTCAGATCCCCTCTTTGAGAATTATGAAAGATGCAGGTTTGAGTGAAGACGATTGGATCCAGACCCGACTTGATCAACTGAACTTAATTGATGAAAAGAGACTTACTGTTGTTTGCCATGGTCAGATGTATCAAAAACGGATGATCAAGGCTTTCAACAAGAAAGTCAGATGCCAAGAATATCAAGTTAGAGATCTAGTGATCAAGCGCATCATCTTGCCACAAAGTGATCCCAGGGGAAAGTGGACTCCTACCTATGAAGGACCATTTGTAATCAAGAACATCTTTTCCGGTGGGGCAATGATCTTAACCACCATGGAAGGCGACGACCTGCCACACCCTGCGAACGCAGACATAGTCAAAAGATACTACGCATAAGAGACCCGCTAGGTTGACACACCTAGGCAAAACAAGAGCATCCCGGCGAACCAAAAGGTCCGGGAAAAAATTAGGGATAAAGTAAAAAAAAATATGTACACACGGCAAGTTGAAAACCCGAAAGGGCGACTTGGGCAAAAAAGGGATTCCCGGTGGATCGAAAACCCGAAAGGGCGGTCCAGGCAAAAGTTAGGGAATTAAAGCGTATGACTGTGTCTCATCGGATCACTTTGAGGACCATATCTTCACTAACAAACCCGGAGCTTCTGATCAATTGAATCATCTTCGGATGAAGCAACAAATGGACAAGATATTCAGAGATACGAAGGCTATAGCAGAATGGGAACCCCATGGGATTATCACATATAGCTATCTTTCTTTGTATAAATTTTTCTTATTTTTATGACACCATCCTCTTACTAGGATGTCTGTCTCCTTTGTACAAAATACTTATTCAAAGTAAATACAAAGATATCTCTTTCAAAGTACAGAAAACTATTTGCCTTTTTCTTTACACTTGTGTTTTTATTTGCAAAAACGTCCAATGATTCATTAATGAACATATGCATTTGAATATAATTACTATTTACAAATAAACAAAATGGAAAAGAACAATTACTGACAGGTCGAAGGAATAGGAAAACGTCTTTTAAGCTATTCCATGAACAATCCCTACAGTACGTCATTAAGATCCCTAGTGGAGCTAAAACTTCAAACTATTAATCCTCGGTAGAAACCATCCAGTTTCTCCAAATTCCCCAGCAAGTTTGTCTTGAAGATCAACCGGATAACAACTAACTTTTGTTTCTCCCTAACCTAGGATAATTCCCCAGTAGAGTGACTGACGACCGAAACTCCTGAACCTTTTTCCAAACAGGAATAAGCTTTTTCCCACAGAGTTTTCTTTGCTCCCCAACAAAATGAAGATTCCCATTATTAATTCCCAGTAGAAGTCGTCAAAGTTCTCTGGATTCCCCAAGCATATTCCTCAAGCAGTACATGTCATTACTCTCACAACGGAATTTTTGTCAATACTCCAACTTTAAGACATGAAGAATCCACATATCCTCAGCAATCAAGGATTTATTTTCCTCAGCAATACAGCAAATCAGCTTACATGCGCATACATTACATCTATATATCATAAACATTGATAAAGCGCATATATTGCATCATACATTTCATGCAACATAACTTTGTGTTTCAGCTAACATTTTACCATTTTCAGGATAAGATTAACGAGCTACCATTAACAATATACAATCATGATACAGTTTAGATACACTCCAGACGCGGAAGTCATTCTGTTACTCATTCAGATTCAAGTTTTCAGATACAGTACAGATACGCTCCAGACACGGACACCGTTCTGTTACTTATTCAGACTTCAACATTCAGATACAATTCAGATACGCTCTAGACAAGGATGCCATTCTGATACTCATTCAGACCTCAACTTCAAGATACATTTCGGATACGCTCCAGACACGATTGCCATTCTGTTTCTCATTCAGATTCATCTTCCATATACAGTTTAGATACGCTCCAGACACGGAAGCCATTCTATTACTCATTAAGATTTCAAGTTTTAGATATAGTTCAGATACGCTCCTGACACGGTTGCCATTCTGTCACTTATTCATATTCACCTTTCAGATACAATTCAGATACGCTCCATACACGGATGCCATTCAGACACTTATTCAGATTCAAGTTCAGATACAACTCGAATACGCTCCAGACACGGATGCTATTCTATCGCTCATACAGATTCAGTCTCCAGATACAACTCAGATACGTTCCAGATACGGACACCATTCTGATGCTTATTCTTCTGACTTACAACTTACAATTCAACAAACATTCCTGGATGGCATCTACAAGCCCATCTCCAACAAGATTTTATCACCTCTCCAAATGGCATCTTTAAGCCCATTCCCGCAACTACACTTTGTCGAGTGCAAATTTATGGGCACTCTAGTGTCCAATCATCTTTTACCTTCGAGTCACGAACGACAAATCTCGCCAATCTAACTCTTCAGGTTAAAGAAGATTGAACAGGGGCAGCTGTTGTACCCCAAAATTTACCCTCTCATTTATCTAGACTTTTCTCACAAGACTCCTTGGACTCAAGACAAAATTAGGGTTTGAGTTTGCACAAGGATTTTTGGACCACCAATGCTTCATGTGACTTTCATACATCATTTTGGACCCCTAAGATTTCTCATGTTAAGTTTCAAGCCTTGAACCACATTTTTGATCAGTCAATTGGACAGTTGACCTAAAAATCAGCTGTATTGGGGAAAAAAGTCAACCATGGCCAATTTACAGTCAAACTTCATAATTTTTGATCCACATCAACATTCTAAATTCATATGTACCATTTTATCAAGTTTGGATCACAACTCCTCAAGGAATTTGATCAAATCATCAAAAGGGCAAAATGGTCAAAATTAGGGTTTTGACTGAGAAAGGGCAATTTCTGATTTTTAACCTAGCCAATGACCAATTGAGTTCAAACATGATTTCAAGGGTTCAATGGCATCATCTTGACCTAATTACATGGTTCAAAAGATCTCAAGTTCATTGGATTGACATATGAAATTTGCAGTCAACTGATCAAAAGTCATCTGTATACTGAAAAGTCAAACTTTGACTTTTTGGTCAAAATCAAGTGCCAATGGTCATAATTCATCAAGATATGTCAAAATATGAAACTTTTTCACCAAGAAAACCAAATTTGAAAATTAGGGTTTGAATTTGAAAATTTTCATAACTTAGAATTTTTCTAAGTATAAAATTTTTCTTATTTTTTCTCAACTTTTCACTACTTTTTCATCATGATGCATTTTGATTCAAGAAAAGTTCTCAACATGAAAGTTGTAGTCCTCAATGAAATCTACAACTTTTCTTCACAAACTTTTCCCTAAAGATACTTGGATCTCAAGTTATGAATTTGTGAATACATGCTCATGAACTAAATAACTTAGTGAAATTTTGCCCTAATTTAGGCAGGTTTTGGACCCAACTTCATGGCAACTTTTCACCTAGTTCCAAGAGGTATCTCAAAATTCATTTCAAATATGGATTATAGAGCACATTGAAATATTTCCAAAATGTCCAAGAACTCTCTAAGATCATTTTTGAGTAGGGAGAATCGAAGAGAGGAAGTTAGCATTTTCTCTTTTTGTTTAAGCCATTTTCACATAGAATCAAGTTGCAAACCAAACCTATGCTGGTTATTTCTTGCTTTACAGGTCCTAAGCTTGTTATACACTCCTTAATTAAATGCATGCTCAGTTGTCAAAGCCTTTATCCTTGCTTTTGAAACTTTACACAAGTTGTATTTCCATTTTGGGCAAAAAGGCTTCATTGCCATTTTCATAAAGATGCACTTTTGCAACTTTGTCAACTTGGAGCATTGGACCTGTACCCTTGATACAAGCAAACTATACAGGTCTCAAGCAATTGGTACAAACTTATATCAACCCTAAAGCAAGTTGGTACAAGCATGTGGGATTGGTCTTGTCAACTTTACTTCAAGTACAAGAAAAGTGGCAAAAGGGCTAAGGCTTACACAACTAGTAGGAAGCTGACTTTGGATCACTTCTATACTAATATGCAAACATTGTACAAGACATGACACGCTTGGCTTGAACCTAGAACTCTCTCAAACTGAAAAACACTATAAATCTGCTCAAGCACACAGTTTCTGCAAAAACTCAGCCAACTCTCATTTGGCTCTTGCATTTTGTGTTTAACTGATTCAAACATCTTATACACTTGATACCTAGTCAATCCAAGCCATCACCCTGGTTCTGTAACCTCTGTTTCATCATCTGCCATTTTCAACTTGGAAGCTTGCAGTTGGACTTGGTCAGGGAGTTCCAGCCATCCTCAGAGCAAGATAAGGGTTGGAATAGGTTCAGGGAAGCTCAAGGAAGCTCAAACAATCATCAAGCCTCCATTAAAGTCCCTACATTTCCATACACGATTCTAGCTGAAGGAGGTATTTTCTTAAACTCTATCTCTTTATACAGGCAACCTCAAGCCACAATTTGTGAAGGAAAAATGTAGTTCTCATCATAACGAAGCTGTACATATCATTACTTTGTATTTATATTACTTGTGCTAAGAGAATTTGAAGCTTGAAATCTCTGAAATTTTTAGGTCACGATTTAGGGATTCCAAAATTCTCTTTGATATTTGATAGTTAGGTCACATAATTTATATGGTTGGAATCGTGAGCTCAAATGCCACATTTTTCATGTTATGGGTTTTCATTTTTATGCAAGCATGAGGAAGATACAGGTTTGAACTGGCATGGCGCGAAGAAGATGAACGAAGGACAAGGACGATGGCTTCTGGGCTTTTTGTTGCTTGGGCCTTTTTTGTTTTTGCTAAACACCACCACTGATCTTCTATTGCACCCCCTTTGCTAACTATTTTATATTTTATATTTTTTTTTCATTTTTTTTATTTAATACTTTTATTTATTTTTCTTAATAATAAAAAAATACTAAAAAATGATTTATTTATTTTCACCCTTTTATTTATTTTTTTATTTTTTATTATTTTCACACATAAAAATTAATTTATTTTGATAGAATAGAATTTATTTTCTTAATAAACTTATAAATAATTAAATATACTTAATATTTTTATTATACATTTTATACTTACAAATACCAATTTTTGCACATTTTTTTTTTAATATTCATATACAATATTATTTATTATTTTTTATACAAAAAATACACAAAATAATAATATGAAACATTATTTTCTTTTAATTGAAAATTAAGGTTTAATCCCTTTCAAAAAGAATTAACTATTTTTTCCTTATTTTTAGGTTTAAGTTAAATATTCTTTTATACAAAAACAAGACATAAAAAAAATCTTTCCTTTACATACATATTGCATTATATATTAAATATTTGTATTATACTTATTTAATTCGCGCAAGTTCGATTTGGTTGTAATAATATATTTAGCTTTATATTTGTGCAAATCCCCATTCAAACTTGTATTCCCCCCTCCCATAAAAATTGTTGTAATAGCTTAATATATTTACATTACGCAATTTATCGCTTTAAATGCCATGATTAGTAATTAGGGTTTGCATGACAAGAACAAAACAAAACAAAATAGAAAACCCTAAATACAAGACAAAATCAAAAGCATGAAAATGATACATTTTGCACACAAGCACCCTTAGGGTTTCTCCCACTTGGTTGCCTAAAATAAAATGGCCATGTTACGCATGCGAAGTATCTTGGAAAAACAAAATAAGTATAAGATCATAGTCCCTCGATGACGCTATTCAAAAGTTGCCTTACAAAATGATATTGGTCCCTCAAAAATGCTAAGATACTTGGCAACATTGCTATCATGGTTATACGATGACCCACATCCGTCCCGTTTACATCCAAAGATAGGGTTGCTTACCAAATCAATGGTAAGTCAACAATGTCAAAGGAATAGAAAATGCACAAGAAAGACATTTGAGTAGGTAGATAGCTTCTAAGTTACTTGCTCCATTTCAAACAACAATCCTTGCTATTTTCAAAAACAAACACACACACACATTTCAAAACATCTTACAAAATATTGAAAACATTTTCAAAAGACAAACATCTTTATATACATTCTTACGAACGAGAATCATTACAAAGATTGCCTAAACAAATGGCCTCTTTTTCAAAATACTTTCAAAACCACATCAAACACCATTTCAAACAAAACAAAGCAAGTGATCTAAGCAAGTAACTAAAAGCCCATGGAAAACCATGGATGAAAAGGGTGCTAGCACCTTCCCTTTTCATAATCTACCCCCCGAACTCAAGAAAACATCTCAAATGTCTTTCCTGTGCTTTTTTACCTTTTCTTTTGGATAAAAGAAAAGTCGGCGGCGACTCTTGCTAACCGCGACATTTGCGATAAAACGCAAAAACCTTCAAGTCAGTTCTCCCACCGCATCACACTTTGTTTTTCACAAATTGTATAAATTCTATCATTCGACGGCGTTCTTTTACTAGGACGTCAGCCTCTTGTACAAAAATGCATATTTACAGGCCAACTTCAAAAATCAATACAATTCATTTTACAATAATTTCAAAATTGTTTTTCTTTTCCTGTTTTGTTTTGCAAGAACGTCCAATGATTCATTTTTGATATATGCATTTGAAAATAATTGTTGCTCATATATATTTACATACGAAACAAAAGACGATTACTCGTAATTCCAGGAATAGGGGCAAACAAGAAATGTCCAAACCTTACAGTTGCTCTATCCACCAGGTACAAGGATAAACCCAGCTGGAAAATATGACTAAAATGCATACACTCCCCGCAGAGTAAGAGGTACCAGAATACAACGGTGTTAATTCTCCCCAAGCAGAGTTTATTTATCACCAACAATGGAAGATTATCCCCAGTGGAGTTTATTTCTTCCACAAGCAGAAACTCAAATCCCCAACAAGAGTTCATCATCGCCAGCAACGGTAATTCATCCCCAGCCAAGATTATTTCTCCAAATCAGCAGATCTTCTGACAAAGTATCTCTCTTCCCCACAGAGTCATTTTCTCGCCAGTTTATTCTCCAGCAGAGTGATTTTCCCGCCAATATATTCTCAAATCATATTCGGTCGTTATCCCCAGTGAGAACGAAGAGTTCAATTCTTTATATTCTCCAGCAGTAGTCTGAGATTTATTTTCCCCAACTAGAAAACATCACGAGAACATTGCACATCCATACACCGTGACATGCATATATGCATCATACGACACAATCTCATTTATTTTGAGAACATCACTGCTCGATACATGTCATACATCATGACATTACATACGACTAATCCTTTACCTTTCAGGAAAAGATATAATCAAATTATCACAAAGTTCAAGCTATGAAGCCCGAATCCGACCGGATATTATCTTGATTTCCCCATCATATTGTGAAGCCCAGAGAACGATCGGATAACAATATCAGAATACCGCGAAGCCTGGAATCGACCAGATAGTGGTTTATCACAAGCTATGAAGCCTGGATTCGACCGAATAATAGTTTAATCTCCAGCAAATTATTGTGAAGCCTGGATTACGACCAGATAGCAATACAAAGACACCATGAAGCCTGGAATCGACCATATAGTGGTATATCATAAGCATAAGCCGTGAAGCCCGGATTACGACCGGATAACAGCTCAACAAGTTATTGTGAAGCCTGGATTACGACCAGGTTGCAATACAAGACACCATGAAGCCTGGACTCGACCAGACAATGGTAGAAGACGTTGTGAAGCCTGGATTACGACCAGATAGCAGCCAAGAATACTACGAAGCCTGGAGTCGACCAGATAGTGGTATATCTTTAATGCAAGTTATGAAGCCCGGATTCGACCGGATAATATCTTGAGTTCCCCGAACACCATGAAGCCTGGATTCGACCGGATAATGGTATAACACATCGTGAAGCCTGGATTATGACCAGATAGCGGTACAAGACATTGCGAAGCTTGGATTTCGACCAAATAGAAATTTTACCTGGACAATTATTAAGAAGCCCGGAGTCGACCGAATATTAGTGTGCCCTAAAGTCAAGTTGAAGCCCGGATGCGACCGGATAACAACTTAATTCCTTCTGAAGCCTGAAGTACGACTGGATAAGAATTGAGAAATTGCAAAGCCTGGATTACGACCGGATAGCAAGTTTAATCTCATCTCCCTAGTAAGTCACTGCAAGGCCTAGAGCATGACTAAATAGCAGTCGATCTTATCCCTATGAAGCCTGGATCACGACCAGATAGTAGTACATTTTCACCTCTTCGATCAAGAGACGATTTCCCAGTAGAATAACGGACGACCGAAGATCCTAAAATTCAACTTTTCTCTCAAGACAGAGACCAACATTCCCCAGTGTAATCTTCCTAAATAATAGGTATACGGGTTCTCGCTAAGGAATCTCTTAGGTGATCGACACTACTTCTGATGGCATCTTTAAGCCCATCATCCGACATCAACCTCCAAATGGCATCTATAAGCCCATTCCTGACATCACAAGACAAGTACCACTTCATGCGAGTGCAAATTTCTGGGCACTCTAGTGTTCAATCATCTTCAACCCTCGGATCACGAAAGGCAGACAAGCCAATCTACATCCTCAGGTTTAAGAAGATTGAACAGGGGCAGATGTTGTACCCCAAAATTTGCCCTCCCATATTTCTCAATACATTTCAAGTGAGGTCTTCTAATTGCTCAAGGAAGTCCAAGGGTTGACCAGACAAGCTCTCTCCTAAGGCAGTCTACCTCAAATTAGGGTTTCATGTTGCAGCAAGATACTTGAGTCCAAGGGATCCCAAATGCTCACCATTATCCTAATATGTTCTCAAGATCATCCTTGTCAAGTTTCAAGCCTCGCAGAGGAAATTTACTCAGTCAATTGCTCAAAGGCCTGAAAATCGACTGTGTTAGGGCAAAAGTCAACTGTGGCCCACATACAGTCAAACTTCAAGATTTTTGGTCAAAATTCTTATTTTGAAGTATTATTCATCATTTGATCAAGGGTTGATCATGACTCATCAAGGATTGCTCACAATTCATCAAAACCCAAAAGTTGCTAAATTAGGGTTTTGTAGGAAAAGTCAACTCAACTTTGACCAAGCATAACTTTCTCATACTTTATTGGAAATAACCCATCCAAAGCTCATTTTTAAGAGGATTCAATTATATACAATCCATCTTCAGCTCCCAAGTTCAAAATGTGCACTCACAAGAAGTTATGAATTTGGACATTATAGGTCATTTTGAAAAGTCAACAAAAACACCCTTTTTGTCAAAGCTTCATACATGAACATGGAAGACTCAATTGAGATTAGACCAAAGGGGTTGCTTATAGGACATCTCAAGCTTTCTAAAAAGTCCAAGAACACCTTCATAGAGTCAAAATTGAAGAAGTTATGCATTGGTGAAGTTGACCTTTTTTGCAAAATTGCCAAAAGTCAAATATGTCTCAAATTGCAATTTTTGTCAAATGGGCCCAAATTTTTGCACTTGCTTTGAGTTTGTAACATGGTCCACGAGCCCTAACTCTTCCCACTTGCCTTTATTTTATTTTTGCCATTTATTTTGATTTTTTATTTCAATTAAATCAATTTAAATCAAAATAAATCATGGAAATATCAAAATCATTTAAGTCTTGAGATTTGGTGCATATTTCAGGTCCTTTGTACAGCTAGCAACAAAATCAAATCGTGCAAGGCATGTTTGTGCATGAAAAGATTGATTTTTGGCCTATTTTGGAAAGATCTTCATGAGAATAAAATCATGATCAAAGACCATAATTGACAAAGATTGAAAGCACATTTGTAAACCTAATTCTATCAGTGATATATATTGGACAAATGCAGACCAAAAGCAGAAGTTTTTGAGGCGTATAGGTTGAAGAACAAACTTCAAAAATCAAGGAAAAAGTGGTGATCTGTTTTCATAGTCCCGGGAACTTTCAGACCTTGCCAAGCATCCCTTTCGTTTCCTGGACATTCAAGGAGTCCGTAGCAATCAAAAGCAAGCCTTCTCGTGCGCTAGAACTCGCTGTAAGTAATTCACAAATTTGACAAATTCTTGAAATTGAATATCATTGTTTAGGCATTTATAGCATGAATCATGTATATATTCTGAATCCTGGAAGCATTTGCAAGCTATTCATAACAGTTAATTGCATTTTTGCTAACCCTATAGAGAAACACCATTGCTAGGGTTTCTTGTTGCGTTTTGGGATCTTTTTGTACAGGAAAAATTGGTCCATAAGAAAGGTGCCATGATGTTCACAAGGTCAAGGCGATTTGATCTACATCATTAGATTTCATTTATCGTGTCTGTGTGATATTTTGAAATGTGCAGGAGTTATAGCTACAAACCTTTGTCAGTAGGTAAAAGTCCATAACTTTTACCAACAGAGAGAGGAAGAAGAAGACCTGCGTGGCACCACCCCATTCGCCTGTGTGAAACTTGGCGCGTGTTTGGTAGCTATCTTTGTTTTATTTATTTTATTGTTTTTGTTTCATATATTAACAAGTTGAATCAAGTGGCCCAGTGGTAGCCAAGGAGGCGCTAAGACGTTGCAGGCATGAGGTCAGGGGTTCGACCCCTGCCTCCAAACATTTGCAATTTTTCTTAAATGTTCTTCACATATCCTATATCCCACGCATCATGGGGCCTACCATATGCCCTCAGGATTCAACCATTGGATCTCCAGAAGGCCAGATCTGAAGGCCATCATTGGAGGACCATAGTGCACCTTGGTCAACGTACAGCATGGAAGCATAGAGGTCAACATGGACCAAGGTTCTTGGGCCCAGAAAATTATTAATGGCACCCCTCCAACTGCTGTTTATCAGGCCCATTTTATTTTTCTTTTCTTTTATATTTTATTTATTTAATTTATTTAATTATTTTACTAACACAAAAAATTAATTCTTTTTTATATAAAATCTTAAAATAAATTTTCATCAAATTAGATTTTTTTTAATCAAAAATTAATTTAATTAGTTTTTTTAATTTTAGGGTAACTTTAATTCTTTTGTAAATAAATTAAAATAAATTAGGAACTAGGGTTTTTGCTTAATCTAATTTCTATTTTCCTTTCTTAAAAATAACCAAAACACAAAAATAGGTCAAATGTAATTAATTTTCTTGATTTAAATTAATTAGTAATTAGGTTTATACATATTTAAATTAAAAATCTTATTTTCTTAAAATAAAATAATCAAAACAACCAAAAAATAATTCTTCTTGTAATTAGGTTAGACGAGGTCAAAACCCTATTTTTCTCTCGTTCTCGATTCATCGCGCGTTTATTTATTTTTGCAAATACTGATGTAATTGCTCATGGGATATAATAGTTTAATTAGGACTTTTTCGTTTGTTTATCGTTTTGACAGGTTTTTGGCTATGTAATTAATCCCCCACCCGAAGCCTTGTAATAGCGTAGCTTTATTTTCCGCTTTTTCCCCCCGCAAATATTAATTGTTAGATGTATGATAACAGGGTTGCATGACAAGACTATATGTAAATTTTAAAACGGTTAGCAAACCCTAAATGTGCAAAGATAATAACTTGAAATTGAATCACTCGCACATGCGCACTCCTAGGGTATACTCTCACTTCGGTTGCCTTCGGTAAACAATCATTAAGTATAGGGTATTTTAGTGGTCGCTCTTTTGTCTAAACAAAGATCAAATTCCCCGTTCAGAAATGTTGCCTCAGAAAAGTTGCCTCGGAAATGTTGCCTCGAATATGATCTTAAGATATTAGGGTTATTACTAAGACGTCCTAACATTGCTTTAGTGATTGTACGTCCCTTTCGAATTGACCCTTACAACTCCAATGATGGTGCTACCTACTCACTAATAGTGGGATAGCGTCATCTAAAGGAAACAAGAACAGAAACATTCCTTTTTCGAGTAGGTAGACGCTAGTAGGTACTTGCTCAAAACAAATCTTTTCCACACTTACACTCTTTTCAAGCAAAGTTTTCAAAAACACTTCGTAACACTCTTGAAGACATAAGAAAGGGTTAAATCTAAGTAAAACAAAAACTTTTCAAAACACACAAACACGGAAGAAATTTTCAAAATGATGAGCAAGTACCTAAGAGCCCATAGAAAACTACGGATAAAAAGGGTGCTAATACCTTCCCTTTCTATAATCTACCCCCCGTACTCAAAATCTAGAAAAAGGAATTTTTCTGTGCTTTTTTTTCTTTCCAGTTGGATAAAATAAAAGTCGGTGGCGACTCTTGCTTACCGCGACATTTTGCGAACAAAAACGCAAAACGCAAACCAGTATAAAACAGTCCGGTTATGCCACTGTATCACATTAGTAAAATAAACTTTGATCATTAGTTATTAAATGTGCGTTTAACTTGGATGTTATAGTCTTCATATGTGTAGTGCTTGTATTGTTTCCCTAGACCTCGACGTAGAAGCCATACCCTGCTACACTGCTATAGCTCTTTGGGGATTGGCTGCTTCGCAATGTTGTCTGCTACTGACTACATAAATACTGATAACCATTTTGACCTGATAGTTCCTAGCTTAAATAAAATCATAAACCAAAAAATATGAGCAAACCCATTATTGCAATATGCAATGGACCAACATGCCTATGAGAATGAGAGCCGTATTCTGACGAGTTGAAGATGTAGATCTACCGAGTTGAATCTAACTCCAACAAGGGGTATCAATCCCACCATTTCCACTCTTTAGTAAATTTGAACCTTGTGGTTTGTTATTTTGTCCATCAATTTTGAGCTTCTCTTTTTGTGTGTTTAGTATCCTGTGATTTGTGAATCTGTCCATCGATTTTGAATTGTGATGCAATGTTTTTGTATTCTAGTCTAGTCAGATTTGACTGCCTGGCCCAGCCTTACCTTTGAGCCTCTCTTAGTTTAGTGTTTATTGGTTGCTTACAGAATATTTAATTTAACAGTTGTTAAAGTAGTGATTGTAATCCTTTTGTGATTAGTGAATTAAGACCTCGTTGGAGAGAGGCGAAATCACCTTGACGGGTGGACTGGAGTAGTTTGAGATCAAATGAACCAGGATAAAAATACTGTGTCATTGCGCTTTTGATTTCAAGTTTTCACTTCAACCCCCCTTCTTGTGTTTTTCACATCTTCAATTGGTATCAGAGCGCCTGGTTCTGAGCTTAAACACTTAACCATGTCAGTACAAGATCCAAGCTTCAGAAAAACACTATGGTGGGACCAAGCCAAAACATCAGCAATGACTACCATGAAGACAAGGACAGATTCAGTGGAAAACCTCCAGTCTTTGATGGAGAAAACTTTGACTACTGGAAAGACAGAATTGAGAGTTTCTTTCTGGCCCATGATGCTGATCTGCGGGACATGGTGACTGATGGATACACACACCCAGTGGATGGAAGTGGTCAGAGGATAGACAGAAAAATGATGTCTGACCAGCAAAAGCGTGATTTCAGAAACCACCACAAGGCCAGAACAATACTCCTCAGCGCTATCTCATACTCAGAATATGAGAAAATCTCAAACAGAGAGACTGCCAAGAACATGTTTGACTCTCTGAGAATGACGCATGAAGGCAACATTCAATTCAAAGAAACCAAGGCCCTTGCGCTCATTCAGAAGTATGAGGCATTCAAGATGGTAGATAGTGAATCCATAAAAGCTATGTTTTCAAGATTCCAAATCCTTGTTGCTGGACTGAAGGTTCTTAACAAAGGGTATTCTACTGTTGATCATGTCAAGAAGACCATCAGAAGCTTACCCAAGCAATGGAGGACAATGGTCACAACACTTAAGCTAGCCAAAGATATCAACAAAATATCTCTGGAGGAACTTGTTAGCTCCCTCAGAAGTCACGAGATAGAGCTAGAAGAAGATGAGCCTCAAAAGCAAGGTAAGCCACTAGCTTTAAAATCTAACAGAAAATCTGACTCTAAGGTTTTGCAGGCTGTGGAAGAAACTTTTGATGGATCCTCATCAGAACAAGATGAACTGTCTCTCCTCTCCAGAAGGGTGAACCAACTGTGGAAGCAAAGACAAAGGAAATTCAGAAATCCTAGAAGATCAGAGAATCAGAATGAATCCTCCTCCAGATACAGAAAGTCTGAGTCTTCGTTTGGACACAGAAGATCTGAAGGTTCTTTAGGATACAGAAAGCCAAACAACAAGGACATCATCTGCTATGAGTGTAACGAGCAAGGGCACTACAAAACTGACTACCCAAGGCTTCAGAAAGAGAAGCCCAAAAAGAAGTTCTTCAAGGAAAAGAAGAAAAGCCTCTTGGCAACATGGGATGATTTAGACACCTCTGAAGCTGACTTAGAATCAGATGATGAAAGAGAAAACATAGATCTCATGGCAAACGTGTCAGAAGACAGTGAAGCTTCTGGTTCAGACTCAGAATCAGACACTGAAGAGGTATTTCATGACTTTACCATTAATTTTACTAAGGCTGAACTTGCAGAAAGTCTAAATGAAATTCTGGAAAGATATCAGCAAATCAGAGTCAAATTCAAGAACCTGAAAAGGATCTTGCCTCTGACTCTGAAAAGTCTGAGAGTCTCAGATTAGAGAATTCTGAGTTAAAAGAGAAAATTTCAAAATTAGAAAATGATTTGCAAAACTCTCAGAAGGAAACAATCTTAGAGACTCCCAGTAATGCTGATGAGATCATCAAAGAGTATGATCACAACTTTCAGAAGTTTCTAGCTAAAAACATAGATAGAAGCAGGATGGCTTCAATGATCTATGGAGTTAGCAGAAATGGAAGAAAAGGGATAGGATATCAAGGTAAGGTATCTACACCTAAAAAGGCCATGAACGTAGTTATAAAATGCACACCACTCAAATCACACTTTATATATGGGCACACACATGACATAAAATACACAAGTAGTGATTATTCTGTCAAACCAAAATTCAATCAGAATTTTGGTAAAACTAACAAACCAGGACCCAAGAAGATATGGGTACCTAAGGATAAAATTATATATGTAGCAGATATCTTTAGCAGCAAGGCTAAAACACCAGTCATGGTACCTGGACTCTGGCTGCTCGCGACACATGACAGGAAGAAGGCATATGTTCCAAAGCCTGGAACTTAAGCCTGAAGGCTACGTGGGCTTTGGAGGCAACCAAAGAGGAAAGATCATTGGCTCTGGAACAGTAGGTAATGGAAATCTTCCCTCTATAAATAATGTATTATTAGTTGATGGATTAATGCATAACCTGTTATCCATAAGTCAATTAAGTGATAACGGTTATGATGTAATCTTTAATCAAAATTCATGCAAAGATGTTAGCCAGAAAGATGGGACTATCCTATTTAATGGAAAGAGGAAAAACAACATTTATAAAATAAAACTTTCTGAACTAAAGAGTCATAATGTAAAATGCCTACTTTTTGTTAACAACGAGCAATGGGCCTGGCACAGAAGATTGAGGCATGTTAGTATGAGAAGAATATCTCAGATTAACAAACTCAATCTGGTCAGAGGACTTCCTAATTTGAAGTTCAGCTCAGATGCTCTGTGTGAAGCATGTCAGAAAGGCAAATTTGCAAAACCTGCTTTCAAATCCAAAAATGTTGTTTCCACCTCTAAGCCATTAGAACTTTTGCACATTAACTTATTTGGACCAGTAAAAACTGCGTCAGTCAGTGGCAAGAAGTATGGGTTAGTAATCGTAGATGACTATAGTAGATGGACATGGGTAAAGTTCTTAAGACACAAGGACGATTCACATTCTGTGTTCATTACCTTCTGAAACCAAGTTCAGAATGAAAAGGATCTTAGAATTGTCAAAGTCAGAAGTGATCATGGTGGGGAATTTGAAAATAAAAATTTTGAATTATTTTTTAATGAAAAAGGCATCTTGCATGACTTCTCTTATCCTAGAACTCCCCAACAAAATGGAGTTGTAGAATGAAAGAACAAAACATTGCAAGAAATGGCCAGAACCATGATCAATGAGACTAACATTGCTAAGATCTTCTGGGCAGAGGCAATCAACACAGCGTGTTACATTCAGAATAGAATCTCCATAAGACCTATTTTGGAAAAGACTCCATATGAATTATGGAAGAACAGAAAGCCCAACATTTCCTATTTTCATCCATTTGGATGCACTTGCTTTATTCTGAATACAAAAAATTATCTGAACAAGTTTGACTCTAAAGCACAAAAGTGTATTATGTTAGGATACTCTGAACGCTCGAGAGGGTACAAAGTATACAATACAGAAACACAAATTGTTGAAGAGTCAATCAGTGTTAGGTTTGATGATAAGCTTGACTCTCAAAAGTCAAAGCAGAATGAATTCCTTGCAGGTATGGAAGTTGAACTCATAGGTACTGAAGACAACTCATCAGAAGTTCTCAACAGAGACGCCCCCACAACATCAGAAAGAGTTATTGCAAGAAATCTAACACCTTCAGTTGATCAACTTCAGAAAAGGCTATCCAGAAGCAGCATTGCTCACCCAGAAGATAAAATACTGGGAAAGAAGGATGATCCAATCAGAACAAGATCAACATTCATAAACTCTGAAGAATCCCTCATGGGACTGGTCTCTCTGATTGAACCAACAACAATTGATGAAGCACTTCTGGACAATGACTGGATTCTGGCAATGCAGGAGGAATTGAATCAATTCACCAGAAATGACGTGTGGGATCTGGTTCCCAAACCAAAAGGATTCAACGCCATTGGAACAAAGTGGGTGTTCAGAAACAAACTGAACGAGCAAGGAGAAGTCATCAGAAACAAATCACGACTGGTAGCACAAGGTTATAGTCAGCAAGAGGGGATAGACTATAAAGAAACCTTTTCTCCAGTCGCCAGGTTAGAATCTATCATACCTTTAGTATCATTTGCTGTAAACAATGTCATCACTATGTATCAGATGGATGTCAAAAGTGCATTCTTAAATGGCTATATAGAAGAAGAGGTATATGTGCACCAACCCCCTGGGTTTGAGAATTCCAAACACCCAGAATATGTTTTCAAACTAAAGAAGTCACTCTATGGTCTGAAACAAGCTCCCAGAGCTTGGTATGAAAGACTAAGTAACTTCCTGTTAGAAAAGGAATTCACCAGAGGGAAAGTGGACACAACCTTGTTCTGTAAGACAGTTAAGAATGACATGTTAGTATGTCAGATTTATATTGATGACATCATCTTTGGATCTACTAAACCCTCTCTGGGAAGAGAGTTTGCTAAATGTATGCAGGCAGAGTTTGAGATGAGATTAATGGGGGAGCTCAAATTCTTTCTGGGCATTCAGATAAACCAAACTCCAGAAGGAACTTACATTCATTAGAGCAAATATGTTAGAGAACTTCTGAAGAAATTTGATCTCTCAGAATGTAAGCCCCGAGGATTCCAATGCACCCCACGTGCATTTTGGAAAAGGAAGAGGTAAGTAAAAAGGTAGAACATAAGGTCTATAGAGATATGATTGGATCTCTCCTCTATCTGACGACCTCAAGGCCTGAAATTTTATGTAGTGTTTGCTTATGTGCTAGATTCCAATCAGATCCTAGAGAATCTCACTTAACAGCAGTTAAGCGAATTTTTAAGTATCTGAAAGGTACTACTAATCTGGTTTTGTTTTATAGAAAATCAAATGATTACATCTTAGTAGGATATTGTGACGCTGACTTCGCTGGAGACAGAGTAGAGCGTAAAAGCACTTCTGGAAGCTGCAAGTTTCTGGGAGAAAATCTGATCTCATGGACCAGCAAGAGACAGTCCACAATAGCACTATCAACAACATAAGTTGAATACATAGCAGCTGCTGGATGTAGCACGCAAATGCTCTGGATGAAAAGTCAACTTGAAGACTTCAACATATTTGAGAGTAACATTCCTATCCTCTGTGACAATACTTCTGCTATTTGTCTCAGTAAGAATCCTATTTTGCGTTCTAGGGCTAAGCATATAAAAATAAAACATCATTTTATTAGGGACTATATTCAGAAAGGGATTCTTAGTTTAAAATTTATTGACACAGACCATCAATGGGTTGATGTCATTACAAAACCTCTTTCTGAAGATAGGTTTAACTTCATTCTGAAACATCTCAGCATGAAGCTATGCCCAGAATAAAATGTTTTATTTACATATCTTAACCTTCAGAACTTTATTATTTTCTGTGAACAACTGATCAACCTGTCTTCAGAGTTTAGAATTATAGATTGCATCAGAATCTATCCATAAAGATCTGAACGTTTCATTTCAAGGATAGAAGCATGCAGTTCACATCATCAAACATTGTCATCCTCTCATCAGCTACTTTCTGAGGCTGAACACGCGTTCAATTTCTGAAAGGTCAAAGGCGCTGATTGGGTGCATTAAGACACTTGTCAAGGGTAACCGTTCAAGTATCTTTCTAAATCCCCTAATTTCAGGTGTCATTAATGCATATAATCATGACTAATTATTTCTTTTTCTTACTGCTTACGTTTTCAAGAAACCTATTTAAACTCAAAATTTACTTTTTACATTCACTCTCTTTTACTCTCATCAATATTTTCTATCGTTTCAAGTTCCTGCTTTCAAAAACCCCTTTCATTTTCCTCAAAATCCCGTGTGAACAATGGCTTCTTCAAGTCTCAAAAATGTCAGTGCTCATGAATCTGCTTCAATGAAACAGTATGAAGAACCCCACAGAACGCTCCTCACACCTATTGATAATCTGGAAGTTCTCTCTGAACTGATTATTGATTTTGAGAGCTTGCAAGAAAATGGCTTCAATCTGTATGAAGACGTTATTGCTCAAGGATGGAACAGGTACTTTGACCGTCTATTGGGGCCAACCTTTCCCATTCTTGTCAAAGAATTCTGGATACATGCTTCTTCTTCAAATCACCGGGTTACTTCTTATGTCATGGGGAAGAAAATTGTTATTACAGAAGATCTTATTGCAAAGCTTCTTGGATACAATGGTGGTGGTGTCAGATGCATTGACATGGCCGGGAGATGCTCTGACCTAAGCTCTATTGCAAGGGAAATTTTTACTCATGGACTACCCTCCAGTAAAATCAGAGATTTGAAGGATCACCACAGAATTTGGGCCAGAATCATTCTGGGGTGTATCAACCACAGGAAGCCCACAAGCTCTCTTGATTATATCAACATTGATCAGCAATTTCTAATCTATTTCATTGCTAAGAGGACAAAGGTAAATCTTCCACACTTGCTGTTCAACCATCTCAGAACAAGTGTGAAGGAAACAAGAGAAGACGAAAGGACCAAGAGGGATTGGATTCCCTTAGGAAGGCTGATATCAGATATTCTAACAGAGAATAGGCTGATAAAACATCTGACGGAGGCCCAGGAAATCACCACATTTGAAGCAACTGTTGAGAAGCCCCTGAACACTAAAAATCTGAAGAAAATGAAAATCATTGAGAATATCAAGAAGGAACCAATTGTTACTTCTCATGCAACCATCACTTCAAGAAGGATACCTCTGGATGATTTTCCTCTATTTTCTGAGATTGACTCCAAACCAGAAATAATAGTCAGATATCTTGACCCGTGCAAGGAAGATGGAACTGCCCCATAAATCAACATTCAGGATTTGCACAAGGCTGCTCCAGAAGATGCTTTAAAGAAGACCAAGAAGAGGAAAGCAACTGGAGAAGGACCCTCTCAAAGGACACCAAAAGCTGCCAAAAAGAAAGGTAATCCCTCATTTGTTTCTGTTATAGAATCAATAAATGTATCAACATCTGAAGCCATGCCTTCTCAACCAGAAAATCCATCACCCCAAACCTTTGAAGACTTTGACATAGGGTTTGATCCATCTGAAACTCTAGGTCATTTTCTGAATGAACCTCACTCCACTTCTCAAAAGCCAAATCCTGAACATGACCAACCAGAACTTGCCAAAGTTCTGTCTGATATTGATTTATTTGATCAAGATTTTTCCTCTCCCTTACCATAAAATCCAAATTATCAACTCCCATAAAATCCAAACTCTCAACAACCACCAGAAATTCCACAACCACACTACAAACAGAAATTCCTCAACTAGAAGTTCCACATCCACAATCACCTCAACCAGAAATTCACCAACCAGAAATTCCATATCCACAATCACCTCAACAAGAAATTCCTCAACCAGAAATACCACAACCAGAAGATCTGAACTCCAACTCACCACAACCAGAAACTCAACCTTCTAAAAATCAATCTTCTGATATCCATGAACCAGAACCCCAACATGCTACCACAAACCAATCTGAAGACTCTCCTTCAGATTCTGATACAATCCCAATACCTAGAATCACAGAACCTCTTGCGGTTCGCATGCCTCTCACCATTCATGACATTCCAAAAATCCCTTCATCTCTGGAATCCACACCTCCAAATACCCCTAATAGACCAATCATCATTTCTGACTCTCCCACTCCTTCACCCACTAGCCGTCCAACTGACAACTTGAGACTTGTCACTGATCTAATTGTGCTGGAAAGACTAGCCTCCACATCTTACAAATCTGCCATTCCCAAACCTAAACCAACTGAAACCTCATCAGATGTTGGTACAAGTTTGTTGATTTTTAAAACAGGAATGCAGGAATGGATAAATTCTTTGAAGCATGCTAGTCAAAAGATGACTAATCCTGCTGCTTTTGATTATATGTGGACAAGATTCAGAAACTGGCTTAGCTCTAAAACACTGAAGCTGAAGGAACAGAGTTATGAAAAGGTTCAGCAGAACTTTAGTGATAAGCTGAAGGCTTTTCAAGACCAAGTTCTGAGCCAACTGTTCAAGAAAGACATCCTCTCGCTGGATAATGCTCCCTGGAAAGAGCATCATCCTTCAGATGAAGCTGAACCAGAATCATAAAGTCTCTCTCTGACTACTACTCCAGAAGACATGATTACAGCAGAAGAAATGGTTCACTCAGAGAAAGCTGCAGAATGCTCTGAGCAACGTCCAACTCCTGAAGAGACTCCAGCTCCCTCCTTAGTCATGCAAACTCTGGAAGAGTTGAAGAAAGAAAATGCTCTAATCCATGCAAGGTTGGATAAGCAGGAGGATACGAACAAAGAGATTAAAAGTTGTAGCGGTAGAAATGTTCAAGACTAAGCCATTGGATTGACTAGACTTTATACAAATCAAAATAAAAATCGCCACCGCGCTTTATTGTTTCCAAAGGAATGGGGAAAGAGCGAATAACCCAAAAAAGGGGAAAGATTCAAGGTAAGGGGGTTGGTTATGCAAAGGGAAGGTATTAGCACGCTAAACATCTGCGGTACTCCGTAGGAGCCTCTTTGTAAATATCTGTATATTTTGGCTATAAATTATGTGTTATATATAAAATGGATGGTGGAGGTGAGGAAAGAAATATATATTTTTTAAGATTTTCGCACCCGCCGCGGTTGCGAACCTTTAGTGCCTACGTACCACCTTTCATGCAATAGGGGATCATGGTACACATAGTTCCTCTTTTAAAAGTTCGAAACACAAGTGTGTTGGTTAATTTTATGAGATAAAACATCGTCGTCATTGTCCGTGTGGAAAACATACTTAATACCCACAATCATGAGAAAGGAGAATTTGCATCATCTCAAAGTGGAGGATATGGCTTGGATTTTAAAATCAACAAAGCCTCACTCAGCACCCAAGTGGAAAATATCTCTCTTCACTACATATTGTAGAAGTATAGTTATTTGCATCACTACAAGGGTTGACAAGAGTCTAATCTTTTAAGAAAAGTTTAAAGGTAAAAGCCAAAATGGCAAAATGGTTTGAAATGAGATTGGTTGACTTTTAGTCTTCTCATAAAAAAGGGTCAAGGTATTATTAAGTTGATTGGGGTTTATTTATAAAATTGTTTGAAAATGCATGGACATAAGTCCAAGTTTATTATGAAAATGTTTCAAGTTTCAAAACAAGAAGAGTTTCAAAAGGAGGGAGAAGATTTTTGAAATTAAAGAAGATGGGAGGAGTAGAAGAGACTATCCTAAAGCATGAAGTAAAAGCTATGGATAAGGACCATCTAACCAACAAGAAGCAAAAACTTGACATTATGAGCAAAGATAGAATTCCCATTCTTTGTATTGGAACCAAGCAAGCAAAGATACTAGACCTCTTGAGAGAAACAATCTTCAAGTGTATTAAGTCTTCACAAAAATTGGGCAGAGTAATGACTGTATACGGGTGAATTCCAGATTACAAACAAGGGATGTAATCACAAAAACCTGCACACAAAAACAAACAAGCAACCCAATGTCTTGAGGTAAACCTCAAGAACTCCAGACAAAATAATCAAATAAGATCACAAGGTCTCCAAGATAGGCCAAGGTTTCTAATCCTAAGTCCAAAAAAGTCCACTGCTCTATAATGCCAAGGATAGTAACCAAATAGTCCAAGTACCATTAAATTTTTTTTAGGGTTTAAGTTGATTATTAAGTATCTTAGAAAAAGAAAAGAAAAGCTCAAGTGAGCAAAATAAAAATGACAAGAATAATAAATGCTCAAATGAGCAAAGATAAAAATGGCATGAAATGTAAAATTCTAAAAGTAAATGGTACATAAAGCATAAAAGAATAAAAGCATAAAATAAACAAGTCAATAATTAGTGGTTAGTTGGATGACCATCTTGAAACTTGCATTTGGAACTCATTAGAGGATTGGTAGAACCAAAGCCTCCGCACAACAAGTTGCATTTGCTTTTTGTCAAATATATCATCCATTTGGAATTCTCACAAGTACCATTTAATGATCAACGATGTTTAAGTGATCCGCGTTGACCAAAGGTGTTGTAGATCCATTAGAGGATTGGTAGAACCAAAGCCTCCACACAATGAATCTCAAGGTTATTGGATCAAAGAGATCAAATTAACATACTTGGGCTTGCAATCATAAGTTTGGGCCACGAATAATCATTTATTCGAATTGGGACAAAATTTAGCGCTATGTTAAGCAATCGTAAGTGGACTTATATAGAAGTCGCACCTATTTTGAGGCCGGTCAATAGCAATCTATGCACCATTTGTTTTGAGACATGATATAGAGATCATGCTCCAACAACATTTAGTGCAATGAGAAGGGATGAGATGTAGGGGAATTAGGGTAAAAAGAGAAACCACATTTGAATTAATATTTAATCAAACTATTATTAAAACCATTCATCCATTTTTTTGTGGAATTAAACTCAATACCATGGATCCAATGATGTTAATAAAGCCATGACCAAAAAATCAATCCAAGACAGCCAGAAAATATTCACAAAATAATAATACATTTAATATATACATTAAAGGGTTTTTAAAAATATTTAAAAAATGGAAAATAATGAGAAAAATGTCAATTATATTCAAATTAATCAAGAAATGAAAAATAAAACCGTAGGAAAATCAGAAAAGGTGCCAAGTAATTTTACAAAAAATTTGGGAATTTTTAAAAGTCAGAAACTATTTTTATAAATTAAAATAAATGGGTAAAATAAACAAAAATAGAAAAAAATAGTAAAGTCAGAAACAAAAATAAAATAAGGTCACCAATATTTGTCACAATATCATTGGATCATTCCATAATTTTTTCAGAATTTAAAAATGTGTAAAAGTATTTTTTAACATTTTAAATCAATCAAATAAGTGTAAAATTCATAAAAAATACCAAAACACAAAATTAAATTGTGAAAAAATAAAAATCAGAAAGAGAATAATCAAAAATATTATTCATAAATTTTTTGGACTAAAAATGATTTTTCTATGATTTTTTGAAATTTGAAACAATTAAAATATAAAAATCAGAAAAAGAAAATGAAAGAAAAAAATGTGGATCATTGGATGAGAGTCAAAACGCCTTAGTAATCAAATCCAAAGGATCTGGTGCGCTGTGCATATCATGGTCTTTAATAAATAATGTACAAAATCATTTATAAAATCAGAATTAAAAAAAAAACAAATGTCATGCTTTCATTGGTTAGAAGGTGACACGTTGGTCATCTTTAACCTCCAGCCCCCACGAATTGCAGGTCTCTCAAACTGTAAAATCAGAAGCTCAGACCTATGCCATTCACTTCGTCTCTTCAAGATGAAGACAACCATACCCTCGCGCCATTTTTATATAAACTGTAACTCAAGCAATTTGGAAAGAAAGTTTTGAAAAGGGATTTAAAAATTCATGGTCAAAACGTGCTTCCAGATAAAAGTAAGTGTTGCGACTAGAATCGGGACAATGAGAGCAACACAATGGTATCAAAGTTTTGAAGAATTGATGAAGGAATCTACCTATTGAAGTTGAGTTGCAGAGCTCTGAAACTGGACTTCTATGGAGCAATATATGGCACGATTCTTGAATGTGATTATATGGTTAGCTTCAGGGAAGATCAAGGAAGGTGAATTGATAAAGAAAATGGATTGAAAAAGGCTTGAGAATAGGATTCGAAGTAGCTGAATTCTGAGTTGTGAAGCAAGTTTGGCAGGGTGATTCTGGCTATCTAAGCTTGGGAAATTGAATGGAGGATGACCCTCTATTTATAGGGTATCAAATGGGATGCTCAAGCGTGTGGAATGATGCAAATTGGAGGGAAATCGTGTGGGTCTGCATCATGAAGAAAGTGTGACTCAAACTTGATCAAAACTCAGCCAAATCGTGTGTTTCATGATGCTAATCACTTCTGGAAAGTTTCTAAACATGATTAGAAACAAAAACGCGTGGAAATCTTGTGATTAGAAGCCAAAACAAAGATTTCAAAATTCTGACTTGCAAAATTCAGTTTCAAACTACCAAATTCAAATCCATGGCATTTCCACCTCAAGGGGTCTTAGGGAATAATTATTGATGCTTTGGAAAGATGAGGTAACAAGCTTTGCAATGGAAAAAGAATTGAATCAAATGGAGGCTTGAGCTGAAAATTTCATGGAGTCAAAGTTGAAGAAAAAGAGTTGACTTTCCATACTTAGAAATATTTCAACTTCTTCTTTAAAAATGACCTATAATCTCTTGCATCTAAACATGCCCTTCCACTTAGAATTTGATCTTGACCCCAAAAGATGGAATGAAGTAGATATCTTGAATGACATTTTGAAATTTGAACCACTCAAAATCTCCAAAAAATTAGAAAGTTATGACTTGTTGAAGTTGGCCAAAAATCATGAAATGACCTATAATATTTTGCATTCTTAAGGCAACTTCCATCCATTTTCTTACTTTGCACATAAAACAAGGCATGAATTACACATCCTTAAGATCATCATGGAAAAAGAATGGGCTCAAGGTGATAAAAATTGACCAAGTTATGACCATTTGAAGTCACATATGGAAAATTAGGGATTCATCTGGATGACTTGTAATCTTTCTTCTTCACCAAGTTCCTTCCACATGAAAACTCCTTGGAACTTTTAAAGTGATTTGTTGGTAACTCTTTGAAGAGAAGAATGTTTTTGGAATCAATCAAAAATACCAAAAGATGAGAAAGATATGCCCCTTTGAAGTCCAAAACCCTTGCCTCTAGATCAAGAGAATGCTTGGTGGAACTTTGCCAAGTTTGAACAAACTTTTTGTGCCAATATTATTCCTTTGTGAATAGAAATTGTTGAGGATGATGATGAGGACCTATGGCCACCAAAACCAATTTCATACCAACTTCAAAAACAACTTCAATGGTGAGGTTTGAATCTCTAAAGCTTTTGACTAGGGCATGGAAATAAACTCATGAACCCATAAAGCAAACTTGCTAAACCTCATTGCCTTTACCTACATTATCAACAAGTAAGACAAACCAATATTGAATTTTGTTAATTAGAGAAAAATCAAAATACAATATCTATGATCACAAAAGCAAATAAAAGGTGCTTGGTGACTCCTAATGTGATTTTGTGGTGATTGAAACAATATGGTATGATGAAGGGATCTTAGGGGCAAAAATTGGGGTACAACAGCTGCCCTTATTTAAGTTTCTTCTATCCGGAGATACGAAGGTTAAAAATATTCGTGTCGATGTGATCGAAGATACTTAAATATAAAACAAACCCTATTTTTGGCCCTAAGATGCCATGCAAATGTTTATGCATATGAATGCATATGAATGGAACAGAAGAGACGCAAAGTAGAATTGGGGAGGCAACACAAAATGTAGAAGCAAAAGAGCAACCCCACCAGGAAAATAAATCACTGGTAAACCACGAGAATAGAATCAAAGAGGAGGATAGTAAGCATCGACATTCACTGCCGATGTACTATCATCATTCACTGAATATATCATACCACCGCCGTTCACTGACGATGAACTATCAACGTTCACTGAAGATAGCAAAAAGATAACAAGCACCGACGTTCACTGCCGATGTACTACCAACATTCACTGAAGGTAGAAAGAGAAAATATCATATCACCGCCGTTCACTGACGATGACCTATCAACGTTCACTAAAGATAGCAAAAAGATAACAAACACCGACGTTCACTGCTGATGTACTACCAACGTTCACTGAAGGTAGAAAGAGAAAATATCATATCACCGCCGTTCACTGACGATGAACTATCAACATTCACTAAAGATAGAAAAAAGATAACAAACACCGACGTTCATTGCCGATGTACTACCAACGTTCACTGAAGGTAGAAAGAGAAAATATCATATCACCTCCGTTCACTGACGATGAACTATCAACGTTCACCGAAGATAGAAAAAAGATAACAAACACCGATGTTCACTGCTGATGTACTACCAACGTTCACTGAAGGTAGGAAGAGAAAATATCAAGTTTTCCCCAAAGTTCTGGTGTTCTACCACGAATGGGTCTCAACTTCTTCTTTAACCAAGGAGATCTTCCTGGAAAGGGTAAAAGTAACATGTCTCAAATAAAGAGACTTCCACTTATTGTGCAAAGAGGAATGACTTTCTGGGGATAGAAATATGACATCCCGGGGAAATGCCACAGTATTCCTGCTGAGGAGATAAGGTCTTCTTGTGCAAAATAAATGCACGAGCAAAAACTCAAAGTTTTCAGGAATCCATAATACATGATATCGTCATGCAACCACAAATCCAATTCAGAAATATACCGCAGCAAGACGGCTAAAGCAGATTTATCCTTTGAGAAATAAAATCAAGAGGGAAGATCAAATTCAACTTAAGCAAAGAGCGTTGCAGGAAAGGTCAGAATATAATGTCGATGAATGATAATTTTAGCAATGCATGATGCATGTATGAATGTATGAGCACTATTGTGCATATGTTGATAAAGAGATACATAATCAGTGCAGACAAATGAAACTGCTCCAGTTATTAACAATCATTGGGCTAAGCTTCAACCAGAAAGATCAATCCAGGAAAGGGTAAAAGCGACTGCGGAAAACGAACTTACTGCCTGCCTTAACTTTACTAAGGAGAAACATAATCCGGATGTAGTTAAATCAAACAGATACCAGGATAGAATATCATGCTTCTAGTTTCATCGGAGAAACACTTTTCCAAAAGCAACATGCTTATCGGAGATTGCAAGATCAACCTCCAATAAAGTAGACAGACGTCGGAACAACCAAACCTCACTGGGGAATTCAAGCCTACCTCCCAGGAGAAAAACTGCAGATTGGAAATTTTCATCACGAATACCCATCCCAACAAGAGATGCCCTGGGATAACCTTCCCGGGAAATCAAGAAGCCAACACTGTAAAAGAGCAACACCTTAGCACACCAAGGGAAAAGAACTTTTCATCAGATAAGGGAAGACTTCGCTGGGAAACTGGGACGGAGGCTTCTGACCATGCAAACCCAAAATCAAAAGCGAAACAAGACTTGACTGGGGATAATGGGATCACCAACCCAATACTGTACCTTGTACCCACTAATATCATTTTTAACTATCTGAGAACACACAAAGATTGCGCACACCAGCAAAATGGCCCGAGGAAACCTTTATGAAGGAAGTAAATCTTCTTAAAGCAACCAGACTTTGTTCATCCTCGGAATCACCATTTTTGTTTTCATTGTTTCATCACAAATCCCAAAGTAAATTGAATTGTAAAGATCTCTTCTCTTTTCTTTTGAAAAGTTAATTTTGCTTTTTAATCTCTTTGCTTTAAAAGTTATTAACAATAATAAATGAAGTCTTTGCAAGCTAAATAAAAATAAGAACACAAAGAATTGGCGAAAAGCTCGAATTTCATTAATAGAATGGTAGTCTGTGAATGGCGAGACTCCATGGATGATTACAAAGTTTGGGAAATGGTAATACATAATGGAAAAGATACATTGAGATACAATGACCACTATCCCCCCTAACAACTTTTGAAATCCTGAGCAGCAACATTCGTTGAAGTATGGTGAGGATCCGAGAAGATTGTTGCTTCAATGATCAAGTCTCATCTGACGTAGTTACTTGCCAAGAAAATCCCTAATTTTTGCCTAAGCTGCCCTTGCGGGTTTTCAACTTAGCGGGAATTTTATTCTGTTTATCTCTCTAATTTTTGCCTAGACCGCCCTTTCGGGTTTTCGGCCTACCGAGACGCTCCTTTTTGCCTAAGCCGCCCTTTCGGGTTTTCAACTTAGTGAGTTGTTCTTTTATTTCTTTAGGCGAAGTATTTCTTGATTGCGTCAGCATTCATGGGACATGGGAACTCCTCGCCATCCATAGTTTCAAGAATTAATGCACCACCAGAGAAGGCTTTCTTGAAAACATACGGGCCTTCAAAATTGGGAGTCCACTTGCCCCTAGAATCAGCGTTGAAAGACATGATCTTCCTGAGCACAAGGTCACCTTCTCTGAATTCACGAGGTTTGACCTTTTTATCAAATGCTTTCTTCATTCTTTTCTGATATAACTGCCCATGACACAAAGCTGTCATTCTCTTCTCTTCAATCAAATTCAATTGGTCAAACCTGTTCTAAACCCATTCAGCCTCTGACAATTTGGCTTCCATTATCACACACAACGATGGAATCTCTACCTCGACAGGGAGTACAACTTCCATTCCATACACTAAGGAAAATGGGGTTGCTCCTATTGAAGTGCGAACAGATGTTCGATATCCATGCAGAGCAAAAGGGAGCATTTCATGCCAATCTTTATAAGTGACAACCATTTTTTGGATAATTCTCTTGATATTCTTATTAGCAGCTTCAACAGCCCCATTCATCTTTGGCCTGTATGGAGATGAATTATGATGGACAATCTTGAATTCTTTGCACAGTTCTGTCATCATATTGTTGTTCAAATTTGAGCCATTGTCAGTAATGATTCCGCTTGGCACACCATACCGGCATATAATATTGTTTTTGATGAAACACACTACCACATGTTTGGTAACATTGGCATATGAAGCAACCTCTACCCATTTGGTAAAATAGTCAATTGCTACCAAGATGAAACAGTGTCCATTCGAAGATTTGGGTTCTATCATCCCAATCATGTCAATACCCCACATAGAGAAAGGCCATGGGGAGGAAATCACATTGAGAAGTGTCGGAGGCACATGGATCTTATCTGCATAAATCTGGCATTTATGGCACTTCTTTGCAAATTTGTAACAATCGGATTCCATCGTCAACCAATAATAACCTGCCCTTAGCATCTTTTTAGCCATTGAATGTCCATTAGCATGAGTGCCAAATGAACCTTCATGAATCTCATGCATCAACATGTCTGCTCCGTGTCTATCCACGCATCTGAGCGAGATCATGTCAAAATTTATTTTGTATAACACATTTTCACTGAGGAAGAAACTTCTAGCCAATCTTCTCAATGTCTTTCTATCTTTCTTTAACGCGCCAACCAGGTATTCCTGAGTTTGAAGAAAATGTTTGATATCATAATACCAAGGTTTTTCATCTGCTACCTCCTCTGTTGCAAACACATGAGCGGGCCTATCTAGCCGTCGAATTGTAATTCGGGGTATATCATTCCAAGCACCTACTTGGTACATGGAAGCCAGAGTTGCCAGAGCGTCTTCCATTTGATTTTCATCTCTAGGAATGTGATGGAATTAAACTTTATTGAAGAAGGGTAGTAATCTTATAGCATAATCTTTGTAAGAGATCAAGCCAGGGTGACGAGTGTCCCATTCTCCTTTAATCTGATTTATTACCAAAGCTGAATCACCATATATATCTAGAACTTTGATTCTAAGATCAATAGCTTCTTCAAGATCCAAGATACAAGCCTCATATTCCGCCATATTATTAGTGCAATCAAATGTTAACCTCGCGGTAAAAGGAATATGCGATCCATGAGGTGTAACAATCACAACACCAATTCCTTTACCGTAAGCATTCACAGCTCCATCAAATACCATACTCCAATGAGATTCAGGGTCGGGGCCCTCCTCAGGCAGTGGTTCATCACAATCTTTCACTTTCAAGAACATCACATCTTCATCAGGAAATTCATATTCTGCAGACTGATGATCTTCCACTGGTTGGTGAGCAAGATAGTCTGCCAATACACTACTTTTAATAGCTTTTTGAGTGTGGTATTCAATATCATATTCAGATAACAACATCTGCCAGCGGGCAATTCTCCCAGTGAGAGCAGGCTTTTCAAAAATATACTTGATTAGATCCATTTTGGAGATCAACCAAGTAGTATGATTCAACATATATTGCCGCAAACGCTTTGCCGCCCAGGCCAAAGCACAACATGTTTTTTCTAACGTAGAATACCGCGACTCACAATCAGTGAACTTTTTGCTGAGATAATAAATGGCAAACTCTTTCTTCCCCATTTCATCCTGTTGTCCCAGAATATAACCCATAGAATTATCTAACACTGTCAGATATATAATCAACGGTCTTCCTTCTATAGGAGGGAGCAAGATAGGAGGTTCAAGCAGATATTCTTTAATAATTTCAAATGCCCTTTGGCAGTCATATGTCCACACACAACCTTGATCTTTCTTAATAACTTAAAGATCGGTTCACACGTCGCAGTCATGTGGGAAATAAACCTGAAGATATAATTCAAACGCTCGAGGAAACCCCTGACTTGCTTTTCAGTTCTTGGTGCTGGCATTTCTTGAATTGCTTTGACTTTGTCAGGATCAACTTTAATTCCTTTCTGGGTAACAATAAAACCCAACAATTTCCCCGATCTAACTCCGAAGGTGCATTTATTTGGATTCAAGCGGAGACGATATTTCCTCAAACGCCGAAATAACTTCAACAAATCATCTATATGCCCTTCTTCAGTTTGGGATTTGGCAATCATATCATCGACATATACTTTGATTTCTTTGTGCATCAGATCATGGAATAGGGTTGTCATAGCCCTCTGGTACGTTGCACCAGCGTTCTTCAACCCGAAGGGCATCACTCTGTAACAGAATGTTCCCCAGGGTGTGATAAACGTTGTTTTTTCCATGTCCTCTGGAGCCATTCTTATTTGATTATACCCAGAAAATCCGTCCATGAACGAGAATACCTTGAATTTTGTTGTGCTATCCACTAACATGTCAATGTGAGGCAATGGAAAATCATCTTTTGGACTAGCTTTATTTAGATCTCTGTAATCTACCCACATGCGGGCTTTTCCGTCTTTTTTCGGTATTGGGACAATGTTGGCAATCCATTGAGGATACACTGACGTCACAAGAAAACCAACATTAATCTTCTTTAGAACCTCCTCCTTTATCTTTACTGCCATATCTGGATGGGTTCTTCTCAAATTTTGTTTAACTGGCGGACACTCTGGCTTCAACGGCAAACGATGTTCGACAATGTCTGTATCTAGACCAGGCATATCTTGATAAGATCAAGCAAAAATATCCACATACTCTTTCAACAGCTCAATCAACCCGCTCTTTACATCAGGATGCAACAATGCTCCAATCTTAACCTCCTTCGGGTCTTCTTCTGAACCCAAATTAACTACTTCCAAAGGCTCCTTATATGGCTGAATGGTATTCTCCTCGTGCTCAAGCAACCGTGAGACCTCTTCTGGAATCTCATCATAATCTTCTTCTTAAGCTCCAAACACAGGACAATCAAAGTTGGGAGAGGGTGCAGGGTCATTGTATTCAACGGGTTTTTTAATTAATCTGCACATGTGATTTATGATTGCTTTTAGAAACTGACACATATAACAAGTGATCATGCAGATTAATTTTCAGTTATTATTTATTTTGAAAGGTTTTTTTTATTACCATTTCCTAAGAAAAATGCAGAAAATAAAAGACATAATTTTGGAAGCAAAGACAACTTTTATTAATGATCTTATCAATTATAGAAAACAAATAAGCCCTACAACATTAATACTTCCATCTTGGGCAGAGTGAAAGCTTTTCAAAAGAAAGAAACAAATTAACAAAACAAATTACTTTGAAACATGTATGCAAGAAGGAACATCAATGGTGACCCAGTTCTGAACTCGGACTCCATGCGTCACATAATTCGGTACTTCCTGCTCTGCTTCATCCTCTTCAACAACATTAATTCCGGAACCAATTGGGTGGAGGTAGCCTCCGCTATGGAAAACATCATGATAACTGTTCACAGAAGACTTTGACTTCAAACTTTCGCCTTTGCCATTCCTCGAAGAGAAACCTAAACCAGCTCTGCTTTTGTTCATGGGTGGATCCACAAGTCGTCCCCAAACTGCATTAGGACCATTGCGCACAACCTGCTGCGCATCCTTCAGTGAGACCACATAATTCTCATTCTTCCTTATGTTTTCAATGGATAGGGCTTAGAACTAGGTTCCAACAGTAGCCTCATCCGCTTCTACAATACTGAAAGAGGAAAGATGGGATATCAATAATGCCTGCTCCCCATTTACGATCACTACGTTCCCTTCACGCACAAATTTCAGCTTCTGATGCAGAGTTGAAGTGATAGCCCCTGCTTCGTGTATCCATGGCCGTCTAAGCAAATAACTATATGTGGGAATAATGTCCATTACCTGGAAAGTTATCAAGAATAAGTGTGGTCCTATATGGATGGGTAAGTCCACTTCACCAATGACGGATTTCCTCGACCCATCGAAAGCTTTCACAATGATGCCACTCGGGCGCATAGGTGTTCCCTGATACTTTAACTTCATGAGGGTACTTCTCGGTATAACATTCAACGCGGATCCGTTATCAATTAGCACATTAGATAGCGAGTCATTCTTGCAGTTCATGGATATGTGGAGGGCTAGGTTGTGATTCCTCCCTTCATCCGGTAACTCATCATCGCAAAAACTCAAGTTGTTACATGATGTAATGTTTCCAATTACACTGCTGAATTGATCTAACGGCATGTCATTCTCTACAAAATCTTGGTCTGGTACTCTCATCAATGATTCCCTATGAGCGGAGGAATTCATTAGTAATGCCAGGATGGATATCTTTGAAGGAGTCTGCAATAGCTGATCTACAATTTTGTAGTCGCTCATCTTAATTAACTTTAAGATATCATCCACTTCTTTCTCCAATGTGGCTCCACTAGTCTCTCCTGCTGCCTTCTTAGGCTCATTGTTCTCAGTAATTTTCTTTCCAGCAACAACATCTTTTCAAATAACCGACGCAAACACACGACCACTACGGGTCACCCTGCTATTATCAGCTATATTTCCAACATCTGGAATTGGCTGGATGGGAACTTCCACCCTGTCTTCTAAGATTGTAGCATTGTACTTGTAAGGCACAACCTTGTCTGATTTATAGGGATATGGACCTGGCAGACTAATTACCAATGGGGTAACAGCTGGCTTGCTATGGTACTCCACCTCTAGATGAGCGGGTGCACCAAAACAAGGTACAATGACGTTTACACCTTCCTCAACACAATCAGCTCTAAAAAGGTCATTTCCGGCAAACAAATCTTCGTCTGAAGAGAAATACTCATCCGTGGAGGCATACTCTTCCTCTAACTCTTCTTCCATCAAACAAACTTCAACCATATCAATCTCGTGATAATCATCTCTTTGATCTGTGATCTTAATAGTTCCATTGTCTAACAGCAATTGAACACCCTCTCTCACAATAGAACATCCTCGGGGGTCTCGACAGCAAACCACGCAAGATCCATATTGGTGTTCCACCTGTCCAGTAGTACGGAAAAAAGTGGCATGCAACTGTACGAGATCTTCATTCAAATGTTCCACTTCAAAAATTCTGAATTCACCCGGACATCCAGAAACCATATTCACTTCCTCCTCATATTCTGCCCTAGGCCTGATTATATGGATTAAACCTTCGTCCATCATCTCCTATAAGTCAGCCTTTATCTTCTCACAGCCCTGGATATTTGTACTGCAAACAACACAACCGACGTGGTCATGTGTATAATAACTAAATTCACAGAGGTTTGTGTGCATCTTTACCAAATCCCCTCTAACCAGATTAATGTCAAAAATCCGTAAATCAACGGGACAACCGACCACCATATTCATAGCATTCACTCCCCCGTGCTTGGGTAGAGGATTGTCCTTCACATTAGGTCCCACGTCTTTAAAAGATGATATTCCAGACTTCACCAACCTTTGCACTTCAGTCCTCAAAGGATAACAATTTTCAACACTATGCCCTGGTGCTCCCTGATGAAAGGAACACGTCTGGTCCTCTTTGTAATACCAAGGTAATGGTGATGGTACTGCTGGAGGTGGTCGTGTCTGGACCAACTTCTTCTGAATCAATGCTGGTAATAGCTCTGTATAACTCATGGGAATAGGGTCATAATTCTCCCTTCTCTGACCATTCCCCTGGTTCCCCTGCTGGGACTGTCTTTTGATAAGCAACGGTAGTTGGAGCGGCATTCATAACAGGAGTCACTGAAGCGACTTGCTGGTGACGCTGAAAATTCCTTCTAGGAGCATTCACTCTCCTCTCTTGTATGAAAGCATTGGTATCCCCTTCTTTCTTCTTTGCAAACCCATAAGCTGGCTTCTTCACACTTCCGGATCCTTCACCCTTTGTCAAACGGCCTTCTCTTACTGCCTCTTCTAGGCGGACACCATTCCTACCATCTCTGTAAAATCACTTGGGGCACTTGCTACCATTCTTTTGTAGTAGAAAGCACTTAGCATCTTCAGGAAAATTTTAGTCATTTCTTTCTCCTCCATAGGAGGAATCACTTGTGCAGCCACTTTGCATACTCCTTGAACGATTCTCTGTCTTTCTGAACCATGGCCCTAAGCTGGTCACGATCGGGTGCCATATCCACATTATACTTGTATTGTTTTATGAATGCTTCTCCCAAATCATTAAAGGTATGGATGCCGACATTGTCTAAACTCATGTACCATTTCAACGCTGTGCCGATTAGACTATCCTGAAAAAAGTGAATCAGCAGACGCTGATCATCGGTGTGGGTAGACATTCTCCTTACATACATCACCAAGTGAGCACGAGGGCAAGTGTTGCCCTTGTACTACTAAAACTCAGGGACCTTGAATTTAGCAGGCACTTTAACATTTGGGACCAAACACAGCTCATTCACGTTCTGCCCAAACAACTCTTTTCCCCTAAGAACCTTCATCTCTTTTTGCATTCTATCAAACCGCTCTTGGAAATCATCCATTCTATCAAACAGGAGGTGCTGGAGTAACAACATTTGGAACCACTGGAGCATCTTGGGGACCAAGATTGAAACTTTCAGGTGCAAAATTATCCGGCATTCCCCACGAATAACCCTGAGGCATGCGGTTATGAACGGCAGTTGGAGTAACGGATACGGGAACAGAAGGAACTTCAGCATTTGCCCTTGTTGGTTGAGGTTGAACACTCGGTGGCTGATTCTGAGAAACCACCAGAGCTTCCATCAAAGTATTCAAATTGGCTAAGCCAACCTTCAAAGCATAAACTTCTTCGCATAGCTTGCGATTCTCCTGTTCCAAATTGTCCATCTTCTTTTTGAAGTTAGCCCGAGTGTTGTAGTGATGAGTCAGCTTGCTGTTGAAGTAAAGAAGCTGGGTAAGGAACCTGGATATGCATAATAAATGCAAGAAATATGTGCAATATGATGCATGATATGCAATGCTCGTGATTATTTTTATTTCATCATTTGATATTTCAAGGGATTTAAGATTTATAGACATATTGCAAACATCAAAATAATAACGCATTTTAAATACTGAATTTTTTTTATTATAATAACTCCAAAATGGATTACAAGTTTCAATGATCCCAAGTACAAGATGAAAATACAATCTAAAGCCATGGGCAAAATATATGATAGAGATCAATCTGTACGCTGGCGCTTCCCTGTGAGCCTGGAAATCTGAGCCCTCAACCTCTGGTTTTCTTCTACCTGTCTGATGGCAACTTCCTTCCAATCATCTAAAGCAGGAAGTGAGTGATCAATACCTGTTTGAGGCTTAGGAGAAAATAAATCCCCTTGCCTCTCCATAGACTCTACTGCTCGACTCTCAAGGATCTCGATCAAATCATCTTTCTCTTTCAAGTCTTCTTTGTAGGAACTCTCTAAAGTCTGGAACTTGTTCTTCCAAGCATCTCTTTCCTGTTGCATCCTGACCAAAGCGAGTTGCAGTTCTTCTACATCATCTAACAAAGGAGGAGTGGTCTTCACAAATAGGTCAGGCATGGGTGTCTCCCGAGTATACAACATCTTTAACTGAATGACTCTCGATCGGACCCACTGAAGATATGGATTCAAAGAAACAGCACCCCTAGGTCCCAAATCCTTCCTACTCTTCTTATGAATGTGACGCCAGGCCTTCGTAATCTGCTCCTTAGCTTCCCTGTGGTCTTCCCCTTCCTTCAGAAAGAAACCACTCAAATAAATACTGTTCGGTTTATCCCTCATCGGATAACCAAGCTGTCGCCGTGCAAGAACAGGGTTATAGTTAATTCCTCCCTTTGTACCAAGAAGAGGTATATTGGGGAAACTACCATAATTGTCAATAATCTCCACATCTTGATAAGCTCGATGATACCAATCAATATCCGAGTGAGTAAGTGCCATGATCTTAGGAGGCCAACGGGGCTCCTTCTTGACATCCCAAAAAGCATCAGACTGAGGCATATGAGAGATGAACCATCGGTACAACAAAGGCGCGCAACAGATATTCATTCCCCCATGATAAGAACTCCGAAGGTGAACAGAGTAATAAGCATCACCCAACAGTGTAGGAACCGGGTTTCCAATCATTAAGATCCTGATAGCGTTAACGTCGACAAACTTGTCCACATTAGGAAATAAGAACAATCCATAAGCAAGCAGAGCAAATATGGCTTCAAAAGCAACCGTACTCTTCATTCTGTCAAAGTAACGAGCTTTCTCCAATAAGAACTGAGCTGGTAATCCTCTAATCCCTCCTTTGGTAGTCATATGGGCTTCCACCTCAGACTTCCCCAGATGAATCAAAGCAGCAATCTCATGTGGTTTTGGCTCACCCTCTAAACCAGTAAAAGGAACACGATCGGTAACAGGTAAATCCAATAGATGAGAATACTCCTCCAGTGTAGGCATCAACTGATAATCGGGAAAAGTAAAGCAGTGATACATCGGAGGAGTAGAACAGACTATCCTAAAGCATGAAGTAAAAGCTAGGGATAAGGACCATCTAACCAACAAGAAGCCAAAACTTGACATTATGAGCCAAGATAGAATTCCCATTCTTTGGATTGGAACTAAGCAAGCAAAGATACTAGACCTCTTGAGAGAAATAATCTTCAAGTGTATTAAGTCTTCACAAAAATTGGGCAGAGTAACGGCTGTATAAGGGTGAATTCCAGATTACAAACAAGGGATGTAATCACAAAAACCTGCACACAAAAACAAACAAGCAACCCAATGTCTTGAGGTAAACCTCAAGAACTCCAGACAAAATAATCAAATAAGATCACAAGGTCTCCAAGATAGGCCAGGGTTTCTAATCCTAAGTCCAGAAAAGTCCACTGCTCCATAATGCCAAGGATAGTAACCAAATAGTCCAAGTACCATTAAATTTTTTTTAGGGTTTAAGTTGATTATTAAGTATCTTAGAAAAAGAAAAGAAGAGCTCAAGTGAGCAAAGTAAAAATGACAAGAATAATAAATGCTCAAATGAGCAAAGATAAAAATGGCATGAAATGTAAAATGCTAAAAGTAAATGGTACATAAAGCATAAAAGAATAAAAGCATAAAATAAATAAGTCAATAATTAGTGGTTAGTTGGACGACCATCTTGAAACTTGCATTTGGAACTCATTAGAGGATTGGTAGAACCAAAGCCTCCACACAACAAGTTGTATTTGCTTTTTGTCAAGTATATCATCCATTTGGAATTCTCACAAGTACCATTTAATGATCAACGATGTTTAAGGGATCCGCGTTGACCAAAGGTGTTGTAGATCCATTAGAGGATTGGTAGAACCAAAGCCTCCACACAATGAATCTCAAGGTTATTGGATCAAAGAGATCAAATTAACATACTTGGGCTTGCAATCATAAGTTTGGGCCACGAATGATCATTTATTCGAATCAGGACAAAATTTAGCGCTATGTTAAGCAATCGTAAGTGGACTTATATAAAAGTCACACCTATTTTGAGTCCGGTCAATAGAAATCTATGCACCATTTGTTTTGAGACATGATATAGAGATCATGCTCCAACAACATTTAGTGCAATGAGAAGGGATGAGATGGAGGGGAATTAGGGTAAAAAGAGAAACCACATTTGAATTAATATTTAATCAAACTATTATTAAAATCATTCATCCATTTTTTTGTGGAATTAAACTCAACACCATGGATCCAATGATGTTAATAAATCCATGACCAAAAAATCAACCCAAGACAGCCAGAAAATATTCACAAAATAATAACACATTTAATATATACATTAAAGGGTTTTTAAAAATGTTTAAAAAATGGAAAATAATGAGAAAAATGTAAATTATATTCAAATTAATCAAGAAATGAAAAATATAACCATAGGAAAATCAGAAAAGGTGCCAAGTAATTTTACAAAAAAATTGAGAATTTTTAAAAGTCAGAAACTATTTTTAAAAATTAAAATAAATGGGTAAAATAAACAAAAATAGCAAAAAATAGTAAAGTCAGAAACAAAAATAAAATAAGGTCACCAATATTTGTCAAAATATCATTGGATCATTCCATAATTTTTTCAGAATTTAAAAATGTGTAAAAGTATTTTTTTAACATTTTAAATCAATCAAATAAGTGTAAAATTCATAAAAAATACCAAAACACAAAATTAAATTGTGAAAAAATAAAAATCAGAAAGAGAATAATCAAAAATATTTTTCATAAATGTTTTGGATTTTTTGGACTAAAAATGAATTTTCTATGATTTTTTGAAATTTGAAACAATTAAAATATAAAAATCAGAAAAAGAAAATAAAAGAAAAAGATGTGGACCATTGGATGAGAGTCAAAACGCGTTAGTAATCAAATCCAAAGGATCTGGCACGCTGTGCATATCATGGTCTTTAATGAATAATGTACAAAATCATTTATAAAATCAGAATTAAAAAAAAACAAATGTCACGCTTTCATTGGTTAGAAGGTGACACGTTGGTCATCTTCAACCTCTAGCCCTCATGAATTGCAGGTCTCTCAAACTGTAAAATTAGAAGCTCAGACCTATGTGTTGTACCCCAAAATTTGCCCTCGTATTTTTCACAAGAAATCACAGCTTCAGGCGTTTCCTGATTTTTTCAAACTGGCTCAAGAATCGATCAAACAGACTTTTCTCGCCAGTCAGATAAAATTAGGGTTTTATTGATTTTCATGGCTCTGGAACAATTCAAACAGTTTGCTTAGGGTTTTGGTTGATTTTGGTTCAGCTTCGATCAGGCAAACGCTTCTTTGGCATTTGATCAGAATCAGGGTTTTGTGCGCATATCTCTCAAGAAGAGTTGGTTCTATCAATGGTTTTTTTTTAAAATTACTCTGAATTGAGAACTGAGGCTGCTGGTTGTTAATTTGCATTTGTTGGATTTAATCAGTGAAAAGAGGCAGATGGACGTTTTGTTTAATTAACTGTCGCTTGGTTTGAAACTATGCGTTGCTTTGAATAATTGGAGCGTCAGGTTTGTCATAAGACCACAATGTTTACCAATTGATTATTTATTTTTAAGTTAAGATAATTGGAATTTATTTCCATTTTTATTTTAATTTAAGAGTTATAACAATTAGATAAATATCTTGAAAAGAATAAAAAGAATTAATCAAATAAAAGGACTTTTTATTTATCTTTAAATTACTTGTATAATTGTTTTTGTTTACAAAATGTTTACAATAATAATATTACAGTTATTTAAATTTAAATAAAACTATCCTAATATTTTTCTAAGTCTTCAATTCTTCATCTTCCATCCCTTGCTCCCTCTGCCTCATTGGATTCTATCTACAAAAAAATGAGGAAAGAAAAAGAAGTCAGAAGCATATAAATATTTAAAGAGACAGACAGATAAAGAGTTCATCATTAAGAGCAAATGGCCGGGATCAATTCGCCCTCTTTGCAAATCACGGGATTTCTCCCGGTTCACAAAGAGGGATGAAAATGTTTGCAAATAAAAAATGAATGCACAAAGTTAAAAATTGCACATTTCAAATTGGTCAACCAACTGCATAGTTCAAAGCGAGACAGCATGTGCAAATACAAAGTCCAAGTTACAAACTGAATGGCCTAAACCAAGTTCAAATTGCTAAATAAAGTCACAATTTCAAAACTAAGTCCAAAGTCAACAAGCTGCCAAAAGATATCTCAAGATATCAAAGTACCATCAATGCTGTCAAGAAGCACAAAGTGTGGAAAAGAGATATGCAAATATGCAGAGAAAGAGTAGATTGCAAGCAAATTCCAGTTTCATCATTTCCCAGGCCAGTTTGCTTTTTCAGAATTAGTACATGTTAAGCAATATAATATGCTAAAAGTTGTACTGGAGAGAGGGAGAAGAAAGAAAAGAGGTATAGGGTTTACAGGCTTTAGGCAGTAAGAAGGAGAGAAAATATAAAAGCAGCATATCAGAATTCACAAGAGAGGACAGAGATCAGAAGCAAAGAAAGAAAACAACACAAATTGTCCAAGCCTGAAACCTGGTTCAAACTAAAAGCGAAAAACCTGCAAACAGCAGGTCAAGCCTCAAGGCCATAAACCTTTAATCTTCCAAACCAGTATAACCGGCGGAAAAAAAACTCAAGCCTAAACAATAACCTGCAAAGCCACATAAGCTGAACCTGCCTGTCAACCAAACCTGTAATAACTTAAAGTCAAAAACCTGTAATCAAACAAATGGTCCAAGCCTGAAACCAGTATACTCAAAACAACATTAAGCCATAACCATTCAAGGCCATAACCCTTGTCAAAAACCACAAACTGTGAAGCCTGAACTGCTAAAGCTAAGCCTTTCAAGCACACAAACCTGCTAAGCTTTACCTGTAAACAAATAGCCTAAGCCACAAAAGCCTTAAGCCTGATTGATACAGAAGAGGCAACACTAAGGGCCCTCAGAAAACCTTCATCACTGGGCACAAATCATCATCAAGCATACAGATTCAAAAACATACAGAAGCATTCAGAAGCTTTCAAAAGAGGCAACTCAAAGTCAAGCATTGAGGCCCTCAGAACCTAGGGTTCATCATTGGGCTAACAAACCAAAATCATACAACATCAAGCAAAGCAAGCTAGGCAACCAAGTTCAGCAAACAAACATACAAGGCATCGAGGCAACCAGAAGGAAGAGGATAAAGAAGCATTTCAAGGCAATACAGGGTAAGGCTACAAACCCTCAAAGAAAGCCTCCTCATAGGGAAAATATACCAGGCATCAAGTAAATATATCCAAGGCACCAAGCTAGGAAACAAAGGTAGCAACCAGAAAGAGGAGATAAAGAAGTGTACAAAAGCAAGAAGGCAGGCATCAAGGCAACAAAGCAAGAAAAAGAAAGGAAGTTGTATTAGGTTTTTAGCGTGTCATCATCAAACCTGAAGAGGCAAACACGAAGTACCAGATTCCAAACTAGCTCGAACGCCAGCATCACCGTCCATCGCCCTTGGCCGCCTACGCGCCTCCAATCCTATCTTCTCCTCTGTCTCCCAAAAGGTAACATAATTTTCCCTTTTCTTCACACCTCACACAAAATAAACGCATTTAATCAGAACCAATAAACAAAATCATGACATGCAAAACACAATACCCTAACGAGATTGAGACAAAATCTTACCTCGCATGAACCATCGCTCGAGCGATTCATGGACGGAGAAAGAAAGGGATGATGGCGCGGTGGCTCTAGGCGGAGGGTCCCGGTTCAGTAATCTTTATGATGAGGAAAATGAAGAGGAAGGAACAAAGTGAAATGAACAACGGCGCCTCTGTTTCTCTCGAACCCTAAGCCGTTTCCCAAATGAACACAAAACTCACGAACCCTAAAGCAAAAATATTTGTCTCAAGCCTTTGGGCCACAACCCTTTTCACAGCGCCTAAGCCCAAAACGTTTTCCCAATTAACACCTCCCCCCTTTGCTTCTGCTTTGATCAGGTTTGGGCCAAGATGAACCCCCTTAGCCCATTCTTTTTTCTAAATTAATCTTTTTGTACATAAATTATATCCTTTTTAAAACAAATTAATATACTTTTTACCTTAAAACCTTTATACTATTATCATAATACAAGTTATTTCTTTTGTAAATAAAAACATTTTAATCCTTTTCTTTTTTTTAGCTAGTATAACTACTAATATATAAGAAATAAAACTTAAAATATTCTTTTCCTTTTCTTAAATTTTTCTTATTTGTACATGTTCATACATAAAAATAATTCTTAAAATAAATACATTTTCTTTTCTTAAAAATACTTTGTACATTAATACTAAAAAATACATAAAAGAATAGAATTTAAAAAAAAAACATTTTCCTTTCTTTTTATTAAAATACTTTTTTTGTACATATTAAACAAAAATATAAGAATACAAATTAAATCAAACATACTTAATAATGCATTTAAGTTCACATGTTCTGTAACTTGTAAATAATTCTCATTACACTTACACATTCACAATACACGAATACATTTTACATTGATACATCATACATTTGCTTATTTTTGTATATTCGATACATTTACATTTGATCGCAATTCGATTTGGTTGTAATTATTTAAGTCTCATCCCCATTTGTGAGTTTGTACCCCCACTCCCGGATACTATTTGTAATAGCGTAGACTTTAAAATTCCCGCAATTTACCGCTTTCGAATTATACCATGATTAGACCTAGGGTTTGTATGTACATAAAATCAAACGCTAGATAACCTAATACAAAACAAATGCATGAAATCAATACACAATCACACTTGCACCCCCTAGGGTAATCCCACATGTCGCCTTCCAAAATGGGCCATGCTTGCACGTCAAGTTTCTTTGGCAAAGCAATTCAAAATGATCATAAGTCCCTCGATGACGCTTTCGAAAGTTGCCTAAACGGAATGATCATAGTCCCTTCAAGCAAATTGCCAAAGACACTTGGCACCATTGCATTCATGGTCCATACGATGACCCGCGCCCGTCCCGTTAAACATCCTAAACGCAAGATTGTCCACCAAATTCAATGGTGGATCAAAATTGTTAAAAAGGGTTGAAAACATAGAGAAAACCTTTGAGTACAATAGGGGTAGACAACACTATTAGTTACTTGAAATCAACTTGCAAAAACACTTGCCTCCTTTTCAAAAAACCGCACTTCATACACACTTTCAAACAAACTCTCAAAAACATTTTGAAACATCTTTTCGAAAAGATACACACCGTTGCATATACTCAAACACGAGTCATTACAATGGTTGCCGAAACAAAGGCGTCTATTTCAAAAACATTTTCAAAACACACACATACACCACAATTTCAAGCAATTGAAAATCAAGGCAAGTGATCTAAAACCAAGTAACTAAGAGCCCATGGATAACCATGGATGAAAAGGGTGCTAATACCTTCCTTTTTCATAATCTACCCTCCGAACCCACGAAACATCTCAAAAGGTTTTTCCTGTGCTTTTTTAAACCTTTCCTTTAGGATAAAATAAAAAGTCGGTGGCGACTCTTGCTCAACCGAACAAGTGCGGATACAAAACGCAAAACCTCAAGTCAGTTCTCCCACCGTATCACAGAACTGGCGACTCTGCTGGGGATGAAATTCAAAAGTGGGGTTACCTTAGGGTTTAGATCACCTTTACATTTTTGCTTTGATTGCTTTGATTGCTTTACTTTTTGGGTCCTTGTTTGGGTTTGTTGTAAATCCTACACCCGGATTTGGGGCACCTTCTTAGGTAAATAGCAAAAAAAACTGTGAGGGAACTGTGCGGGGTATACTGACATGGTTGAAGCAGTAAGCTATGTTAGTTTGACATATTTGTGAGTACCGGTAACCCTTGAGTTCAATCAAGGAGAGTACGGGGCCGCTGAGTGATATCGTGAAGCACTAACGAACTCTTAGAACCTTAATTGACCATCTTAGCCTTTTTAGGGGTAGTGAGATGAACGACTTTGGTGCAGTCCGAAGTTGGTAGATACTCAATACTACACTCATTTGAGGGTTGTTTTCTTGGAATATTTTGGTCGCCAGTAAGTGGCTAAACCGAAACGATGAACACAGAAAACAATCCAATGATATTGAGCTCCTTAGAACCCGGTTTCTATTTTAGGACAGGATGAGCCAACTAACTTCAAGAGGGTACTTACCTACAACCCCATGAAAGCCTAAACCTAGGGACTTGTTTGCTTTGTGTGAATATGATTGCCTGTATATACACTTACTTGCTTGTGCATACATGTACATAACATCATAACATCATACCATAGCATTTTTCACTAACCTTTTCAAGGATCTTGAGGGTCTGTTGATGCAGGGGTACGTTGAACCAAACGTCTACCAAAGGGCCAGAGGTTCCTCCTCTAAGCTGCCATCAAAGTTCAAGTGCAACAGCTTGAATCAGTGGCTATGACCCACTCGACATGGTGAGCTTGATTCTTGTGGAAAGACATCCACCAGTGCACAGTTCCCCAATAAAAGTTCAAGTGCAACAACTTGAATCAGTGGCTATGACCCACTTGACATGGTGAGCTCGATTCTCGTGGGAAGACATCCACCGATACAAAGTTCTCCAATCCAAGATCGAAGTTCAACCTCTAACATTCTCTTGTGTTTACCCCAAGAGATCCTTGAAAGCATGCATCCACATATCATGCATTGCATCTTGACAGTTTTTCCTGTTTCAGGTTTCCTTACTCTCATACTGTTTATTTCAGTAAGAGATGTCTCTAGAGAGGACCGTCAAGGATATCCAGGACCAGACTGCTCAGCTGCAGGATTTCTTCTTGAACCTGTCTCTAGGGCAAGAAGAAGTGAAAGCTCTCCTCACCAAGGGTTTGGATCAGGAGACTTCAAACAATGCCAGGAGTGATCAGTTGGAGGCACTACAGTCTGAGCTGACAACAATGAGGATCCAAATGATGGGGCAACTGGTGGGCCAAATGGCTCTCATCCAGGATTTGTCTCAAAGACAAGAGGGGCTCCGAGTTCTCATCAACCAACTGCTTCGGGAAAACCAATTGGGGCAAACATCTGAGGTTGAAGAGCAAGTCACCACTCAGCCTCTGTCCACTCAAGAAGACAAGGGGAAGGCTCCTCTGCTTGCTTCAGGGTCACAAGCCCAGCAACAACCTCGCCAGCGTCAACGGGGTAATCGACGTAAGCAAAATACGTCGGGAAGACAGTTCACGGAGACTGACATACCGTCATCTCTGATACTGGAGCGCTTGTTGGAGGTCAATTTGACTGCTTTGAGGGATCCTATCCGGAACCCAAATACCTCCGCTCCTAACTATCATCCCGATGCATTTTGTGTTTACCACTCCTACAGCCCGGGACACGACACTGACGACTGTTGGGCCTTGAAGAACAAGATTCAAGATCTGATCGACATTGGAGTGCTAAGTTTCATGCCGGATGGCGAGATGAAGATCTTTCGTTAAGGGGTTCTCCACCTGAAGTGACGAAGCTCAAACTAAGAGACTTTTGCTTCATTTGAATTTTCAAAGTTGTAATTTCTTCTGTTATTCAAACAATTATCTGTTGATGTTAAACTCTGTTTCATTAATGCATTGCATATGTTTGTCTTGAATTCATCCATTCGTTTTCACTACTCTTATGCTTTTCTTTATGATATTTGACTCTTGATAAAAAGCTGCAAGCCTTTAGAGGGAGGATGACGAAACAATACCACAATCTCATACAGTATGCTTTTGAACAGACCTTGCTGATGATGTACAGGCATTTCTTTCAATTCCCAAACACTGGAGTTATAAGGAAGATAATCCCTAGTCAACCCCTTCGAGCCAAAGAAGTAGGAGTTTTCTGTTCTAAACAATCAAAACCTTTGATATAAACCTGAGGTAGGGTAGTCTCTCAGTTAATTCAAAAGAGAATGCGCGTTGAAGTTGCAAACTCTCAGTTCGTAATACAACGAACAACGAATGACAAGAAAAGCATTCCTTTGGAACCAAAAGACAAGGGTGGTTCCCTATCACATAGGCAGTCAATCTCTCAAAAGAGAAAAGCCCACTAAGCCAAAACCTGTAAAGGAGGCTTAAGAAAGCCGGGGCATCTCGCTGACTGTAATCTCGAAAACGGGAACAGTCAGGCAAAAGTTAGGGATAACAAATCAAAATCAAAATAGTGAGGCCATTACAAATCCTCAATAACATGAAAAATGTTGCAAGAGAAAAAAAAAGGGGATGATGACTGTCTCCCAAATCCAATTGGTGAACCATCACCCAAAAGGTCGTTCCAAACTCAAAACAGAGTGCGACGCACAATTAACTGAGCCCAGGGTTGAAGAACATCACGAAGAGCGGGTGAGTACAAATATACTTTGAGCCTATATCCTTTGTTTCTTAAACCGTGAACCAGGCCACGTTACAACCCTTCAAAAGTCCTAATTGAAGCATGGGTTAATTTGAAAGCATACTGTTACAAAAGGTATCCTGACTCCTGTGAGGCTTTGCTCTAAATCTTGTGTTGATTTGTCTTATAAAAAGTCTTCTGCTAAAAAACGCATTTTTCAAAACTTTGAGACAGACATAAGCTTTGCATTGTTTGAATATCACTGTTCGCATTTGGCTATTTGTTTGACAGCGAAGAAATTCATACAGCGAATGTTCGGAGGAACGAAAACTCTCTCAGTGAACAAAAATCACTTCAAAAAGGATGACACTTCCGTTACAAGTCTCCTATAAAAAAGGGGCATGGCATGTCCCCATCCTGTTAACCTGGGACAGTCCAGTCAAGGTTTCAACAGATCTTTCAAAGTGCAGTTAACCTGGGGCAATCCAGTCAAGATTTCAACAAAACCTCTCAATTGCAGAGTAATCTGATTCAAGACTCATACATCATCACTTGGGGCATTCGAATGTCAAAAGTGTTCAACCATTTCCTTATCACCTCAAAAGATTGGGATAGTTCAAGATGTGACCCAATATCTTGGCAACATTCTATAACTTATCCAAGCCTGCTTTTAGATATAGTTAAGATGTGACCCAGAGGTGGCGACATTCAGCAACTTATTCCAGATCAACACCACTTGGGGCATTCGAATGTCAAAAGTGTTCGACAATTCCTTCATCACCTGTTGGAAGATACGGTCCAGATGTGCTCCAGACACGGTTGCCATTCTGTTAGCTTTCTTAAGTTCCAGATCGACGCCTGTAACGAACCAGGAAAACATCTGTGGACGACTGATTGTGGATCAACACCTGTAACAAGCCAGGAAATTATCTACATCACCACTTGGGGCATTCGAATGTCAAAAGTGTTCAAAAAGCCGATGCAGTTTTACACGGACTCATCCTGAAGCAACCCTACACAGGTTCCTTCTCAAAACCCGATGCAGTTTTACACGGACTCATCCTGAAGCAACCCTACACAGGTTCCTTCTCAAAACCCGATGCAGTTTTACACGGACTCATCATGAAGCAACCCTACACAGGTTCCTTCTCAAAACCCGATGCAGTTTTACACGAACTCATCGTCAGGAAACCCTACACCGGTTCCCTTTCAACCTCAGATGCAGTTTTACACGGACTCATCATGAAGCAACCCTACACAGGTTCCTTCTCAAAACCCGATGCAGTTTTACACGGACTCATCGTCAGGAAACCCTACACCGGTTCCTCTTCAACCTCAGATGCAGTTTTACACGGACTCATCATCAGGAAACCCTACACAGGTTCCTTCTTTCAACTTACAATTCAACACATCTCCAGTCAATTATCCATCCTACCTCCAAATGGCATCTGTAAGCCCATTCTCGAGATCAAGTGCCTACGGCAATCAGAAGATTCTTGCAATCCCCAGCCTGAGAACCTTCCGGAATCTAATTCCCCACAGAGTCAAGTTTCAAAATCCCCAGCGGAGCTAAAACTTCCAACTTCCAATCCCCAAGCAGAGTGAAGACCCTCATTCTCAGCTCCTCACAGAATATTCGAATATTCCCCGGTGAAGATCTCCTCAAGACAGTAATTCCCCAGTAATTTGGCATACAACCCAAGCTTCTGATTCCCCAACAGTGGTCCAAGGACTTCTCGTCTGCAGCAATCAAAAGATTCTTGCCCTCCCCAGCAGCTGTCAAGGAATTGTCCTCCCCGGCAGCAGTCAAGATTCTTTTATCTTCAGCCATCCAGGATTCATCTATCCTCAGCAAGACAGCTCATCAGCTTACATGCGCATTCATCACATTCATGTCATAAACATTAACGTCGCATACATTGCATCACGCATCATGACATTGCATAACGACTAATTCTTTACCTTTTCAGATAAGATCAGTCGACAAACTAAGACCATCATATTCTGAGATTCTTTCTAGATGTAGTTCAGATATGACCCAGACATGGCGACATTCTGATACTTATTCCAGATTCACTCAGAGACAGTTCAGATGTGACCCAGACACGGCGACATTCTAATACTTGTTCTAGATTCATCCAGATGCAGTTTTACACGGACTCATCATCAGGAAACCCTACACCGGTTCCTTCTCCACTTCAAGACTTCTGAAAACAGTTTATGGATTCTTCCCAACACAGGATATTAATCTATCACTTGTTCAGATGCAACTTTTGAAAGAAACAGTTTACGGACGCTTCCCAATAACGGATGCTGATCTATTGCTTATTCAACTCCAACTCCTGAAAACAGTTTACAGATTCTCCAAACACGGATGTCAATCTATTGCTTGTTCAGACCCCCAGTTCAGAGATGTTCCAAAACATGGATACCTTTCTGATACTCGTCCACTCACCAGTGACATACAGTTCAACAATCATTCATAAATGGCATCTTTAAGCCCATTTCCAGATGGCATCTATAAGCCCATCCTCCTACCAGCAGTCACCAGATGACATCTTTAAGCCCATCACCAAATGGCATCTTTAAGCCCATTCCCGCTACCATCACATTACCGAGTGCAAATTTTCTGGGCACTCTAGTGTCCAATCTCCTTTTACCCTCGAGTCGCGAAAGGCAAACTTGCCAATCTAACTCTTCAGGTTCAAGAAGATTGAACAGGGGCAACTGTTGTACCCCAAAATTTGCCCTCGTATTTTTCACAAGAAATCACAGCTTCAGGCGTTTCCTGATTTTTTCAAACTGGCTCAAGAATCGATCAAACAGACTTTTCTCGTCAGTCAGATAAAATTAGGGTTTTATTGATTTTCATGGCTCTGGAACAATTCAAACAATTTGCTTAGGGTTTTGGTTGATTTTGGTTCAGCTTCGATCAGGCAAACGCTTCTTTGGCATTTGATCAGAATCAGGGTTTTGTGCGCATATCTCTCAAGAAGAGTTGGTTCTATCAATGCTTTTTTTTAAATTACTCTGAATTGAGAACTGAGGCTGCTGGTTGTTAATTTGCATTTGTTGGATTTAATCAGTGAAAAGAGGCAGATGGACGTTTTGTTTAATTAAATGTCGCTTGGTTTGAAACTATGCGTTGCTTTGAATAATTGGAGCGTCAGGTTTGTCATAAGACCACAATGTTTACCAATTGATTATTTATTTTTAAGTTAAGATAATTGGAATTTATTTCCATTTTTATTTTAATTTAAGAATTATAACAATTAGATAAATATCTTGAAAAGAATAAAAAGAATTAATCAAATAAAAGGACTTTTTATTTATCTTTAAATTACTTGTATAATTGTTTTTGTTTACAAAATGTTTACAATAATAATATTACAGTTATTTAAATTTAAATAAAACTATCCTAATATTTTTCTAAGTCTTCAATTCTTCATCTTCCATCCCTTGCTCCCTCTGCCTCATTGGATTCTATCTGCAAAAAAATGAGGAAAGAAAAAGAAGTCAGAAGCAGATAAATATTTAAAGAGACAGACAGATAAAGAGTTCATCATTAAAAGCAAATGGCCGGGATCAGTTCGCCCTCTTTGCAAATCACGGGATTTCTCCCGGTTCACAAAGAGGGATGAAAATGTTTGCAAATAAAAAATGAATGCACAAAGTTAAAAATTGCACATTTCAAATTGGTCAACCAACTGCATAGTTCAAAGCGAGACAACATGTGCAAATACAAAGTCCAAGTTACAAACTGAATGGCCTAAACCAAGTTCAAATTGCTAAACAAAGTCACAATTTCAAAACTAAGTCCAAAGTCAACAAGCTGCCAAAAGATATCTCAAGATATCAAAGTACCATCAATGTTGTCAAGAAGCACAAAGTGTGGAAAAGAGATATGCAAATATGCAGAGAAAGAGTAGATTGCAAGCAAATTTCAGTTTCATCATTTCCCAGGCCAGTTTGCTTTTTCAGAATTAGTACATGTTAAGCAATATAATATGCTAAAAGCTGTACTGGAGAGAGGGAGAAGAAAGAAAAGAGGTATAGGGCTTACAGGCTTTAGGCAGGAAGAAGGAGAGAAAATATAAAAGCAGCATATCAGAATGCACAAGAGAGGACAGAGATCAGAAGCAAAGAAAGAAAACAACACAAATTGTCCAAGCCTGAAACCTGGTTCAAACTAAAAGCGAAAAACCTGCAAACAGCAGGTCAAGCCTCAAGGCCATAAACCTTTAATCTTCCAAACCAGTATAACCGGCGAAAAAAAAACTCAAGCCTAAACAATAACCTGCAAAGCCACATAAGCTGAACCTGCCTGTCAACCAAACCTGTAATAACTTAAAGTCAAAAACCTGTAATCAAACAAATGGTCCAAGCCTGAAACCAGTATACTCAAAACAACATTAAGCCATAACCATTCAAGGCCATAACCCCTGTCAAAAACCACAAACTGTGAAGCCTGAACTGCTAAAGCTAAGCCTTTCAAGCACACAAACCTGCTAAGCTTTACCTATAAACAAATAGCCTAAGCCACAAAAGCCTTAAGCCTGATTGATACAGAAGAGGTAACACTAAGGGCCCTCAAAAAACCTTCATCACTGGGCACAAATCATCATCAAGCATACAGATTCAAAAACATACAGAAGCATTCAGAAGCTTTCAAAAGAGGCAACTCAAAGTCAAGCATTGAGGCCCTCAGAACCTAGGGTTCATCATTGGGCTAACAAACCAAAATCATACAGCATCAAGCAAAGCAAGCTAGGCAACCAAGTTCAGCAAACAAACATACAAGGCATCGAGGCAACCAGAAGGAAGAGGATAAAGAAGCATTTCAAGGCAATACAGGGTAAGGCTACAAACCCTCAGAGAAAGCCTCCTCATAGGGCAAATATACCAGGCATCAAGTAAATATATCCAAGGCACCAAGCTAGGCAACAAAGGTAGCAACCAGAAAGAGGAGATAAAGAAGTGTACAGAAGCAAGAAGGCAGGCATCAAGGCAACAAAGCAAGAAAAAGAAAGGAAGTTGTATTAGGTTTTCAGCGTGTCATCATCAAACCTGAAGAGGCAAACACGAAGTACCAGATTCCAAACTAGCTCGAACGCCAGCATCACTGTCCATCGCCCTTGGCCGCCTACGCGCCTCCGATCCCATCTTCTCCTCTGTCTCCCAAAAGGTAACATAATTTTCCCTTTTCTTCACACCTCAAACAAAAGAAACGCATTTAATCAGAACCAATAAACAAAATCATGACATGCAAAACACAATACCCTAACGAGATTGAGACGAAATCTTACCTCGCATGAACCATCGCTCGAGCGATTCATGGACGGAGAAAGAAAGGGATGATGGCGCGGTGGCTCTAGGCGGAGGGTCCCGGTTCAGTAATCTTTATGCTGAGGAAAATGAAGAGGAAGGAACGAAGTGAAATGAACGACGACACCTCTGTTTCTCTCGAACCCTAAGCCGTTTCCCAAATGAACACAAAACTCATGAACCCTAAAGCAAAAATATTCGTCTCAAGCCTTTGGGCCACAACCCTTTTCACAGCGCCTAAGCCCAAAACGTTTTCCCAATTAACACCCCCCCCCCCCCTTTGCTTCTGCTTTGATCAGGTTTGGGCCAAGATGAACCCCCTTAGCCCATTCTTTTTTCTAAATTAATCTTTTTGTACATAAATTATATCCTTTTTAAAACAAATTAATATACTTTTTACCTTAAAACCTTTATACTATTATCATAATACAAGTTATTTCTTTTGTAAATAAAAACATTTTAATCCTTTTCTTTTTTTTAGCTAGTATAACTACTAATATATAAGAAATAAAACTTAAAATATTCTTTTCCTTTTCTTAAATTTTTCTTATTTGTACATGTTCATACATAAAAATAATTCTTAAAATAAATACATTTTATTTTCTTAAAAATACTTTGTACATTAATACTAAAAAATACATAAAAGAATAGAATTTAAAAAAAAAAACATTTTCCTTTCTTTTTATTAAAATACTTTTTTTGTACATATTAAACAAAAATATAAGAATACAAATTAAATCAAACATACTTAATAATGCATTTAAGTTCACATATTCCGTAACTTGTAAATAATTCTCATTACACTTACACATTCACAATACACGAATACATTTTACATTGATACATCATACATTTACTTATTTTTGTATATTCGATACATTTACATTTGATCGCAATTCGATTTGGTTGTAATTATTTAAGTCTCATCCCCATTTGTGAGTTTGTACCCCCACTCCCGGATACTATTTGTAATAGCGTAGACTTTAAAATTCCCGCAATTTACCGCTTTCGAATTATACCATGATTAGACCTAGGGTTTGTATGTACATAAAATAAAACGCTAGATAACCTAATACAAAACAAATGCATGAAATCAATACACAATCACACTTTCACCCCCTAGGGTAATCCCACATGTCGCCTTCCAAAATGGGCCATGCTTGCACGTCGAGTTTCTTTGGCAAAGCAATTCAAAATGATCATAAGTCCCTCGATGACGCTTTCGAAAGTTGCCTAAACGGAATGATCATAGTCCCTTCAAGCAAATTGCCAAAGACACTTGGCACCATTGCATTCATGGTCCATACGATGACCCGCGCCCGTCCCGTTAAACATCCTAAATGCAAGATTGTCCACCAAATTCAATGGTGGAACAAAATTGTTAAAAAGGGTTGAAAACATAGAGAAAACCTTTGAGTACAATAGGGGTAGACAACACTCTTAGTTACTTGAAATCAACTTGCAAAAACACTTGCCTCCTTTTCAAAAAACCGCACTTCATACACACTTTCAAACAAACTCTCAAAAACATTTTGAAACATCTTTTCGAAAAGATACACACCGTTGCATATACTCAAACACGAGTCATTATAATGGTTGCCGAAACAAAGGCGTCTATTTCAAAAACATTTTCAAAACACACACATACACCACAATTTCAAGCAATCGAAAATCAAGGCAAGTGATCTAAAACCAAGTAACTAAGAGCCCATGGATAACCATGGATGAAAAGGGTGCTAATACCTTCCCTTTTCATAATCTACCCCCCGAACCCACGAAACATCTCAAAAGGTTTTTCCTGTGCTTTTTTAAACCTTTCCTTTAGGATAAAATAAAAAGTCGGTGGCGACTCTTGCTCAACCGAACAAGTGCGAATACAAAACGCAAAACCTCAAGTCTGTTCTCCCACCGTATCACACTATGCCATTCGCTTCGTCTCTTCAAGACGAAGACAACCATACCCTCGCGCCATTTTTATATAAACTGTAACTCAAGCAATTTAGAAAGAAAGTTTTGAAAAGGGATTTGAAAATTCATGGTCAAAACGTGCTTCCAGATAAAAGTAAGTGTTGCGACTAGAATCAGGACAATGAGAGCAACACAATGGTATCAAAGTTTTGAAGAATTGATGAAGGAATCTACCTATTGAAGTTGAGTTACAGAGCTCTGAAACTGGACTTCTATGGAGCAATATAGGGCACGATTCTTGAATGTGATTATATGGTTAGCTTCAGGGAAGATCAAGTAAGGTGAATTGATAAAGAAATGGATTTAAAAAGGCTCGAGAATAGGATTCGAAGTAGCTGAATTCTGAGTTATGAAGCAAGTTTGGCAAGGTGATTCTGGTTATCTAAGCTTGGGAAATTGAATGGGGGATGACCCTCTATTTATAGGGAATCAAATGGGATGCTCAAGTGTGTGGAATGATGCAAATTGGAGGGAAATCGTGTGGGTTTGCATCATGAAGAAAGTGTGACTCAAACTTGATCAAAACTCAGCCAAATCATGTGTTTCATGATGCTAATCACTTCTGGCAAGTTGCTAAACATGATTAGAAACAAAAACGCATGGAAATTTTGTGATTAGAAGCCAAAACAAAGATTTCAAAATTCTGACTTTGTGCAAAATTCAGTTTCAAACTACCAAATTCAAATCCATGGCATTTCCACCTCAAGGGGTCTTAGGGCATAATTCTTGATGCTTTGGAAAGATGGGGTAACAAGCTTTGCAATGGAAAAATAATGGAATCAAATGGAGGCTTGAGCTGAAAATTACATGGAGTCAAAGTTGAAGAAAAAGAGTTGACTTTCCATACTTAGAAATATTTCAACTTCTTCTTTAAAAATGACCTATAATCTCTTGCATCCAAACATGGCCTTCCACTTAGAATTTGCTCTTGAACCCAAACGATGGAATGAAGTATATCTCTTGAATGACATTTTGCAATTTGAACCACTCAAAATCTCCAAAAAATGAGCAAGTTATGACTTGTTGAAGTTGGCCAAAAATCATGAAATGACCTATAATCTTTTGCATTCTTAAGGAAACTTCCATCCATTTTCTTACTTTGCACATAAAAGAAGTTATGAAGTGAACACCCTTAAGATCATCATGAAAAAATAATGGGCTCAAGGTGATAAAAATTGACCAAGTTATGGCCATTTGAAGTCACGTATGGAAAATTAGGGATTCATCTAGATGACTTGTAATCTTTCTTCTTCACCAAGTTCCTTCCACATGAAAACTCCTTGGAACTTTTGAAGTGATTTGTTGGTAACTCTTTGAAGAGAAGAATGTATTTGGAATCACTCAAAAATACCAAAAGATGAGCAAGATATGCCCCTTTGAAGTCCAAAACCCTAGCCTCTAGATCAAGAGAATGCTTGGTGGAACTTTGCCAAGTTTGAACAAACTTTTTGTGCCAATATTCTTCCTTTGTGAATAGGAAATGTTGAGGATGATGAGGAGGACCTATGGCCACCAAAACCAAATTCATACCAACTTCAAAACAACTTCAATGGTGAGGTTTGAATCTCTCAAGCTTTTGACTAGGGCATGGAAATAAACTCATGAACCCATGAAGCAAACTTGCTAAACCTCATTGCCTTTACCTACATTATCAACAAGTAAGACAAACCAATATTGCATTTTGTTAATTAGAGAAAAATCAAAGTACAATATCTATGATCACAAAAGCAAATAAATCAAGGTGCTTGGTGACTCATCAAAGAGCAAAGCTAAAGATAAGGAGAAGAACCAAAGTCCCTAATGTGATTTTGTGGTGATTGAAACAATATGGTATGATGAAGGGATCTTAGGGGAAAAAATTGGGGTACAACAAAAGTATTCTGGGTAAATAGGAAGACACTACAAAGGAAATCAGAGGCATTTTGGGCAAGCAAGAAGAGTCTAATACTCAGATCAAGAGCTTGCTGGAAGCGTTGTTCACACGTCTTCCCCCTCCTTCTTAGATTTTCCTTTAAAAATTGTTTATCTATATCTTTTAATTTTACCTCTTTTGTTCTGGAACTTGTCATTGCATCATGTTTTTAATATAATTCATCTCTTTTGGTTCTGATTATATTGCCTTTTTGATAACTGACAAAAAGGGGGAGAAAGTAAGATATTTTCAATAATGGTTTACCGAGACAAAAGTCTCAAACATTATGAATTACTTAACCTCTACTTTTTGAAAAGTTTGAACAGGTACAAATTCTAATAGGAGATGCAGCTAAAACTCTGATGAGAAGGAACTTAAGGGAAGTAATCAACTCAGGTGGAGTTTCTCTTAAACCTTTTGTTCTTTATTTTTAATTGGAAATTCTAGTTTTTGTCATCATCAAAAAGGGGGAGATTGTTAGAACATAGTTTGATTCTACAACCCTTAGTTAGAGTTTTGATGATAACAAATACAAAGAACAAATATGCACCCTAAAAATTATGTTATTGTGTATGCAGAAGTTCTGACCAAAGCAGCATCAGAAGTTAAGCCATAAGAGCTACACGCTAAAGCAATCAGAACATGCGCTAAAGATTGATGACCAGAACCTGCGCTTAAGTGAAGTAAACTCTGATTCTGAACAAGAACATAATAATCCAAGTCATCAATGTTCTAAAGCGTCAGCAGTAGGCAAGGATGTAAGATTCTGAAGCATTACTGATCATTCAAGACATCATCAATTACAACGGCTTCTTTCAGACAGGATCTTCTCCAAATGGAAACCGAGTTAATGTCATTTAACACGCTTGATGATCAACGTAAATCCATTGCCTATATAAACAAGCTCAGTGTTCAAATCATTCACGATTTGCTAAGACAATTCATAAGCATTCAAAAAGCTGCAAGCATTATTCATCATCTTTCCACGCTATAATTTTGTGTAAATTATCACAGTTGTGATAACAGTTTTTGTAACGAAAAACAACAACACACATTCTTGTATCTTTGTTTTAAAACAATGTTCCTTGAGATTAACTGGATTGTGGTTGTACTCAAGAAGACTTTAACAGTTGTTAAAGTAGTGATTGTAATCCTTTTGTGATTAGTGAATTAAGACCTCGTTGGAGAGAGGCGAAATCACCTTGACGGGTGGACTGGAGTAGTTTGAGATCAAACAAACCAGGATAAAAATACTGTGTCATTGCGCTTTTGATTTCAAGTTTTCAATTCAACCCCCCCTTCTTGTGTTTTTCACATCTTCAATTTCAACATTAAGCAAATTAAATCCCAAAAACGAATAGAAAAATCATGAAAAATTATATCTAAATCAAGGATTAACACATCACTATCCACAAAAAATTCCAGCCAAAAATCACAGAAGAATCATTAGAAATTAATTGCTAAAATTGAAGAATAAAGATAAAATTAGAGAGGATTAGGGGGGTGTGGATCTAGAAGAAGTGAGGTTCAACAGCGATAGGCGTCAGGCCCATCCAGTAAGGTCCAAAATTGCTTTTTGTTGAGCAACCCTCAAGCTACTAAAAAACGAAGAACGAGCCTAAGGGAACTAAGCCCAATCCATCACCAAATGTTCTCTACCTTTCAATTATTAATGCAAGGAAATTAATTAAAAATGAAACAAATAAAAAAAGTAATATGAAGAAGAGAGTGTAGAAACAACATCATTTGCAAATTGTTAGGTCTTAGAACTTGTGATGATTCAACTTCTCCTTCTACAACGTGATAATGCATTCTCTCGATACACAACAACGCCGCTTCCAATCAGCTTCATTCTTCCGTCAATTCTTCAACCCGCGATGCTCTTCAAGAACCTCTTCTCCGATCGAAGTCAAACAAAATGAGGTTGTCGTTCTTTGATTGTCCCCGACGTGCTTCTCTGCTAGATATCCTTGCTATGGCTGAATCGGGCGGTACTTCGAAGAAAAGAGGTCAGAGATAATAGGCAGACCCTTCAAACCATGACTTATATGATTTATGATTAAACTTCTTCTTATCTTCTTCTCACTGATTTCGATCGATTCTATTTCTGTTTGTAGTTGATGAAAACGATCAATGACGCGCAAAGGTTGAGGCTCTAGATTGTTGCTCTTTATGGTGAAGCGTTGGAGAAGATGCGTTGTTGATTCATTGTGAGTTGCGGAGGAAATTGCAGAAAACTATAATGGTGATGATGATGATGAAGTTGTTGAAGTCGAGATTAAAGACGCAGTGGATATGGTGAATGAAAGCTCCGCGGTTCTGAGGCCAATTGATGGAGAGTGATGATGGTGATCAAGATGGAGAAAGAGTGCCGAGAGATAAGAGCTTTTTCTTGGTGAGTTTTTGAAGTTTTTCCTCTTTGTTGAGTTTTCTGTATTCTCTGAATTAGTGTTATGAAAAATGAATAGTGAATATTCTTTTTTCTTCTTCTCCATTATGTTATCCTTCTGTTGGATTTCTATTATCCCCTTCATCTCTTCTATTTTCTTTGCTGCTGGAAGTTAGTTAATAAAGTCAGTTGGTTATTCAGTTAGGAGATGAAGAATTTTGTTGGGAGTTAGTTATAGGCTAGTGAGATTTTCTGTAAGGTTAGTTACAGTTGGTTGAATGGGTTAGAAAAGAGGTTAGGGAATTCTGTTTTGCGGTTTTGACAGTTAAGAAAGGGGTTATGGTTAGAAACAGTTAGTTGGAATTCTATAAAGTTAGTTACAGTTGGAGGTTTTGTCAGTTAGTCGGTTCTTTGATAGTTGGTTTTTTGACAGTTAGAATTCTGTTATGGATAGTTTTTTGGAATTTATGGATGTTTGTGAAGTTAGAAGTTGGTTAGTGAAGTTAGAGGCTGTTATAAACAGTTAGAAAATCTGTTAGAAAAATGGTTAGGAATGAGCTGAGTTGGTGCTATTTATGAAGTTCTGGATTTTTGTTATGGCCTGCTTTGGTTTATTGGTTATGGACTGATTTATTATGGACATGACAATGATGTTTTGATGCAGGGCTGCAACTGGTGATATGGTTTTGGACAGCAAGTCATTTGAAGAAAATACAATGGCAAGCTTTTGGTTTTGTGTGACTGAAGCAAGAATTGAAGTCATTAACAATATGAAGGCATAAGTGGAGAAATATTGATGAAGTCATGGCGGGAATAATAGGTTTTAAAGAATGTATCCAATGTATGGCAATGTAACATGATATAGTAGTGGAGATTTTTTGTTTTGTAATTTTGTTATGCTGGAACTTTTGTTAAGATATGATGATAATTTAGATATTGACACGGTGATACACTTGACATACTTTGTATATATCAATCTCTTTATTTATCATTTATTTATTTTGAAAGTGTCAATGGAGTAATAATGTTTTCCTCTTGAATTCCAAGTAAACAAATGATCATTGCTTCTTTGTTCTTAAATGGTTAAAACCCTTGGTGCGTGATGACCATTGACCCACTGTAACTTGTTCCACAAGTAAACTCAACCAGAACATTAATCCATGATTGTCTCTTTTCGTCCAAGATGTTGACAATACTAGACGAAGTCTTGGTTCTTGAAGACAATAATATCCCATTGAATAAATGAAGTTCAACCTTTTGTATTATCGATAACAAAAAGAGAACAATCCCTAATGATAAAACCCTAATCCATGAGAACTCCATGTCCAAATTTAGATGCCTATTTCGCATAAAGCTCATGATCACATGACTTGAGATCCAAGTAGCAAGTGCCTCCTTGTCTGATGAAGAATAATCGTTAAAACCCTGGCTAGCCATGGATAATACCCTCTCTTGATAACCATAACATCACAAATGAACCCTAATTCATGTGGGTATACCATGTATTAGGAAATAGCTCTTAATGCCTAAGCTTGTATCCCTTTTGGATGATTCTTGTAGATATTTCGTGCTGTAAATGACATAAACCATCTCTTGTTTGAAGGATTCCAAATAATGTTTAAGAAGAAGGGCTTCAGATTACATGTATCCAAGCCTTGAGCCTTCATCACATGACCTTGATTATAGGGTTAGAAACTCTAATAACGACCATTGCATCTTCAATTGAGTTAGCCCTGCAAGAGGTGAGAAAACCCTAATCCACAAGTGAAACCCTAGTTCCCTGAAGATTCTCGATCCCCTGTCAAGTTATGTTGTTAATGAATGTATGTAATGTTAAATGACCTAATGGAAGGTATGTATATGATGATGCGTAAGCCAGATGAACACATAAAGGGGTAGGACAAATTTGGGGTATTACAACTGCCCCTATTTAATCGTCTTAAACCTGAAAGTACAATTGGCGCATGCCTTTTGGACGTTCGAGGTAGAAGATAATTAAATACCAATACCAAAAATTTGTTCTGAGAGAAAGTGTGAGTGTTTATTTATTTTCGTGATATTTACTGGGGAAAGAACTTTTCATTTTCTAGTGAAGAGACGGATATTGGAATGATAACGTGGCTTGATACCAATATAAGACAAAGGTTGGTATGACAGGATGGCGGATAAGGTCTATGGGCGACCTACAATCCTAAGGTAAAACATGAAAGTGATTTGTCGGATAACCTAGCCCGTGGGCGATCTCAGGTTCTGAGACAAGATCCATGGGAAGAACCTAGCCAATGGGCGATCTCAGGTTCTAAGGTGATTGATAGAAAGAACCTAGCCAACAGGCGATCTCAGGTTCTAAGACAATCTATAGGAGAACCTAGCCAACAAGTGATCTCAGGTTTTAAGGTGACTGATAGGAAGAACCTAGTCAATAGACGATCTCAGGTTCTAAGACAAGATTTAAGGAAGAACCTAGCCAACAAGCGATATCAGGTTCTAAGACGATCTAAGGAAGAACCTAGCCTACGAGTGATCTCAGGTTCTAAGATGATCTGAGGAAGAACCTAGCCTATGGGCGATCTCAGGTTCTAAGATGATTTGAGGAAGAACCTAGCCAACGGGCGATCTCAGGTTCTAAGGTGATCTAAGGAAGAACCTAGCCAACGGGAGATCTCAGGTTCTAAGATGATCTAAGGAAGAACCTAGCCAATGGGAGATCTCAGGTTCTATGATGATCTATTGGAAGAACCTAGCCAATGGACGATCTCAGGTTCTAAGATGATCTGAGGAAGAACCTAGCCTACAGGCGATCTCAGGTTCTAAAATGATCTGAGGGAGAACCTAGCCAATGGGAGATCTCAAGTTCTACAATGATATATTAGAAGAACCTAGCCAATGAGCAATCTCAGGTTCTAAGATGATCTAAGGAAGAACCTAGCCAACGGGCGATCTCAGGTTCTATGATGATCTATTGGAAGAACCTAGCCAATGGGCGATCTCAGCTTCTAAGATGATATGAGAAAGAACCTAGCCTATGGGAGATATCAGGTTCTAAGACAATCTAAGGAAGAACCTAGCCTACGGGAGATCTCAGGTTCTACGATGATCTATTGGAAGCACCTAGCCAATGGGCGATCTCAGGTTCTAAGATGATCTGAGGAAGAACCTAGCATACGGGCAATCTCAGGTTCTTAAATGATCTGAGGGATAACCTAGCCAATGGGCGATCTCAGATTCTACGATGATCTATTGGAAGAACCTAGTTGTAGCGGTAGAAATGCTCAAGACTAAGCCATTGGATTGACTAGACTTTATACAAATCAAAAGAAAAATCGCCACCGCGCTTTATTGTTTCCAAAGGAATGGGAAAATAGCGAATAACCCAAAAAGGGGGAAAGATTCAAGGTAAGGGGGTTGGTTATGCAAAGGGAAGGTATTAGCACCCTAAACATCTATGGTACTCCGCAGAAACCTCTTTGTAAAATCTGTATCTTTTGGCTATAAAAATGTGTTATATATAAAACGGATGGTGGAGGTGAGAAAAGAAATATATTTTTTATGATTTTTGCACCCGCCGCGGTTGCGAATCTTTAGTGCCTACGTACCACCTTTCGTGCAATAGGGGATCAGGGTACACGTAGTTCCTCTTTTAAAAGTTTGAAACACAAGTGTGTTGGTTAATTTTATGAGATAAAACATCGTCGTCATTGTCCGTGTGGAAAACATACTTACTACCCACAATCATGAGAAAGGAGAATTTGCATCATCTCAAAGTGGAGGATATGGCTTGGATTTTAAAATCAACAATTCCTCACTCAACACCCAAGTGGAAAATATATCTCTTCACTACATATTGTAGAAGTATAGTTGTTTTCATCACTACAAGGATTGACAAGAGTCTAATCTTTTAAGAAAAGTTTAAAGGTAAAAGCCAAAGTGGCAAAATGGTTTGAAATGAGATTGGCTGGCTTTTATTCTTCTCATAAAAAAGGTCAAGGTATTATTAAGTTGATTGGGGTTTATTTATAAAAATGTTTGAAAATGCATGGACATAAGTCCAAGTTTATTATGAAAATGTTTCAAGTTTGAAAACAAGAAGAGTTTCAAAAGGAGGGGGAAGATTTTTGAAATTAAAGAAGATGGGAGGAGTAGAAGAGGCTATCCTAAAGCATGAAGTAAAAGCTAGGGATAAGGACCATCTAACCAACAAGAAGCAAAAACTTGACATTATGAGTCAAGATAGAATTCCCATTCTTTGGATTGGAACCAAGCAAGCAAAGATACTAGACCTCTTGAGAGAAACAATCTTCAAGTGTATTAAGTCTTCACAAAAATTGGGCAGAGTAACGGCTGTATACGGGTGAATTCCAGATTACAAACAAAGGATGTAATCACAAAAACCTACACACAAAAACAAACAAGCAACCCAATGTCTTGAGGTAAACCTCAAGAACTCCAGACAAAATAATCAGATAAGATCACAAGGTCTCCAAGATAGGCCAGGGTTTCTAATCCTAAGTCCAGAAAAGTCCACTACTCCATAATGTCAAGGATAGTAACCAAATAGTCCAAGTACCATTAAGAGTTTTTTAGGGTTTAAGTTGATTATTAAGTATCTTAGAAAAAGAAAAGAAAAGCTCAAGTGGGCAAAGTAAAAATGACAAGAATAATAAATGCTCAAATGAGCAAAGATAAAAATGGCATGAAATGTAAAATGCTAAAAGTAAATAGTACATAAAGCATAAAAGAATAAAAGCATAAAATAAACAAGTCAATAATTAGTGGTTAGTTGGATGACCATCTTGAAACTTGCATTTGGAACTCATTAGAGGATTGATAGAACCAAAGCCTCCACACAACAAGTTGCATTTGCTTTTTGTCAAGTATATCATCCATTTGGAATTCTCACAAGTATCATTTAATGATCAACGATGTTTAAGTGATCCGCGTTGACCAAAGGTGTTGTAGATCCATTAGAGGATTGGTAGAACCAAAGCCTCCACACAATGAATCTCAAGGTTATTGGATCAAAGAGATCAAATTAATATACTTGGGCTTGCAATCATAAGTTTTGGCCACAAATGATCATTTATTCGAATCAGGACAAAATTTAGCGCTATGTTAAGCAATCGTAAGTGGAATTATGTAGAAGTCACACCTATTTTGAGGTCGGTCAATAGCAATCTATGCACCATTTGTTTTGAGACATGATATAGAGATCATGCTCCAACAACATTTAGTGCAATGAGAAGGGATGAGATAAAGAGGAATTAGGGTAAAAAGAAAAACCACATTTGAATTAATATTTAATCAAACTATTATTAAAATCATTCATCCATCTTTTATGGAGTTAAACTCAACACCATAGATCCAATGATGTTAATAAAGCCATGATAAAAAAATCAACCCAAGACAGCCAGAAAATATTCACAAAATAATAATATATTTAATATATACATTAAAGGGTTTTTAAAAAAGTTAAAAATAGAAAATAATAAGGAAAATGTCAATTATATTCAAATTAATCAAGAAATGAAAAGTAAAACCATAGAAAAATCAGAAAAGGTGCCAAGTAATTTTACAAAAAATTTGGGAATTTTTAAAAGTCAGAAACTATTTTTAAAAATTAAGATAAATGGGTAAAACAAACAAAAATAGAAAAAAATTGTAAAGTCAGAAACAAAAATAAAATAAGGTCACCAATATTTGTCACAATACCATTGGATCATTCCATAATTTTTTCAGAATTTAAAAATGTGTAAAAGTATTTTTAAACATTTTAAATCAATCAAATAAGTGTAAAATTCATTAAAAAATACCAAAACACAAAATTAAATTATGAAAAAATAAAAATAAGAAAGAGAATAATCAAAAATATTTTTCATAATTTTTTTGGATTTTTTGGACTAAAAATGAAATTTCTATGATTTTTTGAAATTTGAAACAATTAAAATATAAAAATCAGAAAAAAGAAAATAAAAGAAAAAGATGTGGACCATTGGATGAGAGTCAAAACGCGTTAGTAATCAAATCCAAAGGATCTGGCGCGCTGTGCATATCATGGTCTTTAATGAATAATGTACAAAATCATTTATAAAACCAGAATTAAAAAAAAAACAAATGCCACGCTTTCATTGGTTAGAAGGTGACACGTTGGTCATCTTCAACCTCCAGCCCTCACGAATTGCAGGTCTCTCAAACTGTAAAATCAGAAGCTCAGACCTATGCCATTCGCTTCGTCTCTTCAAGACGAAGACAACCACACCCTCGCGCCATTTTTATATAAACTGTAACTCAAGCAATTTGGAAAGAAAGTTTTGAAAAGGGATTTGAAAATTCATGGTCAAAACGCGCTTCCAGATAAAAGTAAGTGTTGCGACTAGAATCAGGACAATGAGAGCAACACAATGGTATCAAAGTTTTGAAGAATTGATGAAGGAATCTACCTATTGAAGTTGAGTTGCAGAGCTCTGAAACTGGACTTCTATGGAGCAATATAGGGCGCGATTCTTGAATGTGATTATATGGTTAGCTTCAGGGAAGATCAAGGAAGGTGAATTGATAAAGAAAATGGATTGAAAAAGGCTTGAGAATAGGATTCGAAGTAGCTGAATTCTGAGTTGTGAAGCAAGTTTGGCAGGGTGATTCTGGCTATCTAAGCTTGGGAAATTGAATGGGGGATGACCCTCTATTTATAAGGAATCAAATGGGATGCTCAAGCGTGTGGAATGATGCAAATTGGAGGGAAATCGTGTGGGTCTGCATCATGAAGAAAGTGTGACTCAAACTTGATCAAAACTCAGCCAAATCGTGTGTTTCATGATGCTAATCACTTCTGGCAAGTTGCTAAACATGATTAGAAACAAAAACGCATGGAAATCTTGTGATTAGAAGCCAAAACCAAGATTTCAAAATTCTGACTTTGTGCAAAATTCAGTTTCAAACTACCAAATTCAAATCCATGGCATTTCCACCTCAAGGGGTCTTAGGGCATAATTCTTGATGCTTTGGAAAGATGAGGTAACAAGCTTTGTAATGGAAAAAGAATGGAATCAAATGGAGGCTTGAGCTGAAAATTACATGGAGTCAAAGTTGAAGAAAAAGAGTTGACTTTCCATACTTAGAAATATTTCAACCTCTTCTTTAAAAATGACCTATAATCTCTTGCATCCAAACATGGCCTTCCACTTAGAATTTGCTCTTGACCCCAAAAGATGGAATGAAGTAGATCTCTTGAATGACATTTTTCAATTTGAACCACTCAAAATCTCCAAAAAATGAGCAAGTTATGACTTGTTGAAGTTGGCCAAAAATCATGAAATGACCTATAATCTTTTGCATTCTTAAGGAAACTTCCATCCATTTTATTACTTTGCACATAAAAGAAGGCATGAAGTACACATCCTTAAGATCATCATGGAAAATTAATGGGCTCAAGGTGATAAAAATTGACCAATTTATGACCATTTGAAGTCACATATGGAAAATTAGGGATTCATCTGGATGACTTGTAATCTTTCTTCTTCACCAAGTTCCTTCCACATAAAAACTCCTTGGAACTTTTGAAGTGATTTGTTGGTAACTCTTTGAAGAGAAGAATGTTTTTGGAATCACTCAAAAATACCAAAAGATGAGCAAGATATGCCCCTTTGAAGTCCAAAACCCTATCCTCTAGATCAAGAGAATGCTTGTTGGAACTTTGCCAAGTTTGAACAAACTTTTTGTGCCAATATTCTTCCTTTGTGAATAGAAATTGTTGAGGATGATGATGAGGACCTATGGCCACCAAAACCAATTTCATACCAAATTCAAAAACAACTTCAATGGTGAGGTTTGAATCTCTCAAGCTTTTGACTAGGGCATGGAAATAAACTCATGAACCCATGAAGCAAACTTGCTAAACCTCATTGCCTTTACCTACATTATCAATAAGTAAGACAAACCAATATTGCATTTTGTTAATTAGAGAAAAATCAAAATACAATATCTATGATCACAAAAGCAAATAAATCAAGGTGCTTGGTGACTCCTCAAAGAGCAAAGCTAAAGATGAGGAGAAGAACCAAAGTCCATAATGTGATTTTGTGGTGATTGAAACAATATGGTATGATGAAGGGATCTTAGGGGCAAAAATTGGGGTACAACAGCTGCCCTTATTTAAGTTTCTTCTATCCGGAGATACGAAGGTTAAAAATCTTCGTGTCGACGTGATCGAAGATACTTAAATATAAAACAAACCCTGTTTTTGGCCCTAAGATGCCATGAAAATGTTTATGCATATGAATGCATATGAATGGAACAGAAGAGACGTAAAGTAGCATTGGGGAGGCAACACAAAATGCAGAAGCAAAAGAGCAACCCCACCAGGAAAATAAATCACTGGTAAACTACGAGAATAGAATCAAAGAGGAGGATAACAAGCATCGGCGTTCACTACCGATGTACTATCGTCGTTCACTGAATATATCATACCACCACTGTTCACTGACGATGAACTATCAACGTTCACTAAAGATAGCAAAAAGATAACAAACACTGACGTTCACTGCCGATGTACTACCAACGTTCAGTGAAGGTAGAAGGAGAAAATATCATATCACTGCCGTTCACTAACGATGAACTATCAACGTTCACTGAAGATAGCAAAAAGATAACAAACACCGACGTTCACTGCCGATGTACTACCAACGTTCACTGAAGGTAGAAAGAGAAAATATCATATCACAGCCGTTCACTGACGATAATGTTCACTGAAGATAGCAAAAAGATAACAAACATCGACGTTCACTTCCGATGTACTACCAACGTTCACTGAAGGTAGAAAGAGAAAATATCATATCACCGTTGTTCACTGACAATGAACTATCAACGTTCACTGAAGATAGAAAAAAGATAACAAACAACGAAGTTCACCGTCGATGTACTACCAACGTTCACTGAAGGTAGAAAGAGAAAATATCATATCACCGCCGTTCACTAACGATGAACTATCAACGTTCACTAAAGATAGCAAAAAGATAACAAACACCAACGTTCACTGCCGATGTACTACCAACGTTTACTGAAGGTAGAAAGAGAAAATATCATATCACCACCGTTCACTGACGCTGAACTATCAACATTCACTGAAGATAGCAAAAAGATAACAAACACCGACGTTCACTGTCGATGTACTACCAACATTTACTGAAGGTAGAAAGAGAAAATATCATATCGATGCCGTTCACTAACAATGAACTATCAACGTTCACTGAAGATAGCAAAAAGATAACAAACACCGACGTTCACTGTCGATGTACTACCAACGTTCACTGAAGGTAGAAAGAGAAAATATCATATCACCGCCGTTCACTGACGATGAACTATCAACGTTCACTGAAGATAGCAAAAAGATAACAAACACCGGCGTTCACTGCCGATGTACTACCAACTTTCACTGAAGGTAGAAAGAGAAAATATCAAGTTTTCCCCAAAGTTCTGGTGTTCTGCCAAGAATGAGTCTCAACTTCTTCTTTAACCAAGGAGATCTGCCTGGAAAGGGTAATATGTAGCCTGTCTCAAATAAAGAGACTTTCGCTTATTGTGCAAAGAGAAAAGACTTTCTGGGGATGGAAATATGACATCTCGGGAAAATGCCATAATATTCCCGCTGAGGAGGCAAGGTCTTCTTGTGCAAAATAAGTGCACGAGCAAAAAACTCAAAGTTTTCAAGAATCCATAATAAATGATATCATCATGCAACCACAAATCCAATTCAGGAATATACCGGAGCAAGACGGCCAAAGAAGATTTATCCTTTGAGAAATAAACTCAAGAGGGAAGACCAAATTCAACTTAAGCAAAGAGCATTGCAGGAAAGGTCAGAACACAATGTCGATGAATGATAATTTTAGCAATGCACGATGCATGTATGAATGTATGAGTGTTATTGTGCATATGCTGATAAAGAGGATACATAATCAGTGCAGACAAATGAAACCTCTCTAGTTACTAACAATCATCGGGCTAAACTTCAAACAGAAAGATCAATCTAGGAAAAGGTAAAAGCGACTGCGGAAAACGAACTTACTGCCTGCCTTAACTTCAATAAGGAGAAACATAATCCGGATGTAGTCAAATCAAACAGATACCAGGATAGAATATCCTGCTTTTGGTTTCATCGGAGAAACAGTTTTCCAAAAGCAACATGCCTATTGGAGATTGCAAGATCAACCTCCAATAAAGCAGACAAACGTCGAAACAACCAAACCTCACTGGGGAATTCAAGCCTACCTCCCAGGAGAAAAACAGCGGATTGAAAATTTTCATCACGAATACCCATCCCAACAAGAGATGCCCTGGGATAACCTTCCCGGGAAATCAAGAAGCCCACACTAGTGCCAACACTATAAAAGAGCGACACCTCAGCACACTAAGGGAAAAGAACTTTTCATCAAATAAGGGAAGACTTTGCTGGGGAAACTGGGACGAAGGCTTCTGACTATGCAAACCCAAAATCAAAAGTGAATCAAGACTTGACTGGGGATAATGGGATCACCAACCCAATACTGTACCTTGTACCCACTGATATCATTTTTAACTATCTGAGAACACACAAAGATTGCGCACACCAGCAAAATGGCCTGAGGAAACCTTTATGAAGGAAGTAAATCTTCTTAAAGCAACCAGACTTTGTTCATCCTCAGAATCACCATTTTTGTTGTCATTGTTTCATCACAAATACCAAAGTAAATTGAATGGTAAAGATCTCTTTTTTTTTTGAAAAGTCAATTTTTCTTTTTAATCTCTTTGCTTTAAAAGTTATTATCAATAATAAATGAAGTCTTTGTAAGCTAAATAAAAATAAGAACACAAAGAATTGGCGAAAAGCTCGAATTTCATTAATAGAATGGTAGTCCGCGAATGGCGAGACTCCATGGATGATTACAAAGTTTGGGAAATGGTAATACATAATGGAAAAGATACATTTAGATACAATGACCACTATCCCCCTTAACAACTTTTGAAATCCTGAGCAGCAGCTTTCGTTGAAGTACGGTGAGGATCCGAGAAGATTGTTGCTTCAACGATCAAGTCTCATCTGACGTAGTTACTTGCCAAGAAAAAATCCCTAATTTTTTCCTAAGCTGCCCTTGCGGGTTTTCAACTTAGCGAGAAATTCATTCTGTTTATGTCTCTAATTTTTACCTAGACAGCCCTTTCGGGTTTTTGGCCTACCGAGACGGTCCTTTTTTCCTAAGCCGCCCTTTCGGGTTTTCAACTTAGCGAGTTGTTCTTTTATTTCTTTAGGCGAAGTATTTCAAGACTGCGTCAACATTCATGGGATGTGGGAACTCCTCGCCATCCATAGTTTCAAGAATTAATGCACCACCAGAGAAGGCTTTCTTGACAACATACGGGCCTTCAAAATTGGGAGTCCACTTGCCCCTAGAATCAACGTTGAAAGACATGATCTTCCTGAGCACGAGGTCACCTTCTCTGAATTCACGTGGTTTGACCTTTTTATAAAATGCCTTCTTCATTCTTTTATGATATAACTGCCCATGATACAAAACTGTCATTCTCTTCTCTTCAATCAAATTCAATTGGTCAAACCTGTTCTGAACCCATTCAGCCTCTGACAATTTGGCCTCCATTATCACACGCAACGAGGGAATCTCTACCTCGACAGGGAGTACAACTTCCATTCCATACACTAGGGAAAATGGGGTTGCTCCTGTTGAAGTGCGAACATATGTTCGATAACCATGCAAAGCAAAAGGGAGCATTTCATGTCAATCTTTATAAGTGACAACCATTTTCTGGATAATTCTCTTGATATTCTTATTAGCAGTTTCAACAGCCCCATTCATCTTTGGCCTGTATGGAGATGAATTATGATGGATAATCTTGAATTCTTCACATAGTTTTGTCATCATCTTATTGTTCAAATTTGAGCCATTGTCAGTAATGATTCTGCTCGGCACACCATACCGGCATATAAGATTATTCTTGATGAAACGCACAACCACCTATTTGGTAACATTGGCATATGAAGCAGCCTCTACCCATTTGGTAAAGTAGTCAATTGCTACCAAGATGAAACGGTGTCCATTCAAATCTTTGGGTTCTATCATCCCGATCATGTCAATACCCCACATAGAGAACGACCATGGGGAGGAAATCACATTGAGAAGTGTCGGAGGCACATGGATCTTATCTGCATAAATCTGGCATTTATGGCACTTCTTTGCAAATTTGTAACAATCAGATTCCATCGTCAACCAATAATTACCTGCCCTTAGCATCTTTTTAGCCATTGAATGTCCATTAGCATGAATGCCAAATGAACCTTCATGAATCTCATGCATCAACATGTCTGCTTCATGTCTATCCATGCATCTGAGCAAGACCATGTCAAAATTTCTCTTGTATAACAAATTTTCACTGAGGAAAAAACTGCCAGCCAATCTTCTCAATGTCTTTCTATCTTTCTTTGACGCTCCAAACGGGTATTCCTGAGTCTGAAGAAAATGTTTGATATCATAATACCAAGGTTTTTCATCTGCTACCTCCTCTGTTGCAAACACATGAGCGGGCCTATATAGCCGTCGAACTGTAATTCAGGGTATATCATTCCAAGCACTTACTTGGTAAATGGAGGCCAGAGTTGCCAGAGCGTCTGCCATTTGATTTTCATCTCTAGGAATGTGATGGAATTCGACTTTATTGAAGAAGGGTAGTAATCTTCTAGCATAATCTTTGTAAGGGATCAAGCCAAGGTGACGAGTGTCCCATTCTCCTTTAATCTGATTTATTACCAAAGCTGAATCACCATATACATCTAGAACCTTGATTCTGAGATCAATAGCTTCTTCAAGACCCATGATACAAGCCTCATATTCCGCCATATTATTAGTGCAATCAAATGTTAACCTTGCGGTAAAAGGAATATGCGATCCATGAGGTGTAACAATCACATCACCAACTCCTTTACCGTAAGCATTCACAGCTCCATAAAATACCATACTCCAACGAGATTCAGGGTCGGGGCCCTCCTCAGGCAATGGTTCATCATAATCTTTCACTTTCAAGAATATCACATCTTCATCGGGGAATTCATATTCTGCAGACTGAGGATCTTCCACTGGCTGGTGAGCAAGATAATCTGCCAACACACTACTTTTAATAACTTTTTGGGTGTGGTATTCAATATCATATTCAGATAACAACATCTGCCAGTGGGCAATTCTCCCAGTAAGAGCAGGCTTTTCAAAAATATACTTGATTGGATCCATTTTGGAGATCAACCAAGTAGTATGAGTCAACATATACTGCCGCAAACGCTTTGCCGCCCAGGCCAAAGCACAACATGTTTTTTCTAGCATAGAATACCGCGACTCACAATCAGTAAACTTTTTGATGAGATAATAAATGGATAACTCTTTCTTTCCTATTTCGTCCTGTTGTCCCATAATATAACCCATAGATTTATCTAACACTGTCAGATACATAATCAACGATCTTCCTTCTATAGGAGGGAGAAAGATAGGAGGTTCAAGCAGATATTCTTTAATACTTTCAAATTCCCTTTGGCAGTCATCTGTCCACACACAACCTTGATCTTTCTTTAACAACTTAAAGATCAGTTCACACGTTGCAGTCATGTGGGAAATAAACCTGGAGATATAATTCAAACGCCCGAGGAAACCCCTGACTTGCTTTTCAGTTCTTGGTGCTGGCATTTCTTTAATTGCTTTGACTTTGTCAGGATCAACTTTAATTCCTTTCTGGCTAACAATAAAACCCAACAATTTCCCCGATCTAACTCCGAAGGTGCATTTATTTGGATTCAAGCGGAGACAATATTTCCTCAAACGCCGAAACAACTTCAACAAATCTTCTATATGCCCTTCTTCAGTTTGGGATTTGGAAATCATATCATCAACATATACTTCAATTTCTTTGTGCATCAGATCATGAAATAGGGTCGTCATAGCCCTCTGGTACGTTGCACCAGCGTTCTTCAACCCGAAGGGCATCACTCTGTAACAGAATGTTCCCCAGGGTGTGATAAACGTCGTTTTTTCCATGTCCTCTGGAGCCATTCTTATTTGATTATACCCGGAAAATCCGTCCATGAACGAGAATACTTTGAATTTTGCTGTGCTATCCACTAACATGTCAATGTGAGGCAATGGAAAATCATATTTTGGACTAGCTTTATTTAGACCTCTGTAGTCTACGCACATGTGGACTTTTCCTTCTTTTTTCGGTACTGAGACAATGTTGGAAATCCATTGAGGATACACTGACGTCACAAGAAAACCAGCATTAATCTGCTTTAGGACCTCCTCCTTGATCTTTACTGCCATATCTGGATGGGTTCTTCTTAACTTTTGTTTAACTGGCGGACACTCTGGCTTCAACGGCAAACGATGCTCGACAATGTATGTATCTAGACCAGGAATATCTTGATAAGACCAAGAAAAAATATCCACATACTCTTTCAATAGCTCAATCAACCCGCTCTTTACATCAGGATGCAACGATGCTCCAATCTTAACCTCCTTCGGGTCTTCTTCAGAACCCAAATTAACCACTTCCAAAGTCTCCTTATATGGATGAATGGTATTCTCCTCGTGCTCAAGCAACCGTGAGACCTCTTATGGAATCTCATCATAATCTTCTTCTTCAACTCCAAACACAGGACAATCAAAGTTGGGAGAGGGTGCAAGGTCATTGTATTCAACAGGTTTTTTAATTAATCTGCACATGTGATTTATGATTGCTTTTAGAAACTGACACATATAACAAGTGATCATGCAGATTAATTTTCAGTTATTATTTATTTGAAAGGTTTTTTATTTATTATTACCATTTCCCAAGAAAAAAAGGCAGAAAATAAAAGACATAATTTTGGAAGCAAAGACAACTTTTATTAATGATCTTATCAATTATAGCAAACAGATAAGCCCTACAACATTAATACTTCCACATTGGGCAGAGTGAAAGCTTTTCAAAAGAAAGAAACAGATTAACAAAACAAATTACTTTGAAACATGTATGCAAGAAGGAACATCAATGGTGACCCAGTTCTGAACTCGGACTCCACGCGTCACATAATTCGGTACTTCCTGCTCTGCTTCACCCCCTTCAACAACATTAATTCCGGAACCAATTGGATGGAGGTAGCCTCCGCTACGGAAAACATCATGATAACTGTTCACAAAAGACTTTGACTTAAAACTTTCGCCTTTGCCATTCCTCGAAGAGAAACCTAAACCAGCTCGGCTTTTGTTCATGGGTGGATCCACAAGCCGTCCCCAAACTACATTAGGACCATTGCGCACAACCTGCTGTGCATCCTTCAGTGAGACCATAAAATTCTCATTCTTCCTTATGTTGTCAATGGATAGGGCTTGGAACTGGGTTCCAACAGTAGCCTCATCCGCTTCTACAATACTGAAAGAGGAAAGATGGGATATCAACAACGCCTGCTCCCCATTTACGATCACTACCTTCCCTTCACACGAAAATTTTAGCTTCTGATGCAGAGTTAAAGTGACAGCCCCTGCTTCGTGTATCCATGGCCGTCCAAGCAAACAACTATATGCGGGAATAATGTCCATTACCTGGAAAGTTATCAAGAACAAGTGTGGTCCTATATGGATGGGTAAGTCCACTTCACCGATAACGGATTTCCTTGACCCATCGAAAGCTTTCACAATGATGCCACTCGGGCGCATAGGTGTTCCCTGATACTTTAACTTCATGAGGGTACTTCTTGGTATAACATTCAACGCGGATCCATTATCAATTAGCACATTAGATAGCGAGTCATTCTTGCAGTTCATGGATATGTGGAGGGCCAGGTTGTGATTCCTCCCTTTATCCGGTAACTCATCAATGCAAAAACTCAAGTTGTTACATGACGTAATGTTTCCAATTACGCTGCTGAATTGATCTAACGGCATGTCATTCTCTACAAAATCTTGGTCTAGTACTCTCATCAATGATTCCCTATGAGCGGAGGAATTCATTTGTAACGCCAGGATGGATATCTTTGAAGGAGTCTGCAACAGCTGATCTACAATTTTGTAGTCGCTCATCTTAATTACCTTCAAGATATCATCCACTTCTTTATCCAATGTGGCTCCACTAGTCTTTCCTGTAGCCTTCTTAGGCTCATTGTTCTCAGCAATTTTCTTTCCAGTAACAACATCTTTTTGAATAACCGGCACAAACACACGACCACTACGGGTCACCCTGCTATTATCAGCTATATTTCCAACATCTGGCATTGGCTGGATGGGAACTTCCACCCCGCCTTCTAAGATGGTAGTGTTGTATTTGTAAGGCACAACCTTATCTGATTTATAGGGAACAGGATCTGGAAGACTAATTACCAATGGGGTAACAGCTGGCTTGCTATGGTACTCCACCTCAAGATGAGCGGGTGCACCAAAACAAGGTACAATGACATTTACACCTTCCTCAACACAATCATCCCTCAAAAGGTCATCTCCAGCAAACAAATCTTCGTCTGAAGAGAAATACTCATCCGTGGAGGCATACTCTTCCTCTGACTCTTCTTCCATCAAACAAACTTCAACCATATCAATCTCGTGATAACCATCTCTTTGACATGTGATCTTAATAGTTCTATTGTATAACAACAATTGAACACCCTTTCTCACAATAGAACATCCTAGGGGGTCTCGACAGCAAACTATGCAAGATCCATATTGGTGTTCCACCTGTCCAGTAGTACGGCAGAAAGTGGCATGCAACTGTACGAGATCTTCATTCAAATATTCTACTTCAAAAATTATGAATTCACCCGGACATCCAGAAACCATATTCACTTCCTCCTCATATTCTGCCCTAGGCCCGATTATATGGATTAAACCTCCGTCCATCATCTCCTGTAAGTCAGCCTTTATCTTCTCACAACCCTGGATGTTTGTACTGCAAACATCACAACCGGCATGGTCATGTGTATAATAACTGAATTCAGAGGTCTGTGTTCATCTTCACCAAATCCCCTCTAACCAGATTAATGTCAAAAATTCGGAAATCACCGGGACAACCGGCCACCATATTCATGGCATTCACTCCCCCATGCTTGGGTAGAGGATTGTCCTTCACATTAGGTCCCATGTCTTTAAAAGATAAAATTCCAGACTTCACCAACCTTTGCACTTCAGTCCTCAAAGGATAACAATTTTCAACACTATGCCCTGGTGCTCCCTGATGAAAGGCGCACGTCCGGTCCGCTTTGTAATACCAAGGCAATGGTGATGGTACTGCTGGAGGTGGTCGTGTCTGGACCAACTTTTTCTGAATCAATGCTGGTAGTAGCTCTGCATAGCTCATGGGAATAGGGTCATAGTTCTCCCTTCTCTGATTATTCTCTTGGTTCCCCTGCTGGGATTGTCTTTGATAAGCAACGGTAGTTGGAGCAACATTCATAACAAGAGTCACTGAAGCAACTTGCTGGTGACGCTGATAATTCCTTCTAGGAGCATTCACTCTCCTCTCTTGTATGACAGCATTGGTATCCCCTTCTTTCTTCTTTGTAAATCCATAAGTTAGCTTCTTCACACTTCCGGATCCTTCACCCTTTATCAAATGACCTTCTCTTACTGCCTCTTCTAGGAGGACACCCATTCCTACCATCTCTGTAAAATCACTTGGGGGCACTTGCTACCATTCTTTCGTAGTAGAAAGCACCTAGCGTCTTCAGGAAAATTTTAGTAATTTCTTTCTCCTCCATGGGAGGAATCACTTGTGCAGTCACTTCGCGCCATCTCTGCGCATACTCCTTGAACGATTCTCTGTCTTTATGAACCATGGCCCTAAGCTGGTCACAATCGGGTGCCATATCCACATTATACTTGTATTGTTTTATGAATGCTTCTCCCAAATCATTAAAGGTATGGATGTTGGCGCTGTCTAAACTCATGTACCATTTCAACGTTGCGCCGGTCAGACTATTCTGAAAAAAGTGAATCAGCAGACGCTGATCATCGGCGTGGGTTGACATTCTCCTTACATACATCACCAAGTGAGCACGAGGGCAGGTGTTGCCCTTGTACTTCTCAAACTCAGGGACCTTGAATTTAGCAGGCACTTTAACATTTAGGACCAAACACAGCTCATTCACGTTCTTCCCAAACAACTCTTTTCCCATAAGAGCCTTCATCTCTTTTTGCATTCTATCAAACCGCTCTTGGAAATCATCCATTCTGTCATAAAGACCCAAGTCTTCACTCGGCGGAGGGAAAGGACGACATATATCTTCTGTTGTACCCCAAAATTTGCCCTCCCATATTCCTCAAGATATGTCAAGAATGATCTTCAAATGGTTCAAGATTACTCAAGAGTTAGACAGTCAAACCATCTCCTAAGCAGTAGACAGTTGAAATTAGGGTTTTGGTTCTTTCAAGGAATTTTGGGTTTTCAATGGTTCAATCAAGTCTCATAGGCCTATATACATTCTCTAGCACCTACATGCCAAGTTTCAAGACTCACAGTGCCAGTTTGCACAGTCAAAAGCTCCATTTGATCTACAGTCAACTGCAAGGGCAAAATGGTCATTTTGCAGTCAAAAGTCATAATTTTTTGTCAACATTCTCATTTGAAGTACAATTCATCATTTGATCAAGGGTTGATCATGATTCATCAAGGATTGCTCAAAATTCATCAAGATTCAAAAGTTGCTAAATTAGGGTTTTGTAGGAAAAGTCAACTCAACTTTGACCAAGCATAACGTTCTCATACTTTATGAGAAATGACCCATCCAAAGCTCATTTTTAATAGGATGCAATTTCCTACAATCCATCTTCATTCCCCAAGATCATAAAATGCACTCACAAGAAGTTACAAATTTGGACATTATAGGTCATTTTTGAAAGTCAACAAAAACACCTTTTGTGCCAAAGCTTATAACTTGAGAATGGATGATCAAAATGAGATGAGACAAAAAGGGTTGATTAGAGGATATCTCAAGGTTTCTAAAAAGTCCAAGAACACCTCCAACAGTTCAAAATTGAAGAAGTTATGCATTGTTGAAGTTGGACATTTTTCCAAAATTGCCAAAAGTCAACTATCCTCAAAACTCCAATTTTTGACAAAAGGGCCCACTTTTTTCCATTTGATTAAGTCTTGTCATGCCACACACGTGTCCCATACTTAATTTCAGGATCAAACATTTATTTTTCTATTTTATTTAATTTTTATTGATTTAATTCATTTTAAATCTATATTAATTCAAATAAAACCCAAAAATCAATGAAATAGTATATTTGTGATTTTTATAGCTTTCATATATCATATGACAACCAACCAATTCGTGCTAAGGCTTATTTGTGCACAAAATCTTAGATTTGGCCATATTTGGAAAGGTTAACAATGGTGATAAAGTCAAAACCTAATTCTTGAATATACATGGATTAAAGCCCAACTCTTGACCTAAAATCATTGCCTTATACATAAGCAAGCCACACAAACCCAATTCACGACCTAAGAATTGCTAAAACGGCCAGAGCAAATAGCAAAAATTCTTGAAAAAAGTGTGAGATCAAGAACGATATTGCAGGCACTTTCAGACCAAAAAGAGAACGTAGCTTGCTTCCTGGACATCCAGTGGTGCTATACCAAGTGAAACCAAGCCTTTTCATCAACCACAACGCGCTGTAAGTCGTCTCGAACCTTGCTCTGAACATGGAATCTCAATCTCCAATTCTTGCGCCTTTTCTTTAAAATCTTGGCATATTTGTGTTTATCATTCAATTTAGAACGTTTTGGCATTATTCAATTTTGTTTTTAGACCCTGTATCATGATGCTCGAACCTAGGGTTTCGGTTTGTGCTTTTTAGGCATTTTGTTTACAGGGAAAATTGGAGCAAGCCATGACCATAGATGGACTCAGGAGGACGAAACGAGCATGGGGATGATTTTAGTCTGCATTTATATTGCCTGGAAGTGATTTTAGGAAGAACCTACGAAACTTCCTGCGGATAAAAATCCGCAGGTAAAAAATCAGTGATTCAACGAAGAAGACGCTGACGCGCCTCCCTCCCATTCGTCCTTTTGAAAATCGCGCGTTTTTATTTTTTTTCCAGGCATATTTATTTGTTTGCTAATATATTAATCACTTATTGTTATAATATCAATTGAGGCATGGTGGTGTAGTGGCAGGGGCGAACAATCATTGAGCACTGGGACCTGGGCTCGAATCCCAGGTCCCCCAAAACCTTGTTATTTTTCTTCCACAGGTATTCACGTGCAGATCTCAAAAGGAAGTCCACCATACACCTCAAATCTCAGTGCGCCAGATGTCTCCAAGCCTAGATCCAATGGTCATGAGTGAAAGATCTTCATACTCCCTGGTCAACGAGCATGCAGGGAATCCTGGAAAGTCAATGAGGCTGGGCACTATTGGGCCTTAGGCATGCTGATTACACCATAAAATTGGGCCCAACACCCCCTTCACAAGTTTATTTCTTTTCCTTTCTTTTTTTTATATTTTTTTTCTTTCATTTAATTATTTTTATAATTATTATTTATATCACTTACAAATTAATATTTATTTTCATAATAAAAATCAGAAAACATAAAAAATATAATATTTTTATTTATTTAAATTTAATTAGTTTATTTTGTAAATAAATACTAACTTAATTTGTTTAGTTTTAATTAGGCATAATATTAATATTTTTGCAACAAGTTAAAATTAATTAGAATTAGGTTAATTAATATATTTAATCATTTTATTTTTTATTTCCTTAAACATTCAAAAAAACAAAAAATATTTCTTTTTTTTTATTTAATTAATTAATTAGTTTAGGTTTAATTTAATTAAATGCAAGAAATAACAAAAAAAATCTCTTTCTTTCCTAAAAGGGGTCAAAACCCTAAAAACTCTCCAATTCAATTTTTCTCGCGCGTATGATTATTTCTAATTCATAATTTTTTATCATGTAATTGTATTTGCTCAGAGGATGTAATAGTTTTAATTAGAATTATTTAACGCTTTTATGTATTTCTCGCAATTTACTTTTCAAGGGTTTGTTTTTGGCGATGTAAATACCCGACGCCTTGTAATAGCTTAGCTTTATTTTCCGCAACCATTAACTGCTAGATGTATGAATAATAGGCTATGCATGACAAGATCTATCTTAACTTAAAATCAAGCGTAGCTCACCATAACATGTACAAAGATAACATAATTGAAAATTGACACATTTGCACATGCCACTCCTAGGGTACGCCTCACTTGGTTGCCTCGAACGTGGTCATTGAGTATAGGGTGTTTTAGAGGTCGCCCTCATGTCTAAAGATCAAAGTTTCCTCGAAACGGTTGCCTCGATAAAAAATGATCTAGGACATTAGGGTTACCGCTAAGGCGTCCTAACATTGCTTTAGTGACCACATGTCCCCTTAATCGAATTGACCCGAAAACTCCAACGGCGGTGCTACCTACTTCTCAATAGTGGGATAACACTGTCTAAAGGACATTTACACAGCTTAATTCCTTTTGAGTAGGTAGAGGTTCTTAGGTACTTGCTCTTTCAAAACAAAACGAACTTTTCGCACTTACACTTTTCAAACGAAGTTTTCAAACAACACTTCATACACTCTTGAGGACAGAAACAAGAGTTAAATCGAAGTTTTCAAACAAAACTCTTTTCAAAACCCACAAACACAAGAAAAGCAAAACTTTTTTGAAAACACAGTGAGCAAGTACCTAAGAGCCCGTGGATAACCACGGATAGAAAGGGTGCTAACACCTTCCCTTTCTATAATCTACCTCCCGAACCCGAGAAACATCTCGAAAAGGAATTTTGCTGTGCTTTTGTCCTTTCCTTGTTGGATTAAATAAAAGACGGTGGCGACTCTTGCTTACCGCGACATTTTGCGAAACACAAACGCGAACCAGCATTCCAAAACAGTTAGTTCTATTTCCACCGATCACAGAACTGGCGACTCTGCTGGGGACATTATAAGTGAGGTGTACCTTAGGATTAGATCACTTGTGTTTTCAATTGTATGCCTTTTATGCTTTAAACTTTGTGGGCTTGTATCAGAGTTTTATAGATCCTAACCCGGATCTGGGGGTACCCTTTTTTAGGTAAGTAACAATAAACTGCGAGGGATCTGTCCGGCGTAGACCGACACAGATGAAGCAGTAGCTACGTTGGTGTGACACCTTGGTCTGTACCGATATCCCTTGTGTTGGAACGAGGAGAATATGGGTCTTCTGAGGAGTCATTAAGCACCAACTGACCTTAGAACCTTAAATTGACCAACTTGGCCATAGAACAGTAGCAGTATGCTACGCTCATTGAGACTAAACTCTCGCAATGGTTCCAGCCGCAAGAAAAGGTTTCCAAACTGGAATTATGACCGATTGAGGGTAGTCATTGATATTGAGATCCTCTAGAACCCGGTTACTATTTTTAGGACAGGTCTTAACCCACTGAAACTGAAAGAGGGTAGTACCTAAAGCTTCATGCCAGCCTGAAATCTAAGGGCTCTCTTGTGTGACTTGTGTGCCTTTACCATGTTTGCCTTTTGTGAATACTTGTTGTTGTACCCCAAAATTTCCCCTCCCATATTCTTCAAGATTTGCTCAAGGGTTGCACAGTCCAGCTGCCTCCTAAGCTAGTCAAAATTAGGGTTTTGGTTCTTGCAAGGAAGTTGAGGTTTTCAAGGGCTCAATCAAGTCCCATAGGCCTATACACATGGTCAAGCATCTACATGTCAAGTTTCAAGACTCACAGCATCAAGTTGCACAGTCAAAAGCCCTAATTGCTTCACAATCAACTGTAGGGGTAAAATGGTCATTTGACAGTCAAAAGTCAAAATTTTTGGTCAACATCTTATTTTGAGCTCACAATCATCATTTGATCAAGTCTTGATCATGATTCCTCAAGCATGGCTCAAAAATCATCAAGATGCAAAAGTTTCCATTTTGGGACAGCTGAAAAGTCAACTGTAACTTGACCAGGGCATAACTTTTTCATGGTTCATCAGAAAAATCCCATCCAATGCTCATTTTGAAGGGGATGACATTTACTACAACTCATCTTCACATTCCAAGTCCAAGAAATGCTCTCACAAAAAGTTATCAATTTCTACATTATAGGTTATTTTCAAAAGTCAACAAAAAGGAATTTTAAGTCAAAGACCATAACTTGAGATTGGTAAATCCAAATGACATGGGACCAAAGGCATTGGTTAGAGGAATTCAAGACCTTTCCAAAATGTCCAAGAACATGTTCATATGATCAAAATTGGGCAAGATATGCATTGGAGAAGTTGGGAAATTTTTGGGAATGTGCAAAAGTCAACTATCCTTAAAACTTCAATTTTTGACAAAAGGGCCCACTTTCTTCCACTTGATTCAGCCTTGTCATGCCACCCACGTGTCCCATGATTAATTTCAAGATCAAACATTTATTTTTCCATTTTATTTAATTTTTATTGATTTAATTCATTTTAAATCCATAATAATTCAAATAAAACCTAAAAATTTAATGGAATAGCATCTTTTGGTTTGAATGGCTTTCATGTGTCATATGCCAGTTACCAAATTCGTGCTAAGGCTATTTTGTGCATAAAATCATGGTTTTGCTTCAAGAATGGAAAGTTCTTTAATGGTGATCAACAAAATCTCAAAACATCAATTCCATGGATACTTGGCCCAAACTTTGACCTAATTTTATTCCCATACATATGTTGAACCTAAAACTAATGCTATACACGTGAAAAACTGCTGCAGAAACCATAAACACATTGAAAAAAAATCAAGAACAAAGTCAAAACTGAATTCAACCTTCTAGGCCAATTCAAGGCGTTTCAGTGATTCAAATACATTGCTAGCACTCCCAGGAATGGATTGGAATCAAAATCACACGTCAAAGCCTAAGAAACTGCTCCACAAGAACTCACGGTTTGCATACTTTTGCCATAATCGAAACTCGTTATTCATGTGCATTTAACACGATTTGTTGTTTGTTTTGTGTTGCTTGCATCCATAGAAAGCTAATGGTACAGTTTAATTTGATTATGGAGCCCTGAAATAGAAACTGCCATTGAAGGATTCTAGGGTTTCCAAGCTTTCGAATTAGGGCTTTACAACACAGGGAAAATCAGAACCTCTCATGACTATGGTTAAATTCGTCAGGATGAGACGAACACATTGATACCATCGCGCCCTATTTATGTTTAACGTATGCCTAATCGTTATTTTTCCTCAGGTCATATTGTGGGGGTTAAAAACCCCCGCTAACTAATTTGTTTTTGCAGGCATAAGGAAGGAGATGAAGGACGTGGAAGCATATGGTTGGAGCATTCAAACAAATGCGCGTTTTTTTTAATTCCCAACATAATTGATCTCTTTATATATTATTTTCCTTATCCATTATATTAACAAAGACAAGCGCTTGGCTCAGTGGATGATGACATGTCTGGCAACCATTGGGACCTGGGTTCGATTCCCAGGTCCCCCAAAATTTCTATATTGTTTTTCTTTACCTAATCATATGCAGGCTCTCAAGTGATATCCATCATGCGCTTCAAGCAATCAGCGTGCCATGTGTCCTCATGCACCAATCCAAGGGCTATGAAGTGCTGACTATGACATTCCCAGTCAACCACGCTCTAGGCAATTCCAAAGTCAACACAGGCTTAAGCTTAATGGGCTGGAAATTTGCTTACAAACCTCCTCATGGGTCCAACACACCCCCTGGTTTTCTTTCTATTTTCTTTATCTTTCTTTTTATTTTCTTTAATAACTATTATTATTTTATTATCTAATTAATTCATAAATTATTTTTCATATTAAAATCAGAAACTTAAAATATTGTTTATTTTTGTTATCTATTATTTTCACTATTAATAATTATTTTTGTAAATAAGCTCTAATAAATTAATTTAGTTGTTTAATTAGATAATTTTGATTATTTTTGCAATAAATAAAATAAACTTAGAATTAGGGTTCCTTTGACTTTTAATTTCTTTTTTATTTTTATTTTCATTAAAACATAAAAAACACAAAAAAAAAACATTTTTCTTGTAAATAATTAATTAATTAATAAATTAGGTTTAATAATTAATTCAATTGCAAAAAGGACAAATTTCAATTCTTTTCTCAAAAAAAAGGTCAAAACCCTAGGACGTCCCGATTCAATTCTTTCGCGCGCTATTATTTATTTTGATTCATTATATTTATGTATCTGCTCCGGAAATGTAATAGTTAATTAGGCTTTTATCGCTTTATTTACTTTCTCGCATTTATTTCCAAACGGGTTTTGTTTTTGGCGATGTATAGACTCGCGCCTTGTAATAGCGTAGATTTACCTTTCCGCAATTTATTTTCCGCACTCTTAACTGCTAAAAAATGCATGAAAGACTTGTATGACAAATAAAACCAATCCGTAGCTCACAAATAACATGATCAAAGATAAACATAAACTGAAACAACACACATGCACATGCCACTCCTAGGGTACGCCTCACTCGGTTGCCTCGAACGTGGTCGTCAAGTATAGGGTGTTTTAGAGGTCGCCCTCCTGTCTAAAGATCCAGTTGCCTCGAAACGGTTGCCTCGGATAAAAAGGATCTAGGACATTAGGGTTACCACTAAGGCATCCTACCATTGCTTTGGTGACCACATTGTCCCTATAATCGAATTGACCCGGCAACCTCCAACGACGGTGCTACCTACTTCTCAATAGTGGGATAGCACTATCTAAAGGACTCTTACACAGCCTAATTCCTTAGAGTAGGTAGATTCTCCTGGGTACTTGCTCTTTCAAACAAATAAAACAACTTTTTGCACCTACACTTTCAAAAGGTTTTCAAACAAATTTTTCATACACTCTTGAGGACAGATACAAGAGTTACCTAGAAATTTTTCAACAAAACTTTTTCAAAACCCACACACACTCGAAAAGCAAACAATATTTGAAAACATAAGAGTAAGTACCTAAGAGCCCGTGGATAACCACAGATAGAAAGGGTACTAACACCTTCCCTTTCTATAAATCTACCTCCCGAACCGAGAAACATCTCGAAAAGGAATTTTGCTGTGCTTTTGTCCTTTCCTTGTTGGAGAAAATAAAAGACGGTGGCGACTCTTGCTTACCGCGACATTTTGCGAACCAGCTTAAAAAACAGTCAGTTCTATTTCCACCGATCACACTTGTGGTGTGCCTTTACCATGACATCATAACATCATAACATTGCATACATCTTGCATAAGGACTAACCCATTTCAAAGACAAAAAGGTTTCATCTTTGCTCTATTTTGTAGGACATCATGATGCCCATGCGTAGGAATACTATCCGGCTCAACTTTGTTCAACCACCTACTTTGCTTAAAGAATTGGTTGACAGGATTCCAAACACTACTTCCTTCATCGGGAGGCATGGTTCTCTTCTCGGTTTAGTCACCTCAAAGTGGGACCAACAAATGATGAGTGTCCTAGTCTAGTTTTATGATCCGCTATACCATTGCTTCACCTTTCAAGACTTCCAGCTGGTCCCTACCCTGGAAGAATTCTCTGAGTTGCTTGGTATTTCTGTTTTGGAGCAGGCTCCATTTACTGGTTGGGAAAAGACTCTCAGGCCTGAAGAGATTGCTGCAGCCCTTCACTTGACCAAAGAGGAGGTAATGGCTAACTGGGAGACTAGAAGTGGAGTTGAGGGCTTCTTGGCTAAGTTTCTGGTTGGCAAAGCTAATTGTTTCTGGAATGACTTAGACTTCAAAGCGTACGAAGAAATTCTGGCTCTCTTAATCTATGGTCTGGTATTGTTTCCAAATCCTGACACCTTTGTTGATGTTAATGCCATAAAGATCTTCATCTCTCGGAACCCTGTACCCACTCTCTTGGGTGATATCCTTCATCAGCTCTATACTCGTACTGCCCGAAAACGGGGAACTTTGATGTGCTATGCTCCTTTATTGGCGAGGTAGTTTATTTCGCACCTCCTCAAGTCCGTACTGAAGAACCAAGAAGGAAGGGGCTGGGCTCATAGGATAATGTCTCTTACTGATAATGACATTATTTGGACTCTCAGGGGCTTAGATGAGGTGGCCGTCATTGATCATTGTGGACAGTACCCTAATGTTCCATTGATCGGAACCCATGGAGGAATCTCTTATAACCCATGTTTAGCTCTCCGTTAGTTTGGAAGAGCCAGAAGAGAAGGGCCTCATGAGATGTTGATACCTCATATCGTCTTTGATTTTCAGGTAGATAGCGATGAGCTGCGCCGTAGATTCATCAGGGCTTGGGATAGAGTTCACAAATTTGACCCACGTGAGTTGGGACTAAAGACTTCTCTGCCAATGGAGTCATATTTCAGATGGGTCCGCATCTGTGCCCAGAAGTTAGGTATGCCATATGAAGCTGTCAGGCCTATTACTCTTGAAGTTACTGATAAAGACGGGGTTCCTTCAACTATTCTCCATCCTCATACGCCCACTGATGTTGGCACACTGAAGAGGTCTTGGGCGCAACTGCAGGAAGAACGAGATTCTTATCGGGAAAGGCTCAACAAACAAGAACAGAAGATCCAAAAGCTGACTAAGCAATTGGAGAACGAGCGGATCCTGAATGATTATATCTGTATTGAGAAGAAGAGGCCATGGGAACATTGATGGACCTTTGAGGATTTCTTTTATAGTTTTATTTACTTTTCAGTATTTCCATTCTTGTAACGCCTAAGGGCAATTTGTTGAACAATTTAAATTCTGAAGTTAAATCTAATAAAGTGTGTTTCCTTTCTTGTCTATAAATTTGAATCCCGATTGTCTTTGAAAACATAAATAATACGCATTTCATCGCATGCACTGCATAAACAGGTACCCTTTTTACAGGTCACTTATCTTCTTCGCCGTTTATTTCAGCAATCATCATGTCTACCGAACCTTCCACTGAACAAGCTATCAAGGCCCTCCAGGCCCAGAATGCCCAGTTCCAAGAGTTGGTTATGAGCCTAGCCAAGGGTCAACAGGATTTGAAGACCCTGATTCTGAAAGAGAGGAAGAAGAAGAAGAAGAAGACCGTCTTGTTCAACACTGGATGCAGGTTTGGAAATGGACTGCAGAGTGAGGTTGATCTGACCACCTCATCTATAGGGAAAGACAACCCACAAGAGAGAAGGGTTCCTAGCCCCGTGGTCTCCGACAACGAGACGGATTATGATGAAGAACAGTATCCTCCTGCTGAGGATAGGTACAAACAGTTGGAGGACCGCTTGAGCGCTATGGAGATACAGAACGTGCCCGGGCTGGACTTCAGAGACCTAGGTTTATCCTCTAGGGTGGTGATTCCCCATAAATTCAAGGCACCCGCCTTTGCCAAATATGACGGAGCTTCCTACCCAAAGCTGCACCTCCGGTCGTATGTAAGGAAGATCCAGCCTTACACAACTGATAAGAATTTGTGGATCCATTTCTTTCAGGACAGTCTTTCAGGGACTCAGCTGCAGTGGTTCTATCAGCTGGATGGAGCCAGTATCCGTAACTGGGAAGATTTGGCTATTGCGTTCTATAAGCAGTATCAATATAATTCCGACCTTGCTCCTACGCGTACCCAACTCCAGGGTATGTCAATAGGGACGGGTGAAGGATTTAAAGAGTATGCTCAAAAGTGGAGGGACCTTGCCGGAAGGGTGCGGCCACCTTTAACTGATCGTGAACTTGTTGATATGTTTCTGGGGACCCTGTCTGGTCCATTCTTTAACCATTTGATCGGAAACTCTTCAGCCGGGTTTACAGACCTTATCTTAACTGGTGAGAGCATTGAAGCTGGTATCAAGGCCGGGAAGATACAGAAGGGTGCCTCCTCGAGCACTTAGAAGAAGCCGTTCAAGAAGGAATCTAGTGCTGTCTATGGTTCAAGGAGACAGAATAGACCGGAACACCGCCAAGCTGTCAACGCGGTGGTTATTTCAAAACCTGCTGGTGCTCCTCAGCATCACAACCAACAAAGGGGTGAGAGACCTCGAAGGCAGTTCACTCGTCTCAGCATGACCTTGTCCCAGATATTGCCACAATTACTGACAACCAATCTAGTGACTCTAAAAGAAGCTCTGAAGATTTCAAACACAACATCCCCAAAGTACAATCCTAACGCCCACTGCGCTTATCACTCTTACAGCCTGGGGCATAATACGGATGATTGTTGGGCTTTGAAGAATAAGGTTCAGGACCTAATCGATGCAAAGGAAATTGAGTTCGAGGCGCCTGAGAGGCCTAATGTTGTGACTGCTCCCATGCCCAAACATGGAGTAAATGCTGTAGAGGAAGACTTGTTTGTAGCCTCTATGGATGATATTGGTACCCCGCTGATGACCGTCAAGAGGAACCTGTTGCTAGCCGGTTTATTTCCGGGATGTAGTGAAGATTGCTATCTGTGTTCTGCTTCATCTACGAGTTGCCCATTTTTGAAGTCAGGCATACAAAACCTGATGGATAATAAAGAAATCCTGTTTGAGAAGGTTGTTGTTCCTGCCACCCCTACTGAAGAAGTTTCCATTGTTACCATTTTCAACAATTCTCCCAAGGCTCCCACGAGGAAGCCTGTCAAAATTATGCCTGTCCAGAAGATTGCACCCATAATCATCACTGTTCCGGGGCCTATTCCCTACACATCTGACAAAGCTGTCCCTTGGCACTATGGGGCAGATGTTTATGTTCTTGGAGTCAAGCAAGAGTTTGATACTAATGCCGGCGTCAGCAGCATTACCGGGCCTGCTAAAGTCACCCGCAATGGTAGACTTTTCTCACCTGACATTGCGCCACCAACTGTCCGAAGACCTATTGTCATCACACCTGCAAGTGTGCCTAATGCCATTGCTGATCGAGTTCTTAGTTCTACCCCTGTCGCCGAGTCATCTGACGCTCGGGGCAAAGGGATCGCCACTGATATGCCTGCCCAGACGGAGGCACCAAAGACCATCAATGTTGAAGCTTCCAAGCAGGAGATGGAAGAGATTCTGAAGATCATCAAGAAGAGTGATTATAATGTAGTTGAGCAGCTGGGGAAAACCCCCTCCAAGATTTCTATGTTATCACTGTTATTGTGTTCAGAGGCCCATGCCAAGGCTCTGATTACCTTCCCGAAGATGGCGCACGTGCCACAAGAAACATCAGCTGATCAGTTTACCGATTGTGTGGCCAACTTAACTGCTGATAATGGTTTGGGTTTCTCTGACGCTGATCTAACTACTAAAGGGAAGAACCATAACGATGCCCTGCATGTCTCCATTGAATGTAGGGGCACTAATCTTGCACATGTGTTGGTTGATACTGGTTCCTCATTGAATGTCTTGCCCAAGAAAGCTCTAGACAGGTTGGATTGCGAAGGGCTGGAGCTAAAGCCAAGTAACATTGTTGTTCGGGCCTTTGATGGGTCTAAAAGGATGGTGCATGGTGAAGTCGATATTCCAATAAGAGTTGGTTCTCAGGTCTTCGATTCTACATTCTACGTGATGGACATTCGACCGTCCTACTCTTGTTTGCTGGGTCGTCCATGGATCCATAAAGCAGGAGCTGTGACTTCAACACTCCATCAAAAGTTGAAGTACCCGGTCAGAGGGAAGATTGTGACAGTACATGGGGAGGAAAAGTACATGGTCAGCCACCTCAACTCGTTCCGGTACATAGAAATGGATGGGGAGTTCATTGAGACCCCATTTCAACACTTTGAAGAGGTTCCTCAGACGCTGGCATCAGCTGAGACTGTGGTTGAAGATTCTCCTTTGAAGATGGCTTCCTTAAAGGATGCCCGGGATGTTATTGAAAAGGGTGAGTATGCAAACTGGGGCCGACTTCCTGATTTCACTCAGAAGACTAACAAGTTTGGTTTGAGTTTCACTGCAGAAGCTCAAAGGGCTGTTCGTAGTGCAAGGATTGGAAGACCTCCTGTGTTCATCAGCAACTCGGGGGTAAATGCCATCGAAGATGACGTGGAGGAGTCTGAATTCGACAGCTGGATCTACCCTACAACCAATGGTGGACCAAGCAACTGGACGGCAAAGGACTTCGTCCCTATTACTTTTGTTACTCAGTAATGAACTCTTTTGTTTTGAATTTGTAACAAACAATATTGTGAAACTTTATGGCCCGATGTCTTACCCCGGGGCACCGTGGCTTCTTTTGTGAGGGCTTTTGTGTGCCATTTTCATATATCATTAATAAAAGCATTGGACATTTTTTTGCATTTCAAATCTTGCGCTCCTTGTCTTTCTTTATTATATATTGCAAAACAGCTATTTTACACACACTCACATATACAGGTCCCAATCCACTCTGGATCTCACTGGTAACGACTCTGCTACTGCCAGTTAAGACTTCGAAAATCCGATCAACTTAGCCGAAGACGAAGGTGAAGATGATTGCGAAGTGCCTGGTGAGCTTGCAAGACTGCTACTTCAGGAAGAGAGGGCCATTCAGCCACATGAAGAGCTAGTGGAAACGGTAAATCTGGGTACTGAGACAGACAAAAAGGAAGTCAAGATCGGTGCAAATCTGGAGCTTAATATGAAACAACGGTTGATTCAGATGCTGCATGACTACGTGGAAATCTTTGCCTGGTCTTACGAAGATATGCCTGGGTTGGATACTGACATTGTGGTTCATCGCTTGCCTACTAAGGAAGAATGCCCTCCGGTAAAACAGAAGGTTCGCCGTATGCGTCCAGAGATGTCCGAGAAAATCAAAGCTGAGGTTCTGAAACAATTTGACGCCGGTTTTCTAGCAGTAACTTCTTACACTCAGTGGGTCGCCAATGTGGTTCCAGTGCCGAAGAAGGATGGTAAGGTCAGAATGTGTGTTGACTACAGGGATTTGAACAGGGCGAGCCCTAAGGATGACTTCCCCCTGCCTCACATTGATGTTCTGGTTGACAACACTGCTCAGCATAACGTATTCTCCTTCATGGACGGTTTCTCCGATTATAATCAAATAAAGATGGCTCCTGAAGACATGGAGAAGACCACTTTTGTTACTCAGTGGGGTACCTTTTGCTACAAGGTCATGCCTTTTGGGTTGAAAAATGCTGGGGCAACGTATCAGCGTGCCATGGTTGCTCTGTTTCATGATATGATCCATCATGAGATTGAAGTATACGTCGACGATATGATTGCAAGGTCCCAAACTGAGGAGGAACACCTTGGCCATCTACAGAAGCTGTTTGACCGGTTGAAGTTGTACAAGCTGAGATTAAACCCGAACAAGTGCACCTTCGGGGTGCGATCTGGAAAACTACTAGGATTCGTCGTGAGCAACAAAGGTATTCAAGTGGACCCTGCCAAAGTGAAAGCCATACAAGAGATGCCAGCTCCCAAGACAGAGAAAGAAGTCAGAGGCTTTCTAGGACGGTTGAACTACATTGCCCGATTCATCTCGCACCTAACTGCTACTTGTGAGCCAATCTTCAAGCTACTGAAGAAAGATCAAGTAGTACGTTGGAACGATGAATGTCAGGCTGCTTTCGAAAGAATCAAAGAGTATCTCCAAGAGCCACCCATTCTTATGCCACCGGTTGAAGGGAGACCTCTAATCTTATACTTGACAGTACTTGAAAATTCAATGGGGTGTGTGCTGGGTCAGCATGACGAGTCTGGCCGAAAAGAGCATGCTATTTATTACCTTAGCAAAAAGTTTACCGACTGTGAGACCCGATACTCACTGCTCGAGAAAACTTGCTGCGCTTTGGCATGGGATGCTTGCCGGCTAAGACAGTATATGTTGACTCACACTACTCTGTTGATTTCAAAGATGGATCCAATTAAGTATATCTTCGAAAAGCCTGCCTTGTCTGGAAGAATAGCAAGATGGCAGATGATCTTGAATGAGTACGACATCCAGTACACAACTCAAAAAGCAATCAAAGGAAGCGTATTGGCAGACCACTTGGCACATCAGGCAGTGGATGATTACCAGACTATGAACTTTGAATTTCCAGACGAGAATATCATGGTGATAACTGATTGTGAAATACCTGGACCGGATGAAGGACCTGAGGAAGGATCCCGATGGTCTATGCACTTTGATGGAGCCTCAAACACTTTGGGTAATGGCATCGGCGCCGTGATCATATCTCCTAAAGGCTCTCATACTCCGCTCACCGCCCGACTATGTTTCAACTGCACCAACAATATGGCGGAGTATGAAGCGTGCATCATGGGTCTTCAAGCTGCAATTGACCTAAGGATCAAGTTTCTGAGTGTCTTCGGAGATTCCGCTCTCGTGATCAGTCAGATCAAAGGCGAGTGGGATACAAAACACCCAAATCTTATTCCTTACAAGGAGTATGTGTTGACGTTGCTCCCCCATTTCGAGGAAATAACCTTTGAACACTTCCCAAGAGAGGAAAATCAGTTGGCGGACGCGCTAGCTACAATGTCTTCTATGTTCAAAGTCAAATGGGACAACGAGGCTCCTCGGATCATTATTTGGAAATTGGATGAACCTGCATATTGTTGTGATCTTGAGACCGAAGAGGTAACAGAAAAGCCTTGGTATCATGAAGTAAAGAGGTACCTTGAAGCTCAAGAATACCCCGAGGGCGCGTCTGTTAATGACAAGAAGTTTCTGAGAAGATTCGCGGCAAAGTTCTTCATCAGCAATGGCATTCTTTACAAACGTAACCATGATTCAACCTTACTGCGTTGTGTGGATAAGATTGAAGCAGAAAGGATCATGGCAGAGCTGCATGAAGGTACCTTCGGAACGCATTCCAGTGGACATACCATGGCAAAGAAAATCCTTCAGGCAGGATATTACTGGTCCACAATGGAAGCCGACTGTTATCAGCATTCTCGGACATGTCACAAGTGCCAGATCTATGTTGATAAGGTGCACATTCCTCCAGTTCCTTTGAACGTCTTGACAACACCTTGGCCTTTTGCAATGTGTGGAATTGATATGATCGGCGAGATCCGACCTACGGCATCCAACAGGCATCGTTTCATCCTGGTAGCGATTGATTACTTCATGAAATAGGTTGAAGCAGCTTCCTTTGCCACCGTAACCAAGAACGTCGTGGCACGGTTCATTCGGCATAACCTGATCTGTCGATACGGTGTACCAGAGAGGATCATTACGGATAATGGTACCAATCTCAATAACAAGATGATCACTGAGCTCTGCGAGCAATTCAAGACACAACACCAAAATTCTTCTCCCTACCGGCCGAAGATGAATGGGGCTGTAGAAGCAGCTAATAAGAACATTAAGAAGATTGTACAGAAGATGACAGTGACCTACAAAGATTGGCACGAGATGTTACCATTTGCTCTTCATGGGTACCGTACCTCAGCGCGGACGTCAACAGGGGCAACACCCTATTCCTTGGTATATGGAATGGAGGCAGTCTTGCCTATTGAAGTTCAGATACCCTCTCTCCGGATCATGAAGGATGCGGGTTTAAGTGAAGACGACTGGATCCAGACCCGGCTTGATCAACTGAACCTAATCGACAAAAAGAGACTTACTGCTATTTGTCATGGTCAGACGTACCAAAAACGGATGATCAAGGCATTTAAAAAGAAAGTCAGACGACAAGAATATCAAGTCGGGGACCTGGTAATCAAGCGCATCATTCTACCTCAAGGTGATCCCAGGGGCAAATGGACCCCTACTTACGAAGGGCCTTTTGTGGTTAAGAACATCTTCTCAGGAGGAGCGATGATTCTAACTACCATGGATGGTGACGACCTTCCTCACCCCGCCAATGCAGACATAGTAAAAAGGTACTATGCATAATTAAAGACCCGCTAGGTTGACTGGCCTAGGAAAAAATAAGGGCTCTCTGGCGAACCAAAAGGGTTCGGGCAAAAATAAGGGATGAAAATAAAAAAATCTGTACACCCGGCAAGTCGAAAACCTGAAAAGGCGGCTTGGGCAAAAATGGGTATCCCGGTGGACTGAAAACCCGAAAGGGCGGTCCAGGAAAAAGTTAGGGATAAGCGTAACACTATGTCTCATTGGATCACCCTGCATCTAGACTTTGGTATCAACTATCAGGCTCGGACGGCACCAATCAATCAGATTCATCTCCAACTAAGCAGCAAAGTGATGAGATGCTTGAAGACATAAAGGCGATAGCAGAGTTGGAACCCAGTGGGATTATTCACATAGCTGTTTTGTTTTCTTTTTACAAATTGTATAAATCCTATTTGTTCGGCGGTGTTCTCTTACTAGGACGTCATCCTCTTGTACAAAACGCCTATTTTCAGGCAAACTTCAAAATCAATACAAGTTCATTTTTCAGACAAATTGCAAATTGTTTTTTCCTTTATCTGTTTTGATTGGCAAAGAACGTCCAATGTTCATTTTTTATATATGCATTTGACATTAATTGTTGCTCATAAATATTTGCATGCGAAACAAAGGACTAATTACAGGTGATATCAGAATTCTAGTTGCTCTGTCCACCAAGGTACCAAGGTAGGTTCAGCTGAAGAATATGACCAAGATACCTTCACTCCCCTCCAGAGTAAGAAAGTAATGGAAGCTCTCCCCACTGAGACTTGCAACCATGGACGAATCAGCAATACTCTTCCCTAATCAGAGTTGGCCTATCATCATCCCTAAAAAGGCTTGGTATTCCCAGAAGGTCTTAATATTCCCCAACGGAATATAAAGATATTCTCCAACAAGCATAAGAGCATCCCCGGCAGTCTTAATATCCCTCGAAAGAGTATAAGAATGTTCCCCGATGGAATACAAGATACCCCAGTGGAGCCATTTCCCGGCGCAGTCTAAAAAAGCTTCCCCGCCAGAGTTGAATCATCTCCCCGGTAGATTCTGGAAGCTTGTCCCCTGCAGAGTACAAATGCATCTCCTCAACCATATTCAGAGGTTATCCCCACAAGAGTCTAACTGGGTTATCCTCAGCAAGTTGCAACAGAAAGATCATCCCCAGCGAAGTTCTTTCTATCCCCCAGCGGAGTTCATCATCAAGATCCCCGACAGAGCTTATCAACGGAATCCCCAGCGGAGTTATCGTTAAAATCTCAACGAAGCATCTCTCCCTACAGAGAAATTCCCCACAGAGTAATCTCTTCATCAAGTTTATTCCCCAACAGAGTTATTTTCTCCTACATGTTTATTCTCACAACCATCTTCGTTCATCATCCCCAGCGGAAACGAAGAACTCAACACTATTCTCCAGCAGCTCCGGGATTTATTTTCCCCAGCTAAAAACATCACATCTTCATACATCATGACATGCATACGCATCATACAACACAGATCTCATTTATTTTGAGAACATCATGACATCATGCATTTCATACATCATGACATTGCATACAGCTAACGTTTTGCCTTTTTCAGGAAAAGGTCAATCAAAAGATGGCTACCATCAACCTCCTTAAGTTCCAGATTAATACTTGTAACAAGCCAGGAAAAGAATCTGCGAACGACTGATTGTAGATTAATACCTGTAACAAGCCAAGAAAGTTATCTACATGAAGAGATTGAAGATCAATACCTGTAACAAGCCAGGAAGACCATCTTTCTTTCTCAAGTCAGAGATTAACACCTGTAACAAGCCAGGAAGATCTTCAGTTCTCAGGTCAGAGATTAATACCTGTAACTAGCCAGGACAACTATCTCCTCGACCAACCTTTCTTAAGTTCCAGATGAATACCTGTAACAAGCCAGGAAAATTCTGTGGATGACTGATTGTAGATCAAATACCTGTAACAAGCCAGGAAAGTTATCTACATGAAGAGATTGAAGACTAACACCTGTAACAAGCCAGGGAGATCTTCAGTTCTCAGGTCAGAGATCAATACCTGTAACCAGCCAGGACAACTATCTCATCGGCCAAACTTTTCAAGTTCAAGATTAACACCTGTAACAAGCCAGGAAAATTCTGTGGACGACTGATTGTAGGTTAACACCTGAAACCAGCCAGGAAAACCACCTACACGAAGAGATTGAAAATTAATACCTGTAACAAGCCAGGAAGACTTTCTTTCTCAGGTCAGAGATTAATACCTGAAACCAGACATGACAATTATCTACTTGACCATCATGAAGCAACCCTACACCGGTTCCTTCTCTCTTTCAGATGAAGTTTCACACGGACTCATCATCAGGCAACCCTACACAGGTTCCTTCTTTCAACTTACAAAATTACAATTCAACAAACAATCTCCAGATGGCATCTATAAGCCCATCCTCCTATCCATCCTCTCTCCAAATGGAATCTGTAAGCCCATTCCCAACATCACATTGCTGATACTACACCATGCGAGTGAAAATTTCTGGGCACTTTAGTGTTCAATCATCTTCCACCTTCGGATCACGAAAGGCACACAAGCCAATCTACATCCTCAAGTTTAAGAATATTGAACAGGGGCAACTGTTGTACCCCAAAATTTGCCCTCCCATATTCCTCAAGATATGTCAAGAATGATCTTCAAATGGTTCAAGATTACTCAAGAGTTAGACAGTCAAACCATCTCCTAAGCAATAGACAGTTGAAATTAGGGTTTTGGTTCTTTCAAGGAATTTGGGGTTTTCAATGGTTCAATCAAGTCTCATAGGCCTATATACATTCTCTAGCACCTACATGCCAAGTTTCAAGACTCATAGTGCCAGTTTGCACAGTCAAAAGCTCCATTTGATCTACAGTCAACTGCAAGGGCAAAATGGTCATTTTGCAGTCAAAAGTCAGAATTTTTTGTCAACATTCTCATTTTGAAGGACAATTCATCATTTGATCAAGGGTTGATCATGATTCATCAAGGATTGCTCAAAATTCATCAAGATTCAAAAGTTGCTAAATTAGGGTTTTGTAGGAAAAGTCAACTCAACTTTGACCAAGCATAACTTTCTCATACTTTATGAGAAATGACCCATCCAAAGCTAATTTTGAAGAGGATGCAACTTCCTACAATCCATCTTCATACCCCAAGATCAGAAAATGCACTCACAAGAAGTTACAAATTTGGACATTATAGGTCATTTTTGAAAGTCAACAAAAACACCTTTTGTACCAAAGCTTATAACTTGAGAATGGAAGATCAAAATGAGATTATACAAAAAGGGTTGATTAGAGGATATCTCAAGGTTTCTAAAAAGTCCAAGAACACCTCCAACAGTTCAAAATTGAAGAAGTTATGCATTGTTGAAGTTGGGCATTTTTCCAAAATTGCCAAAAGTCAACTATCCTCAAAACTCCAATTTTTGACAAAAGGGCCCACTTTTTTCCATTTGATTTATTCTTGTCATGCCACACACGTGTCCCATACTTAATTTCAGGATCAAACATTTATTTTTCTATTTTATTTAATTTTTATTGATTTAATTCATTTTAAATCTATATTAATTCAAATAAAATCCAAAAATCAATGAAATAGTATCTTTGTGATTTGTACAGCTTTCATATATCATATGACAACCAACCAATTCGTGCTAAGGCTTATTTGTGCACAAAATCTTAGATTTGGCCATATTTGGAAAGGTTAACAATGGTGATAAAGTCAAAACCTAATTCTTGAATATACATGGATTAAAGCCCAACTCTTGACCTAAAATCATTGCCTTATACATAAGCAAGCCACACAAACCTAATTCACGACCTAAGAACTGCTAAAACGGCCAGAGCAAATTGCAAAAATTCTTGAAAAAAGTGTGAGATCAAGAACGATATTGCAGGCACTTTCAGACCTTAAAGAGAACGTAGCTTGCTTCCTGGACATCCAGTGGTGCTATACCAAGTGAAACCAAGCCTTTTCATCAACCACAACGCGCTGTAAGTCGTCTCGAACCTTTCTCTGAACATGGAATCTCAATCTCCAATTCTTGCGCCTTTTCTTTAAAATCTTGGCATATTTGTGTTTATCATTCAATTTAGAACGTTTTGGCATTATTCAATTTTGTTTTTGGACCCTGTATCATGATGCTCGAACCTAGGGTTTCAGTTTGTGCTTTTTAGGCATTTTGTTTACAGGGAAAATTGGAGCAAGCCATGACCATAGATGGACTCAGGAGGACGAAATGAGCATGGGGATGATTTTAGTCTGCATTTATATTGCCTGGAAGTGATTTTAGGAAGAACCTACGAAACTTCCTGCGGATAAAAATCCGCAGGTAAAAAACCAGTGATTCAACGAAGAAGACGCTGACGCGTCTCCCTCCCATTCGTCCTTTTGAAAATCGCGCGTTTTTATTTTTTTTTCCAGGCATATTTATTTGTTTGCTAATATATTAATCACTTATTGTTATAATATCAATTGAGGCATGGTGGTGTAGTGGCAGGGGCGAACAATCATTGAGCACTGGGACCTAGGTTCGAATCCCAGGTCCCCCAAAACCTTGTTATTTTTCTTCCACAGGTATTCACGTGCAGATCTCAAAAGGAAGTCCACCATACACCTCAAATCTCAGTGCGCCAGATGTCTCCAAGCCTAGATCCAATGGTCATGAGTGAAAGATCTTCATACTCCATGGTCAACGAGCATGCAGGGAATCCTGGAAAGTCAATGAGGCTGGGCGCTATTGGGCCTTAGGCATGCTGATTACACCACAAAATTGGGCCCAACACCCCCTTCACAAGTTTATTTCTTTTCCTTTCTTTATTTTTTATTTTATTTTCTTTCATTTAATTATTATTATAATTATTATTTATATCACTTACAAATTAATATTTATTTTCATAATAAAAATCAGAAAACATAAAAAATATAATATTTTTATTTATTTAAATTTAATTAGTTTATTTTGTAAATAAATATTAACTTAATTTGTTTAGTTTTAATTAGGCATAATATTAATATTTTTGCAATAAGTTAAAATTAATTAGAATTAGGTTAATTAATATATTTAATCATTTTATTTTTTTATTTCCTTAAACATTCAAAAAAACCAAAAATATTTCTTTTATTTATTTAATTAATTAATTAGTTTAGGTTTAATTTAATTAAATGCAAGAAATAACAAAAAAATCTCTTTCTTTCCTAAAAGGGGTCAAAACCCTAAAAACTCTTCAATTCAATTTTTCTCGCGCGTATGATTTTTTCTAATTCATAATTTTTTATCATGTAATTGTATTTGCTCTGAGGATGTAATAGTTTTAATTAGGATTATTTATCGCTTTTATTTATTTCTCGCAATTTACTTTTCAAGGGTTTGTTTTTGGCGATGTAAATACCCGACGCCTTGTAATAGCTTAGCTTTATTTTCCGCAACCATTAACTGCTAGATGTATGAATAATAGGCTATGCATGACAAGATCTATCTTAACTTAAAATCAACCGTAGCTCACCATAACATGTACAAAGATAACATAATTGAAAATTGACACATTTGCACATGCCACTCCTAGGGTACGCCTCACTTGGTTGCCTTGAACGTGGTCATTGAGTATAGGGTGTTTTAGAGGTTGCCCTCCTGTCTAAAGATCAAAGTTGCCTCGAAACGGTTGCCTCGATAAAAAATGATCTAGGATATTAGGGTTACCGCTAAGGCGTCCTAACGTTGCTTTAGTGACCACATGTCCCCTTAATCGAATTGACCCAAAAACTCCAACGACGGTGCTACCTACTTCTCAATAGTGGGATAACACTGTCTAAAGGACATTTACACAGCTTAATTCCTTTTGAGTAGGTAGAGGTTCTTAGGTACTTGCTCTTTCAAAACAAAACGAACTTTTCGCACTTACACTTTTCAAACGAAGTTTTCAAACAACACTTCATACACTCTTGAGGACAGAAACAAGAGTTAAATCGAAGTTTTCAAACAAAACTCTTTTCAAAACCCACAAACACAAGAAAAGCAAAACTTTTTTGAAAACACAGTGAGCAAGTACCTAAGAGCCCGTGGATAACCACGGATAGAAAGGGTGCTAACACCTTCCTTTTCTATAATCTACCTCCCGAACCCGAGAAACATCTCGAAAAGGAATTTTGCTGTGCTTTTGTCCTTTCCTTGTTGGATTAAATAAAAGACGATGGCGACTCTTGCTTACCGCGACATTTTGCGAAACGCAAACGCGAACCAGCATTCCAAAACAGTCAGTTCTATTTCCACCGATCACATCTTCAAACAGAACCAAGTTCACCAAAGGAGGTGCAGCAGGAACAGTATGCACCATAGGAGGTGCTGGAGTAACAACATATGGAACCACTGGAGCATCTTGGGGGCCCAAATTAAAACCTTCAGGTGAAAAATTCTCCGGCATTCCCCACGGATAACCCTGAGGCATGTGGTTATGAACAACAGTCGGAGTAGCGGATACAGGAACAACAGGAACTTCATCATTTGCCCTTGTTGGTTGAGGTTGAACACTCGGTGGCTGATTCTGAGCAACCACCAGAGCTTCCATTAGAGTAGTCAAATTGGCCAAGCCAGCCTTCAAAGCAGAAACTTCTTCGCGTAGCTCGCGATTCTCCTGTTCCAAATTGTCCATCTTCTTTTTGAAGTTAGCCCGAGTGTTGTAGTGATGAGTCAGCTTGCTAGACGAAGTAAAGAAGTTGGGTAAGGCACTTGGATATGCATGATAAATGAAAGAAATATGTGCAATATGATGCAGGATATGCAATGCTCATTGTTGTACCCCAAAATTTTCCCTCCCATATTTCTCAATACATATCAAGTGAGGTCTTCAAATTGCTCAAGGAAGTCCAAGGGTTGACCAAACAAGCTCTCTCCTAAGGCAGTCTACCTCAAATTAGGGTTTCATGTTGCATCAAGATACTTGAGTCCAATGGATCCCAAATGCTCAATATTGTCCTAATATGTTCTCAAGAACATCCATGCCAAGTTTCAAGCCCTACAAAGAAAGTTTGCTCAATCAATTGCTCAAAGGCCTGAAAATCGACTGTGCTAGGACAAAAGTCAACTGTGGCCCCCATACAGTCAAAATTTAAGATTTTTGGTCAACATCCTCATTTTGAAGTATTATTCATCATTCGATCAACGGTTGATCATGATTCATCAAGGATTGCTCACAATTCATCAAAACCCAAAAGTTGCTAAATTAGGGTTTTGCAGGAAAAGTCAACTCAACTTTGACCAAGCATAACTTTCTCATACTTTATGAGAAATGACCTATCCAAAGCTCATTTTGAAGAGGATACAATTATATACAACTAATATTCATCTCCCAAGTTCAAAATATGCACTCATAAGAAGTTATGAATTTGGACATTATAGGTCATTTTGAAAAGTCAACAAAAACACCTTTTTTGTCAAAGCTTCATACATGAACATGGAAGACTCAATTGATATGATACCAAAAGGGTTGCTTATAGGACATCTTGAGATTTCTAAAAAGTCCAAGAACACCTTCAAAGAGTAAAAATTGAAGAAGCTATGAATTGGTGAAGTTGACCTTTTTTGCAAAATTGCCAAAAGTCAAAAGTGTCCCAAATTGCAATTTTTGTCCAATGGGCCTAACTTTTTGCACTTTCTTTGAGTTGGTAGCATGGTCCACGACCCCTAAATCTTTCCACTTGCCTTTATCTTATTTTTGCTATTTATTTGATTTTTTATTCAATTAAATCAAATTAAATCAAAATAAATCATGAAAATATCCAAACCATTCAAACCTCAAGATTTTATGCACATTTCAGGTCCCATATACAGCTAGCAAGGCATAGGTGTGCATACAAAGATTGATTTTGGCCTATTTTGGAAAGATTTTCATGTAAATCAAATCATGATCAAAGATCATAATTGATAAAGATTGAGAGCACAATTGTAACCCTAATTGAATCAGTGGTATATAGTGGACGATTGCAGACAAAAATACAAGGTTTTGAGGCGTGGAGAGGAAGAACAAAACTTGAAAAAATCACCAAAAAGTGTTGACTTTATTTCATACTTCCAGGCGTTTACAAGACTCCCAAGCCATCTCATTCGCTTCCTGGGCATACAAGGAAGCTATACCAATCAAAAATAAGCATCCTCGTGCCTAGAATTCATCTCCACGACCCTCACGGTTTGGCATTTTTTTAAAAAATCGTATTCCTTTATTCTTGAATCTTTATCAGGTTTCAATAGCATATTTGTAATCTTTATCATGTTTGCAAGCTAACGGTACCATTTAATTGCATTTTCGCTAACTATATAGGAATCCACCATTGCTAGGGTTTCTTTGTGTGTTTTGCGTTTTTTCTGTACATGCAAAATTAATCCATAAAAAGGGTGCCATGATGATCACAGGGTCAGGACGATTGGATCTACATCATTAGATTTCGTTTATCATGCCCGTGTGAGGTTTTGAAACAAGAAGGGGTTAGAGCGACAGACGTTTGTCCGTAGGTAAAAGTCTCTGACTTTTACCAATGGAGAGAGGTTGGGGACGATGGCATGGCACCATCCCATTAGCCCATTTGAAAATTCGCGCGCTGGGGTTAATATATTATGTTTTTCAATATAATCTTTGTTTTGTCCTTTGTATACAACAAACACGTTTGGTTCAGTTGGTGTGAAGGCAGGTGAAAAGGCCATAGGGCCTGGGTTCGAATCCCAGGTCACTCATATTTTTCAATATTATTTTGTCTTGTGTAATCATGCGCTTGTACAGGCCAAGACTCCACCATGTGCCATCAGCTTGCAACCACTAGATCTGAAGCAGATTTAATCCAAAGGTCATCATGTGATGGTCCATCATGCATCCCAGTCAAAGTGCAACGCTGGATCTAGGAAGTCAACGTCGACAGGGCTTTTGGGCCTAAAAGCTTGCTATCAACACCCCTCTAATTTGCTGATTACAGGCCCAATACCTCTTTTCCTTAAATTTTTATATTTTCTTTTATTTAATTTATTTAATTTATTTAAATTATTTTATTAACACACAAAATTAATTCTTTTTTATAAAATCATAAAATCAATTTTTTCATCAAAATTAGATTTAGGTTTTATTTTTATAAAAATTAATTTGGTTGGCTAATTTAATTTATTAGGTAACTTTAATTCTTTTTATGAATAAATTAAAATCAATTAGGAGAATTAGGGTTTTTGTCTAATTTAATTTTTATTTCTCTTTTCTTAAAAAATAACCAAAACATAAAAATAGGTCAAATAATTTAGTTTTTATTAATTTAACTTAATTAGTAATTAAGTTTGTACATATTTAATTTAAAACTTTTTTTCTTAAAATAATCAAAAACAACAAAAATAATTTTTCTTTTAATTAGGTTAGACTGGGTCAAAACCCTAATTTCCTTTCGTTCTCTATTCGTCGTGCGTTTATTTATTTTTAAAATATTGATGTAATTGCTCATGGGATGTAATAGATTAATTAGGACATTTTTCCGTTTATTTATCGTTTTAGCGGGTTTTTTGGCTATGTAATTAATACCCGAAGCCTTGTAATAGCGTAGTTTTATTTTCCGCATTTTAATTTCCGCAAAATATTAACTGTTAGATGTATGATATTAGGGTTGCATGACAAGACTGTATGTAAACTTTAAAACGGTTAGCAAACCCTAAATGTGCAAAGATAATAACTTGAAATTGAATCACTCGCACATGCGCACTCCTAGGGTATACTCTCACTTCGGTTGCCTTCGGTAAACGGTCATTAAGTATAGGGTATTTTAGTGGTCGCTCTCTTGTCTAAACAAAGATCAAATGTCCCGTTCGGAAATGTTGCCTCGGAAATGTTGCCTCAAACATTGATCTTAAGACATTAGGGTTATTACTAAGGCGTCCTAACATTGCTTCAGTGATCGTACGTCCCTTTCAAATTGACCCTTACAACTCCAACAATGGTGCTACCCACTCACTAATAGTAGGATAGTGCCGTCTAAAGGAAACGAACATAGAACAATTCTTTTTTCGAATAGGAAGATACTAGTAGGTACTTGCTCAAAACAAACAAACCTTTTCCACACTTACACTCTTTTCAAACAAAGTCTTTTCAAAACAACTTCGTAACACTCTTGAAGACAAAAGCAAGGGTTAAATCGAAGTAAAACAAAAAACTTTTTCAAATCAAACACATACAAGTAATTTTGAAAATGATGAGAAAGTACCTAAGAGCCCGTGGAAAACCACGGATAGAAAGGGTGCTAATACCTTCCCTTTCTATAATCTACCCCCCGTACTCAAAATTTCGAAAAGGGAATTTTTCTATGCTTTTTTCCTTTCCGGGTGGATAAAATAAAAGTCGGTGGCGACTCTTGTTTACCGCGACATTTTGCGAACACAAGCGCAAAATGCAAACGAGCATTCAAACAGTTCCGGTTCTGCCACCGTATCACAAGACTGGCGACTCTGCTAGGGATTTGATAAGTGGGGTATACCTTAGGATCTAGGTCATCATAATTGCTTCTCTTGTTTGTTTTGGTTGCTTTACTTTTAAGGGTTGTTTGGGAGTTACTATAGATCCTAACCCGGATCTGGGGACACCTTTTAGGTAAGTAGCAATAAACTGTGAGGGAACTGTATGGCGTAGACTGATACGGTTGAAGCAGTAGCTACATTGATGTGGCACATTGGTTGGTACCGGTATCCCTTATGGAGAAACGAGGAGAATACGGGGCCGCTGTGTGTGTCGTTAAGCATCAACTGACCTTAGAACCTTTAATCGACCAACTTAGCCATTAGAAAGTAGTGAGATAGTCGGCCTCGGTGTAAAGCTGAGAACTGGTTGATACTCGATCCTACACTCATTGAGACCATACTCTCGAGATAGTTCCGGCTGCAATAAAAGATTGCGTGAGCTGAAACCATGACCGATGGAGGATGGTCAGTGATATTGAGATCCTCTAGATCCCGGTTACTTTTCTAGGACAGGTTGAACCAACTAAACTTCAAGAGGGTACTACCTTAAAACCCATGCAAGCCTAAACCTAAGGCTGTTTGTGTGACTTGTGTGCTTTCAACTTGAACTACTTGCACATTTTTATTATCTGACAACATGAGTTCCTTGCAGGTTTTGTTTACAGTCCTTATCCAATAACTTGGATTTCTTGCCGAGTTTACTTGCTTACATCACCTCGTACTTTTGCTTAAACGCATAACATACACATCATAACATCATGCCTTAACATTTCCTTAACCATTTCAAGGATCTCAAGGGTTTGTGATGCAGGTTATGGTAAATCAGACGTCTAGCAAGGGGCAAGGGGATTTATATTCCTCTAGCCAATATCGTCTAGAGATCAAAACACGATAACTTGAGTCAGTGGCTATGACCTACTCGATATGGTGAGCTTGACTCTTGAATAAGGACTCTTAACGAAATGAAGTTTCTTCAATCAAGCTGCAACCAAATTCTAACAGTTTCTTGTTTACCCCGCGAGATCCTTGAAAACATTGCATACATATATCATACATATCATTGCATAACAGGTCTTCCAGTACAGGTCTCTCATGTTCTCGCTGTTTATTTCAGCAATGGCTCTCAAACAAGACAACAGAGATCTTCAAACTCAAGAAGCTCAGTTCAGGGAAATATTCCTAAACCTATCTAAGGGGCAGGAAGAGTTGAAAACACTCCTCGTTGGGAACTTGGTCAAGAAAAGTCCTGAAGACAATAAGGACGAACGACTGGAACAACTGCAAGCTGAGGTAGGTACAATGAGAACCCAGATGCTGGGGCAGATGGATCTTATCCAAGGCCTAGCCCGAAGACAAGAAGAGCTAAAAACCATCATTAACCAACTTCATCAAGACGGATACAACAGTATGAAGCAAACAGTCGAGGCCAGGGACCAAGTCATTGATCAACCTCCAAGAAGACCAAAGGTTGGTTTGGTAAAGAGTGGACCTTTCCAAATTGCTACTACATCACGGGTCCAACAACAACCTCGCCAAAAACAATGGGTTAATCAGAGTAAGTCGGATATGCCCAAAAGGCAGTTTACTAAACTCAACATGTTGTTGTCTCAAGCTTTGCAACACCTGTTAAGGATGAATCTGATTACGTTGATAGGACCTCATCCGAATCCCAAGACTTCTTCGTCTAACTACAATCCTGATGCAAGGTATGCATACCACTCCAATAGTCCGGGGCATGATACTGACGACTGTTGGAGGTTGAAATACAAAATTCAAGACCTGATTGATGAAGGAGCATCAGAATTCACACAAGATGGTCAACTGGAATGTTTCTGTCAATCCTCCAAGGCTCACCATTTGAAGTGACAAGTTCTGACAAGAGAGGCTTTTGTTCATTATAATTTTCAATTTTCAATTTTCTTTTGATTGTTCGAACATCTATTCATGTCAAACTCTGTCACTTTATCAATGCATTGCATATGTCTGTTTTGAATCAATCCATTCATATTCACTATATTTAAATTGCTTTCCTTTTCGTGATATTCAACTCTCGACTAAAAAACTGTAAGCCTTTAGAGGGAGGATGACGAAAATGATACCATAATATCTACAATATGCTTTTGAACAGACCCCGCTGACGATGTACATGCGTTGTTTCAAATCCTAAACAGTGAAGTTATAAGGAAGATAATCCCTAGTCAACCCCTTCGAGCCAAAGAAGTAGAAGTTTTCTTTTCACACAAATTAAAACCCTTAATCATAACCGGGGACATGGTAGTTTCTCAGTTAATTTAGATGTGCATTCAGTCGCAATATTCTACTTCATACATAATGAATGGCATCAAAGAAGTCCTTCCAAAACAAAAGACGGTGATGGTTCCCTATAATCGTCAAGATGGGCAGTCATTATCTCTCAAAACAAAAGCCCATTAAGCAAAAGCTATGAAGGAGACTTAAGAAAAAACACTGGGGAATCCCGCTGACTGTAATCATAAAAAGAAACAGTTCAGGCAAAAGACATGGATAATAAAATAAAAAAGAAAGAGGTCCTACAAACCCTAAACAAAAAAGAAATGATTGCCTATTCAAAATAAATTGTCAGTATCCGAACCATCACTGGAATATCAGAGCAAAGACTCAAACGGGATCTAAATGCACAATTAGCTGAGTTCAGGATCGAAGAACATCACGAAGAACGGGTGGGTACAAATAAATTTTGAGCCTTTATCCTTTGTTTCTTGAACCGTGAACCAGGACACGTTATAACCCTTAAAAGTCCTAGCTGAAGCATGGGTTAGTTCGAAAGCATACTGTTACAAAAGGTATCCTGACTCCTACAAGGTTTGCTATAAATCCTGAGTTGACATCACACTTTTACAAAAAAAAAACTTGTTTTACTAATAAATGAATTTTCAAATTTCAAGACAGACATAAGCTTTGCATTCTTAAAATAACATTGTTTGCATATGACTATTTGTTCAACAGCAGAGAAATTCGCATGACGAATATCTAGTGAACAAAAACCTTCTCAATAAAAAGGATCACCTCAAGTGGAAAAACACTTCCAACCAAGGGGCACGGCATGATCATTTCCCATTATCTGGGGCAGTCAAGTCAAGATTCAAGGAATCTCTCAAAGATGCCAAATAGCCAGGGGCAGATCTCCATCTGAATCACTTGGGGGTATTGGGCATGAATTCCAGCAACGAATCTTGTACGATCAAACAAACATCATCTGGTATCGTGGCAACACAACACTACCGACAGTGAAAAATCCCTACACCCTGAGAGCGTGGACATAGTTAGAAAATACTGCGCATGAACAAAGACCCGCTAGGTTGACTGGCCTAGGAAAAAATAAGGGCATCCCGGTGAACCAAAAAGGTTCGGGCAAAAATTAGGGATAAAAACAAAAAAGATATGTACACCCGGCAAGCCGAAAACCTGAAAAGGCGGCTTGGGCAAAAAAGGGTATCCCGGTGGACTGAAAATCTGAAAAGACAGTCCAGGAAAAAGTTAGGGATTAAAGTGTACGACTATGTCCCGTTATCTTGTCACTTGCCTATGAGTAGAAGACTTATCATTCCGATCGACAGTTACCAAGCACCTCATAAGTTGGGATGGCACTCAATCCACAAGATCTCCGCAGGCACTTTCTCCAACAGGTACAGGGGTAGAAAAGTCTTGATACAAAGTCATTGTCATATCCTCGACATGCGTCCCAGTGCATACACTTCCCGTAGAGTAGGAAATACCCAAAAACAGTGGTGTTAATTCTCCCCAAGCATAGTTTATCTGTCATTGGCACTAGAAGACGATCCCCAGTGGAGTTTATTTCTTCCACAAACAAAAACTCAATCCCTAACAAGGTTCATTATTGTCAGCAACGGTAATTCATCCCCAGTCGATATTATTCCTCCAAATCAGCAGATCTTCTAGCATAATATATTTTCCCCATAGAGTCATTCCCTCGCCAATTTATTCTCCAGCAGGGTTATTCTCCCACCAATGTATTCTCAAATCATCTTCGACCGTCATCCCCAGCGGGAACAAAGAATTTAGCTCATTATATTCTCCAGCAGCAGTCCGAGATTTATTTTCCCCAGCTAGAGAACATCATAAAAACACGGCATACCCATACATCATGACGTGTGCATATGCATCATACATCACAATCTCATTTATTTTGAGAACATCATTGCTCAATACATCTCATACATCATGGCATTACATACGACTAACCCTTTACCTTTCAAGAAAAATACAATGAAATTCTCACAAAGTTCAAGCTATGAGGCCCAGATCCGACCAGATAGTATCTTGATTTCTACATCATATTGTGAAGCCCAGAGAACAATTGGATAACAGTATCAAACACCGCGAAGCCTGAAATCGACCAGATAGTGGTTTATCTTCAAGCTATGAAGCCTGGATTCGACCGGATAATAGTTTAATCCCCAACAAGTTATTGTGAAGCCTGGATTACGACCAGATAGCAATACAAGTTACTGTGAAGCCTGGATTACGACCAGATAGCAGTACAAGGACCCCATGAAGCCTGGATTCGACCAGATAGTGGTATATCATAAACATAAGCCGTGAAGCCCGGAAATCAACAGGATAACAGCTTAACAAGTTATTGTGAAGCCTGGATTATGACCAGATAGCAATACAAGACACCATGAAGCCTGGATTCGACCAGATAATGGTATAAGACGTTGTGAAGCCTGGATTACGACCAGATAGCAGCCAAGAATACTACGAAGCCTGGAGTCGACCAGATATTGGTATATCTTTAATGCAAGTTATGAAGCCCGGGTTCGACCGGATATTATCTTGATTTCTCCAAACACTATGAAGCCTAGATTTGACCAGATAATGGTATGAGACATCGTGAAGCCTGGATTACGACCAGATAGCGGTAAAAGACACTGAAGCCTGGGACTACGACCAAATAACAGTAAGGGACACTGTGAAGCTTGGATTTCGACCAAATAGCAGTTTACCCGACCAATTACTATGAAGCCCAGAAATCGACCGGATATTAGTGGGCCTAAAATCAAATGGAAGCCCGGATGCGACTGTATAACCACTTGATTTCTTCTGAAGCCTGGATTTCGACCAGATAAGAAGTGAGGTATTGTGAAGCCTGGATTCGACCAGATAACAGTGCAGGACACCATGAAGCCTGGATTTGACCAGATAATGGTATGAAACATCGTGAAGCCTAGATTACAACCAGATAACGGTAAAAGACACTATGAAGCTTGGATTTCGACCAAATAGCAGTTTACCTGGACAATTACTAAGAAGCCTGGAGTCGACCGGATGTTAGTATGCCCTAAATTCAAGTTGAAGCCTGGATGCGACCGGATAACAACTGAATTCCTTCTGAAGCCTGGATTACGACCAGATAAGAATTGAGAAATTGCGAAGCCTGGATTACGGTCGGATAGCAAGTTTAATCTCACCCCCCCAGTAAATCACTGTAAAGCCTGGATTACGACCAGATAGCAGTCGATCTTACCACAATGAAGCCTGGATCACGACTAGATAATAGTTCATTTTCACCTCCTCGACCAAGAGACTATTCCCCAGTAAAATAAAGGACGACCGAAGCTCCTAAAATTCAACTTTTTCTCAAGACAGAGATCAGCATTCCCCAACGAAATCTTCCTCAACAACAGGTATATGGGTTCTCGCTAAGGAATCTCTTAGACGATCAACCCTCCTTCTGGTGGCATCTTTAAGCCCATCGTTCGTCATCAATATCCAAATGGCATCTATAAGCCCATTCCCGACATCACAAGACAAGTACCACTTCATGCGAGTGCAAATTTCTTGGGCACTTTAGTGTTCAATCATCTTCCACCTTCAGATCACGAAAGGCAAGCAAGCCAATCTATATCCTCAGGTTTAAGAAGATTGAACAGGGGCAGCTGTTGTACCCCAAAATTTTCCCTCATATATTTCTCAATACATTTCAAGTGAGGTCTTCAAATTGCTCAAGGAAGTCCAAGGGTTGACCAGACAAGCTCTCTCCTAAGGCAGTCTACCTCAAATTAGGGTTTCATGTTGCATCAAGATACTTGAGTCCAAGGGATCCCAAATGCTCAATATTGTCCTAATATGTTCTCAAGAACATCCATGTCAAGTTTCAAGCCCTACAGAGAAAGTTTGCTCAGTCAATTGCTCAAAGGCCTGAAAATCGACCGTGCTAGGGCAAAAGTCAACTGTGGCCCCCATACAATCAAACTTCAAGATTTTTGGTCAAAATCCTCATTTTGAAGTATTATTCATCATTTGATCAAGGGTTGATAATGATTCATCAAGGATTGCTCACAATTCATCAAAACCCAAAAGTTGCTAAATTAGGGTTTTGTAGGAAAAGTCAACTCAACTTTGACCAAGCATAACTTTCTCATACTTTATGAGAAATGACCCATCCAAAGCTCATTTTGAATAGTATTCAATGCTCTACAACGCATATTCAGCTCCCAAGTTCAAAATATGCACTCATAAGAAGTTATGAATTTGGACATCATAGGTCATTTTGAAAAGTCAACAAAAACACCTTTTTTGTCAAAGCTTCATACATGAACATGGAAGACTCAATTGAGATGAGACAAAAAGGGTTGCTTGTAGGACATCTTGAGCTTTATAAAAAGTCCAAGAACACCTTCAAAGTCAAAATTAAAGAAGTTATGCATTGGCGAAGTTGACCTTTTTTGCAAAATTGCCAAAAGTCAAAAGTGCGCCAAATTGAAATTTTTGTCAAATGGGCCTAACTTTTTGCACTTGCTTTGAGTTGGTAGCATGGTCCACAAGCCCTAGCTCTTTCCACTTGCCTTTATCTTATTTTTTCTATTTATTTTGATTTTTTATTCAATTAAATAAAATTAAATTAAAATAAATCATGAAAATATCCAAATCATTCAAACCTCAAGATTTTGTGCACATTTCAGGTCCCATATACAGCTAGCAAGTGAATCAAATTGTGCAAGGCATAGGTGTGCATAAAAAGATTGATTTTTTGCCTATTTTGGAAAGATTTTCATGGAAATCAAATCATGATCAAAGATCATAATTGATAAAGATTGAGAGCACAATTGTAACCCTAATTGAATCAGTGGTATATAGTGGACGATTGCAGACAAAAAATACAAGGTTGTGAGGCGTGGAGAGGAAGAACAAAACTTGAAAAAATCACCAAAAAGTGCTGACTTGATTTCATACTTCCAGGCGTTTACAAGACTCCCAAGCCATCTCATTCGCTTCCTGGGCATACAAGGAAGCTATACCAATAAAAAATAAGCATCCTCGTGCCTAGAATTCATCTCCACGACCCTCACGGTTTGGCTTTTTTTTAAAATCGTATTCCTTTATTCTTGCATCTTTATCAAGTTTCAATAGCATATTTGTAATCTTGATCATGTTTGCAAGCTAATGGTACCATTTAATTGCATTTTCGCTAATTGTATAGGAATCCACCATTGCTAGGGTTTCTTTGTGTGTTTTGGGTTTTTTCTGTACAGGCAAAATTGGTCCATAAAAAGGGTGCCATGATGATCACAGGGTCAGGACGATTGGATCTACATCATTAGATTTTGTTTATCATGCCTGTGTGAGGTTTTGAAACAAGCAGGTGTTATAGCGACAAACGTTTGTTCGTAGGTAAAAGTCTTTGACTTTTACCAACAGAGAGAGGTTGGGGACGATGGCGTGGCACCATCCCATTAGCCCATTTGAAAATTCGCGCGCTGGGGTTAATATATTATGTTTTTCAATATAATCTTTATTTTTTCCTTTGTATACAACAATCGCGTTTGGTTCAGTTGGTGTGAAGGCAGGTGAAAAGGCCATAGGGCCTGGGTTCGAATCCCAGGTCCCTCATATTCTTCAATATTATTTTGTCTTGTGTAATCATGCACTTGTACAGGCCAAGACTCCACCATGTGCCATCAGCTTGCAGCCACTAGATCTGAAGCAAATTTAATCAAGGTCATCATGTGATGGTCCATCATGCATCCCAGTCAAAGTGCAACGCTGGATCTAGGAAGTCAATGTCGACAGGGCTTTTGGGCCTAAAAGCTTGCTATCAACACCCCTCCAATTTGCTGATTACAGGCCCAATACCTCTTTTCCTTTATTGTTTTATATTTTCTTTTATTTAATTTATTTAAATTATTTTATTAACACACAACATTAATTCTTTTTTATAAAATCACAAAATCAATTTTTTCATCAAAATTAGATTTAGGTTTTATTTTTATAAAAATTAATTTGGTTGGCTAATTTAATTTATTAGGTAACTTTAATTCTTTTTATGAATAAATTAAAATCAATTAGGAGAATTAGGGTTTTTGTCTAATTTAATTTTTATTTCTCTTTTCTTAAAAAATAACCAAAACACAAAAATAGGTCAAATAATTTAGTTTTTATTAATTTAATTTAATTAGTAATTAAGTTTGTACATATTTAATTTAAAACTTTTTTTCTTAAAATAATCAAAAACAACAAAAATAATTTTTCTTTTAATTAGGTTAGACGGGGTCAAAACCCTAATTTCCTTTCGTTCTCTATTCGTCGCGCGTTTATTTATTTTTATAATATTGATGTAATTGCTCATGGGATGTAATAGATTAATTAGGACATTTTTTCGTTTATTTATCGTTTTAGCGGGTTTTTTGGCTATGTAATTAATACCCGAAGCCTTGTAATAGCGTAGTTTTATTTTCCGCATTTTAATTTCCGTAAAATATTAACTGTTAGATGTATGATATTAGGGTTGCATGACAAGACTGTATGTAAACTTTAAAACGGTTAGCAAACCCTAAATGTGCAAAGATAATAACTTGAAATTGAATCACTCGCACATGCGCACTCCTAGGGTATACTCTCACTTCGGTTGCCTTCGGTAAACGATCATTAAGTATAGGGTATTTTAGTGGTCGCTCTCTTGTCTAAACAAAGATCAAATGTCCCGTTCAGAAATGTTGCCTCAGAAAGGTTGCCTCGGAAATGTTGCCTCAAATATTGATCTTAAGACATTATGGTTATTACTAAGACGTCCTAACATTGCTTCAGTGATCGTACGTCCCTTTCGAATTGACCCTTACAACTCCAACGATGGTGCTACCTACTCACTAGTAGTAGGATAGTGTCGTCTAAAGGAAACGAACATAGAACAATTCTTTTTTCGAATAGGAAGATGCTAGTAGGTACTTGCTCAAAACAAACAAACCTTTTCCACACTTACACTCTTTTAAAACAAAGTCTTTTCAAAACAACTTCGTAACACTCTTGAAGACAAAAGAAAGGGTTAAATCGAAGTAAAACAAAAAACTTTTTCAAATCAAACACACACAAGCAATTTTGAAAATGATGAGCAAGTACCTAAGAGCCCGTGGAAAACCACAGATAGAAAAGGTGCTAATACCTTCCCTTTCTATAATCTACCCCCCGTACTCAAAATCTCGAAAAGGGAATTTTTCTATGCTTTTTTACTTTCCGGTTGGATAAAATAAAAGTCGGTGGCGACTCTTGCTTACCGCGACATTTTGCAAACACAAACGTAAAACGCAAACCAACATTTAAACAGTTCCGGTTCTTCCACCGTATCACACTCATGATTTTTTTTATTTCTTCATTTGATATTTCAAGGGATTTAAGATTTCTAGACATATTGCAAATATCAAAATAATAACGCATTTGAAATACTGAAATTTTTTCATTATAATAACTCCAAAATGGATTACAAGTTTCAATGATCCCAAGTACAAGATAAAAATACAATTTAAAGCCCTGAGAAAAAGAACTGATAGAGATCAATCTGTACGCTGGCGCTTCCCTCTGAGCCTGGCAATCTGAGCCCTCAACCTCTGGTTTTCTTCTACCTGTCTGATGGCAACCTCCTTCCAATCATCTGAAGCAGGAAGTGAGTGATCAACACCTGTTTAAGGCTTAGGAGAAAATAAATCCCCTTGCCTCTCCATAGACTCTACTGCTCGACTCTCAAGGATCTGGATCAAATCATCTTTCTCTTTCAAGTCTGCTTTGTAGGAACTCTCTAAAGTCTGGAACTTTTTCTTCCAATCATCCTTTTCCTGTTGCATCCTAACCAAAGCGAGTTGTAGTTCTTCTAGATCATCCAACAAAGGAGGAGTGGTCTTCACAAATAGGTCAGGCATGGGTGTCTCCCGAGTATACGACATCTTCAACTGAATGTATCTCGATCGGATCCACTGAAGATATGTGTGATACGGTGGGAAAACTGACACGAGGTTTTGCGTTTGTGTTTGCAAATGTTTCGGTTTAGCAAGAGTTGCCACCGACTTTTTATTTTATCCAAAGGAAAGGTCAAAAAGCACAGGAAAGACCTTTGAGATGTTTTCTTGGGTTCGGGGGGTAGATTATGAAAAGGTAAGGTGCAAGCACCCTTTTCATCCATGGTTTTCCATGGGCTCTTAGTTACTTATTTAGATCACTTGCTTTTGCTTTTCAATTGTTTGAAATGGTGCTTTGTGTATGGTTTTGAAAGATGTTTTGAAAAGAGGCCATCGTTGTGGCAACCTTTGCAATGATTCTTGTTTGAATGTATACAAAGGTGTTTTTGTCTTTTGAAAAGATATTTCAATGTTTGAAAGTTTGTTTTGGGAAATGTTTTGAAATTGTGTTGTGAGGTTTGTTTGAAAATAGCAAGGATGTTTTTGCAAGTTTTGATCAAGTAACTAAAAGTTATCTACCCTATTTTACTCAAAGATCTTTCCTACACATTTTAACCCTTTTGACAGTGTTGTTTTACCATTGCATTTGGTAAACAACCTTGTATTTGGATGTTAAACGGGACAACACGGGTCATCGTATGGACCATGATAGCAATTGTGCTAAGTATCTTTAGTAAATTTTTTAGGGACTAGATCATTTTGTATAGGCAACCAAGATAGCGTCATCGAGGGACTATGATCTTTTGTTTTGTTTTTGTTTTGCCAAAGTACTCAACATGCATAACATGGCCATTTGAAAGGCAACAAGTGGGTGAAACCCTAGGGGTGCATGTGTGCATTGTGTTGTCAATTTTCATGCTTTTATGTCTTGTATTAGGTCAAACTATTTGTTTTAATTTTGGATTTTTGCATACAAACCCTAATCTCTATCATGGCATATTTGACAATATAAAGTGCGTAAAATAAATCTATACTATTACAACATTGATATGGGGAGGGGGATACAATTTTTGAATGGGGATTATTTTGCAAGAAATTAAAACCCTAATATTTACTATTATATCCAAATTGAATAAATAGTACAAATAAATAAATAGGCAAGTATTTAAATGGTCAATTAAATAGATATGCAAAATATTATGAATATGCAAAGAAAATGTTTTTTTGTTTATTTTTATGTATGCAAAAATAAAATATTTAATGTATTAAAAAAGAAATAAAAAGTTATTATTTTTATTAAGGGTAAAAACCCTAATTTTATTTTAAGAAAGTATATATATATATATATATATATATATATATATATATATATATATATATATATATATATATATATATATATATATATATATATATATATATATATATATATATATATATATATATATATATATATATATATATATATATATATATATATATATATATATATATATATATATATATATATATATATATATATATATATATATATATATATATATATATATATATATATATATATATATATATATATATATATATATATATATATATATATATATATAAATTATTTATTTATGTATAATAAAAAACATAAAGAATATATACAAGTGTCAAGAAATAAAAATATTAGAAAAAATATTATTTTTTAATAAGGGTGGGTGGAAACCCTAGTTTTTTGTTTTTAATATAATATATATTATATTAATTATTTTATGTACAAGAAAATAAATATAAATATATACAAAGATATTTAAGAAATAAAAACATGTGGAACAATATTATTTTATATGTATAAATAATAAAATAAAAATATATAATATCTCTAAAATATTTATTTGTTTTTATTAAAGAGAAATAAAAATATATACTAATCAAAAATTATTTTCATGTTAGAAAAATAAAATAAAAATACAAAAATAAATGTCAAAATTTATAAAAATATTTTTGGTGTTTTTTTATGTTTAGAAAATATAAAATAAAATCAGAAATGAAAAATAAATAGAAAAATATAAACAAATAAAGAAATGGGCCAGAGGGGTGCAGTCAGCAATGCAGGGGGTGCCAAAAACAAGAAGCAAAAGCCCAACCCAATTCCAAGCTTCATCTTCAACCTTGGCTCAAAAATACGCGCGCCTGTACAAAATATCCAGATCCTGCATACGTGCTCTAATGCAAAAACTCATAACATCAAAGTTGTAGCATTTTTCAAGATGATTCCAACCATATAAGAAACTTAATCTAACTCTCAAAGACCAGAGAGAATTTCTCTGGCCCTAATTTTTAACCTAACTTTTTCAGGATGTTCATGAATCAAATTCTCTTAACACGTTTAACTTAAATGAAAACTGAGCATATGTACAGCTTCATGGCTATGAGTACTACATTTTTTATTCACAAACCTAAGCCTAATGATTCCTAAATAGAGAGATAGGAAGTTGACAAAAACCAATTTCAGTTGAACTCGTGTGTGGCAATGTGGAGCTTTTCAGTGAGGCCTGGGATGTTTGGGAGCTTGCTTGAACTTCCTCTGACCTTCCCCAATTCCTAGTTTGCTTTGAATGTGCTTGAACAAGCTTGTAGAACTCAACCTGCACAAGCTGAAAACAGAAATGGTGAAGCTTGCAAATGGAGTTACAGTCAGTGTCTAAGGGTTGGGATAGCTTGGATAGGTTATATGGAATGTATTGGAACAAGTTTGGGGCAAAACGCACGAGCAACTTGTGAGATAGAACTCAAAGTGCAGAAGCTGTCCTGTTTTGCAAGAGGGAGGTGATTTTGTGTTTTGGAAGGTTTGAGGGCTCAGTGGCTCGTGTTTCTGGCTCAAGGGAATGCACAAAACTTGTTTTAAAAGCTTGCCAGGGTTGGTTCTATCAGATGTTCAAGTTGTGGTGTATTTGACAAGTTTCTTGTATTTTAAGCAAAAGTAAGCCATGATGCAAGACAGGCCTGTACAGGCTATCTATAAGCTTTCACTTTATGGTCTTTCCCCCCTCAGTTTGTGGATATTGTGTGCTGTACAAGATCTTGTTCAAGGCCCAAGGATTCTATTTGACATAAAGCAAATTTGACAAAAATGGCAATGTTGCCTTTTTGCTATTTAAGGACTAATCTCTTGTGTAATCCTCCCATGACCAGAACAAAGCCTCAAACCAATGGATTTGCATTTAATTATTGAGTATGGAAGGGTTTTGGGACCTGTAATCAAGTACGAACAAGGCTGATTAGAGTTTGCAACTTGTATCACTAAGAAAATGCCATTGATCAAAAGTGAGTTTTTGCCAACTTCAAGCCTTCGATTCTCCCTAACCACAAATGATTTTGGAGAGTTCTTGGACATTTTGGAAAGCTTGTAACATGCTATACAATCCATATTTGAAATGCAATTTGAGATTCCAAGTGGAACTTTGTGAAAAATGGTCATGAAGATAGGTCAAAATCCTGCCTAAACTAGGGCAAAATTTCACTAAGTTAAAAGTTTCATGGACCCTTGTTCCAAAAATCATAACTTGAGATATAAGATTCTTTTGGGAAAACTTTGTGAATCAAAGTTGTATATTTTGTGTAGGAATATAACTTTCATGTTGGAGGTTTTGTTTGAATCCAATTGCATCATGGTGAAAATGTTGGGCAAAGTTGGGAAAAAATAAGGAAATTTCATAACTTAGAAAAATTCTAAGTTATGAAATTTTCAATCTTAAACCCTAATTTGCAAAATTAGGTTTCTTGATGGACAAGTTTCATGTTTTGACACATCTTGATGAAAAATGACCCTTGGCACTTGATTTTGATCAAAAAGTCAAAGTTTGACTTTTCAGTGTACAATCAAATTTTGATCAGTTGACTGAAAAATTCATCTGTCAATCCAATGCATTTGAGATCTTTTGAACCTTGTGAATAGGTCAAGATGATGCCATTGAGTCCTTGAATCCATGCTTGAAACCAATTTGCCATTTGCTAGGTGAAAAATCAGAAATTTCCCTTGTGTAGTCAAAACCCTAAAAATGACCATTTTGCCCTTCTGATGATCTGAACAAATTTCTTGAGGAGTTGTGGTCCAAACTTGATCAAATGGTTCATATGAGCCTATAATGTTGACGTGGATAAAAAATTGTGAGGTTTGACTGTAAATTGGCCACAGTTGACTTTTTCCCCAATACAGCTGATTTCTAGGTCAACTGTCCAATTGATTGGGCAAAAATTTGATTCAAGGCTTGAAACTTGGTAGAGGAAATCTTATAAGTCCAACATGAAGTATGAAAGTCACATTGAGCATTGGAAGTCCAAAAATCCTTGTGAAAACTCAAACCCTAATTTAGGTCATCAGTGCAAGGAGATGTCTTGAGCAGAGCAAACCCTGATTCTGTCTAGAGTCCAAAATGTCTTGTGAGGGGAAATCTTGATGAAATGAGAGGGAAAATTTTGGGGTAAAACAATATGGCTCCAAAGAAACAGCACCCCTAGGTCCCAAATCCTTCCTACTCTTCTTATAAATGTGACGCCAGGCCTTCGCAATCTGCTCCCTAGCTTCCTTGTGGTCTTCTCCTTCCTTCAGAAAGAAACTACTCAAATGAATACTGTTCAGTTTATCCCTCATTGAATAGCCAAGCTGTCGCCGTGCAAGAACATGGTTATAGTTAATTCCTCCCTTTGTACCAAGAAGAGGTACATTGGGGAAACTACCACAACTGTCAATAATCTCCACATCCTGATAAGCTCGATGATACCAATCAATATCCGAGTGAGTAAGTGCCATGATCTTAGGAGCCCAACGAGGTTCCTTTTTGACATCCCAAAAAGCATCAGACTGAGGCATATGAGAGATGAACCATCAGTACAACAAAGGCGTGCAACAGATAATCATTCCTCCATGATAAGAACTCTGAAGATGAACAGAGTAATAAGCATCACCCAATAGTGTAGGAACTGGGTTTCCAATCATGAAGATCCTGATAGCGTTAATGTCGACAAACTTGTCCACATTAGGGAATAAGAACAATCCATAAGCAAGCAGAGCAAAGATGGCTTCAAAAGCATTCGTACTCTTCATTCTAGCAAAGTAACGAGCTTTCTCCAATAAGAAATGAGCTGGTAATCCTCTAATCCCTCCTTTGGTAGTCATATGGGCTTCCACCTCAGACTTCCCCAGATGAATCAAAGCAGCAATCTCATGTGGTTTTGGCTCACCCTCCAAACCAGTAAAAGGTACACGATCGGTAACAGGTAAATCCAATAGATAAGAATACTCCTCCAGTGTAGGCATCAACTGATAATCGGGAAAAGTAAAGCAATGATACATCAGATCATAGAACTAGACCAAGGTCGAGAGAATACCCTCCTTCATCTTCAGCTTCATGAGAGGAATAATGGATCCATACTTCTTCCGAAAGTCTGCAGAACACTCGATCTCTGGAATTAGACTGATCAACTCATCTATCTTGGGATCCTTGAAACTGTATTTCCCGGTCTTTCTCTTTCCAGAATCCATGGTTAAGAGTACCTGAGATATTTACAAATAGTCAACCTTTAAATCCCTTGAAATATTGTTTTCTTTAAAAGATGCTTATGAGTGCATTGATGCATGATACATCAATCACACACAAGATCACACATATAGGGTTCATAGGTTCAATGTTACGATCATGAGGTCGAAGGTACTACCCATAAGGTGTTGGTCTAAAAAGTTATCACTTGCCGAACAAGGTTCTAGAGGTTCCCAGAGTCTACATCCTTCCTTCGGATATTACCAACTTCCCAATTAACTCGGTAATTAGTAATATTCTCAAGAAAGACTCGTCCGAGCGTAGTATCGTGTGACAACTATTTCCGGATTACTCCGTCATAGCTTCTGCACTACACCTAAAAGGCCAAGATGGGTTTGGTATTCTATGGTCCTCAGTTTCAGCAGGCTCCCAGGTCGAAAGCAGTACGTCTTCCCGATTACTCGGTAAACGACACTACAATCAAAGGGGCCTCCACTGAGTGGAGGATCTCATGCCTCCTTTTTTGGGATTACTCCCTCAAAGTTAACATGACTATACCGCCCGTCCTATCTTAAAGTTTGCCCAAGTCCGGGTATAGGACTTATGAGTAATCACCAAGAACCCTGAAAACCAGGAAAATTCAAACAAACATATATACAAAATATAACACATAAACAACAATAGCACATATACAGATATAAATAAAGATAGGCTCAACCCACTTAGGGATGTACCAACAAGAGGTCAATCTTTCCCCGGTGAAGTCGCCATTTTTATGTAGCGGTAGAAATGTTCAAGACTAAGCCATTGGATTGACTAGACTTTATACAAATCAAAATAAAAATCGCCACCGCGATTTATTGTTTCCAAAGGAATGGGAAAAGAGCGAATGACCCAAAAAGGGGGAAAGATTCAAGGTAAGGGGGTTGGTTATGCAAAGGGAAGGTATTAGCACCCTAAACATCTACGGTACTCCGCAGGAACCTCTTTGTAAAATCTGTATCTTTTGGCTATAAAAATGTGTTATATATAAAATGGATGGTGGAGGTGAGAAAAGAAATATATTTTTTATGATTTTTGCACCCGCCGCGGTTGCGAACCTTTAGTGCCTACGTACCATCTTTCGTGCAATAGGGGATCAGGGTACACGTAGTTCCTCTTTTAAAAGTTTGAAACACAAGTGTGTTGGTTAATTTTATGAGATAAAACATCGTCGTCATTGTCCGTGTGGAAAACATACTTACTACCCACAATCATGAGAAAGGAGAATTTGCATCATCTCAAAGTGGAGGATATGGCTTGGATTTTAAAATCAACAATTCCTCACTCAACACCCAAGTGGAAAATATCTCTCTTCACTATATATTGTAGAAGTATAGTTGTTTGCATCACTACAAGGATTGACAAGAGTCTAATCTTTTAAGAAAAGTTTAAAGGTAAAAGCCAAAGTGGCAAAATGGTTTGAAATGAGATTGGTTGGCTTTTAGTCTTCTCATAAAAAAGGTCAAGGTATTATTAAGTTGATTGGGGTTTATTTATAAAAATGTTTGAAAATGCATGGACATAAGTCCAAGTTTATTATGAAAATGTTTCAATTTTCAAAACAAGAAGAGTTTCAAAAGGAGGGAGAAGATTTTTGAAATTAAAGAAGATGGGAGGAGTAGAAGAGGTTATCCTAAAGCATAAAGTAAAAGCTATGGATAAGGACCATCTAACCAACAAGAAGCCAAAACTTGACATTATGAGCCAAGATAGAATTCCCATTCTTTGGATTGTAACCAAGCAAGCAAAGATACTAGACCTCTTGAGAGAAACAATCTTCAAGTGTATTAATTCTTCACAAAAATTGGGCAGAGTAACGACTGTATACGGGTGAATTCCAGATTACAAACAAAGGATGTAATCATAAAAACCCGCACACAAAAACAAACAAGCAACCCAATGTCTTGAGGTAAACCTCAAGAACTCCAGACATAATAATCAGATAAGATCACACGGTCTCCAAGATAGGCCAGGGTTTCTAATCCTAAATCCCGAAAAGTCCACTGCTCCATAATGCCAAGGATAGTAACCAAATAGTCCAAGTACCATTAAGAGTTTTTTAGGGTTTAAGTTGATTATTAAGTATCTTAGAAAAAGAAAAGAAAAGCTCAAGTGAGCAAAGTAAAAATGACAAGAATAATAAATGCTCAAATGAGCAAAGATAAAAATGGCATGAAATGTAAAATGCTAAAAGTAAATAGTACATAAAGCATAAAAGAATAAAAGCATAAAATAAACAAGTCAATAATTAGTGGTTAGTTGGATGACCATCTTGAAACTTGCATTTGAAACTCATTAGAGGATTGGTAGAACCAAAGCCTCCACACAACAAGTTGCATTTGCTTTTTGTCAAGTATATCATCCATTTGGAATTCTCACAAGTATCATTTAATGATCAACGATGTTTAAGTGATCCGCGTTGACCAAAGGTGTTGTAGATCCATTAGAGGATTGGTAGAACCAAAGCCTCCACACAATGAATCTCAAGTTTATTGGATCAAAGAGATCAAATTAACATACTTGGGCTTGCAATCATAAGTTTGGGCCACGAATGATCATTTATTCGAATTGGGACAAAATTTAGCGCTATGTTAAGCAATCGTAAGTGGACTTATGTAGAAGTCGCACCTATTTTGAGGCCGGTCAATAGCAATCTATGCACCATTTGTTTTGAGACATGATATAGAGATCATGCTCCAACAACATTTAGTGCAATGAGAAGGGATGAGATGAAGAGGAATTAGGGTAAAAAGAAAAACCACATTTGAATTAGTATTTAATCAAACTATTATTAAAATAATTCATCCATCTTTTGTGGAGTTAAACTCAATACCATAGATCTAATGATGTTAATAAAGCCATGATAAAAAAATCAACCCAAGACAGCCAGAAAATATTCACAAAATAATAATATATTTAATATATAGATTAAAGGGTTTTAAAAAAAGTTAAAAATAGAAAATAATAAGGAAAATGTCAATTATATTCAAATTAATCAAGAAATGAAAAGTAAAACCATAGAAAAATCAGAAAAGGTGCCAAGTAATTTTACAAAAAATTTGGGAATTTTTAAAAGTCAGAAACTATTTTTAAAAATTAAGATAAATGGGTAAAATAAACAAAAATATCAAAAAATAGTAAAGTCAGAAACAAAAATAAAATAAGGTCACCAATATTTGTCACAATATCATTGGATCATTCCATAATTTTTTCAGAATTTAAAAATGTGTAAAAGTATTTTTAAACATTTTAAATCAATCAAATAAGTGTAAAATTCATAAAAAATACCAAAACACAAAATTAAATTGTGAAAAAATAAAAATCAGAAAGAGAATAATCAAAAATATTTTTCATAATTTTTTTGGATTTTTTGGACTAAAAGTGAAATTTCTATGATTTTTTGAAATTTGAAACAATTAAAATATAAAAATCAGAAAAAAGAAAATAAAGAAAAAGATGTGGACCATTGGATGAGAGTCAAAACGCATTAGTAATCAAATCCAAAGGATCTGGCGTGCTGTGCATATCATGGTCTTTAATGAATAATGTACAAAATCATTTATAATATTAGAATTAAAAAAAAACAAATGTCACGCTTTCATTGGTTAGAAGGTGACACGTTGGTCATTTTCAACCTCCAGCCCTCACGAATTGCAGGTCTCTCAAACTATAAAATCATAAGCTCAGACCTATGCCATTCGCTTCGTCTCTTCAAGACGAAGACAACCATACCTCCGCGCCATTTTTATATAAACTGTAACTCAAGCAATTTGGAAAGAAAGTTTTGAAAAGGGATTTGAAAATTCATGGTCAAAACATGCTTCCAGATAAAATTAAGTGTTGCGACTAGAATCAGGACAATGAGAGCAACACAATGGTATCAAAGTTTTGAAGAATTGATGAAGGAATCTATCTATTGAAGTTAAGTTGCAGAGCTCTGAAACTGGACTTCTATGGAGCAATATAGGGCGCGATTCTTGAATGTGATTATATGGTTAGCTTCAGGGAAGATCAAGGAAGGTGAATTGATAAAGAAAATGGATTGAAAAAGGCTTGAGAATAGGATACGAAGTAGCTGAATTCTGAGTTGTGAAGCAAATTGGGATGCTCAAGCGTGTGGAATGATGCAAATTGGAGGGAAATCGTGTGGGTTTGCATCATGAAGAAAGTGTGACTCAAACTTGATCAAAACTCAGCCAAATCGTGCGTTTCATGATGCTAATAACTTCTGGTAAGTTGCTAAACATGATTAGAAACAAAAACGCGTGGAAATCTTGTGATTAGAAGCCAAAACAAAGATTTCAAAATTCTGACTTTGTGCAAAATTCAGTTTCAAACTACCAAATTCAAATCCATGTCATTTCCACCTCAAGGGGTCTTAGGGCATAATTCTTGATGCTTTGGAAAGATGAGGTAACAAGATTTGTAATGAAAAAAGAATGGAATTAAATGGAGGCTTGAGATAAAAATTACATGGAGTCAAAGTTGAAGAAAAAGAGTTGACTTTCCATACTTAGAAATATTTCAACTTCTTCTTTAAAAATGACCTATAATCTCTTGCATCCAAACATGGCCTTCCACTTAGAATTTGCTCTTGACCCCAAAAGATGGAATGAAGTAGATCTCTTGAATGACATTTTGCAATTTGAACCACTCAAAATATCCAAAAAATGAGCAAGTTATGACTTGTTTAAGTTGGCCAAAAATCATGAAATGACCTATAATCTTTTGCATTCTTAAGGCAACTTCCATCCATTTTCTTACTTTGCACATAAAAGAAGGCATGAATTACACATCCTTAAGATCATCATGGAAAAAGAATGGGCTCAAGGTGATAAAAGTTGACCAAGTTATGACCATTTAAAGTAACATATGGAAAATTAGGGATTCATCTGGATGACTTGTAATCTTTCTTCTTCACCAAGTTCCTTCCACATGAAAACTCCTTGGAACTTTTGAAGTGCTTTGTTGGTAACTCTTTGAAGAGAAGAATGTTTTTGGAATCACTCAAAAATACCAAAAGATGAGCAAGATATGCCCTTTGAAGTCCAAAACCCTAGCCTCTAGATCAAGAGAATGCTTGGTGGAACTTTGCCAACTTTGAACAAACTTTTTGTGCCAATATTCTTCCTTTGTGAATAGAAATTGTTGAGTATGATGATGAGGACCTATGGCCACCAAAACCAATTTCATACCAACTTCAAAAACAGTTTCAATGGTGAGATTTGAATCTCTTAAGCTTTTGACTAGGGCATGGAAATAAACTCATGAACCCATGAAGCAAACTTGCTAAACCTCATTGCCTTTACCTACATTATCAACAAGTAAGACAAACCAATATTGCATTTTGTTAATTATAGAAAAATCAAAATATAATATCTATGATCACAAAAGCAAATAAATTAAGGTGCTTGGTGACTCCTCAAAGAGCAAAGCTAAAGATGAGGAGAAGAACCAAAGTCACTAATGTGATTTTGTGGTGATTGAAACAATATGGTATGCGAAGGGATCTTAGGGGCAAAAATTGGGGTACAACACTAGTCAATGGGCGACCTCAGGTTCTAAGATGATTTAAGGAAGAACCTAGCCAACGGGCGATCTCAGGTTTTAAGGTGACTGATAGGAAGAACCTAGCCAACAAGCGATCTCAGGTTCTAAGACAAGATTTAAGGAAGAACCTAGCCAACAAGCGATATTAGGTTCTAAGACGATCTAAGGAAGAACCTAGCCTACGGATGATCTCAGGTTCTAAGATGATCTGAGGAAGAACCTAGCCTACGAGCGATCTCAAGTTCTAAGATGATTTGAGGAAGAACCTAGCCTACGGGCGATCTCAGGTTCTAAGATGATATGAGGAAGAACCTAGCAAACGGGCAATCTCAGGTTCTAAGATGATCTAAGGAAGAACCTAGCCAACCTCCGATCTCAGGTTCTACGATGATCTATTGGAAGAACTTAGCCAATGGGCAATCTCAGGTTCTAAGACGATCTGAGGAAGAACCTAGGCTACGGGCGATCTCAGGTTCTAAAATGATATGAGGGAGAACCTAGCCAATGGGTGATCTTAGGTTCTACGATGATCTATTGGGAGAACCTAGCCAACGGGCGATCTCAGGTTCTAAGATGATCTAAGGAAGAACCTAGCCAATCAACAATCTCAGGTTCTACGATGATCTATTGGAAGAACCTAGCCAATGGGCAATCTCAGGTTCTAAGATGATCTGAGGAAGAACCTAGCCTACGCGAGATCTCAGGTTCTAAGACGATCTGAGGAAGAACCTATCCTACATGCGATCTCAAGTTCTAAGATGATCTATTGGAAGAACCTAGCCAATGGGTGATCTCAAGTTCTAAGATGATCTGAGGAAGAACCTACCCTACAGGAAATCTCAGGTTCTAAAATGATCTGAGGGAGAACCTAGCCAATGAGCGATATAAGGTTCTACGATGATCTATTGGAAGAACCTAGCCAATGGGCGATCTCATGTTCTAAGATGATCTAAGGAAGAACCTAGCCAACGGGCGATCTCAGGTTCTACGATGATCTATTGGAAGAACCTAGCCAATGGGCTATCTCAGGTTCTAAAATGATCTGAGGAAGAACCTAGCCTATGGGCGATCTCAGGTTCTAAAATGATCTGAGGGAGAACCTAGCCAATGGGCGATCTCTGGTTTTATGATGATCTATTGGAAGAACCTAGCCAATGGGCGATCTCAGGTTCTAAGATGATCTGAGGAAGAACCTAGCCTACGGGCGATCTCAGGTTCTAAGATGATCTGAGGAAGAACCTAGCCAATGGGCGATCTCAGGTTCTAAGATGATCTAAAGAAGAACCTAGCCAACGGGTGATCTCAGGTTCTATGATGATCTATTGGAAGAACCTAGCCAATGGGTGATATCAGGTTCTAAGATGATATGAGGAAGAACCTAGCCTACGGGCGATCTCAGGTTCTAAGATGAGAACATGGGTTACAACATGAAGAATGTTTAGAGATTGACGCGAGGATTATTTAGAAGCTGACACGGAGAGTGTTGGAAGACTGAATTATTTGTCAGACGGGAATCGGTACCAGACGAGAACTGGGTTTAGAATGACAGGGTGTATTGATTTTGCTGGGAATTATGAAGGTGAAGGTCACCAGTTGGGAATTTTTTAAGCGATACCCTCTTGTGGGAATGTATCACTGTCCTTGCATGATTCAGTTCTTTCGTGTAAGGTACCTGATATGGCTTATGCTTCGTATGCATGTTTGAATTTCTCTTGACGCAAAGATCCATTTTGATGGATCAACTATGAGCTTTTGAGGATGAAATGTTATGCAGTGATAGCTATATGCAATGCAAAGAAATAGACTTCATGAGGATAAGCGAAGGCTCGTTGGGAACTGTTGCTCATCACCGGGGATGTCAATAAATATAAGCGCTTGAAACCTGAAGTACCAAGATTGTTGAGGATATTGATAAGAATTTCCACTGGGGAGCTCGTGATACCAAATATTATCGATGATTCTGCTGAAGATTGAATTGCTGACAAAGCTAGTTTACAAGCACACCACTGAATTTTGAATTGCATTGTTGGGGAAGAGATAATTCGGCTTGACTTCTCTATATCCTGAACCATTGAGAGGATGGTAGGACTGAATATGCCAAATTATGGATATTGAACCCTATGTATATCTCTTCGAATACATGCCCCAAGTTACGCCACACTGGGGAACCATCTCTTGAATCATTTGGGGAGAAAAGATGGGTATGGGCACTTGTGTATGTCCCGGTTTAACCTTGTGAATGCCCCGGTTTAGCTCCACTGGGGATGCACTTACGTGTGCCGAGTAAAACGGTGACTCTGAACTTTTTGATTTCACTTGGGGAATCAGGTTTGAAATTGTCTGTAGCAGATGAAGGCAACTTTGTGCGCTGGCTAGGTCAGGGTGACCGTTATGACGCTTTTAGCTTGATTCATCTCGTACAACATAATTGGCTTGAGCAACTTTGGAAGTACGAATGAGGAATGCCCCTTATTGTACCCCAAAATTTTCCTTCCCATTTTACTCAACACATGTTCATTAATACCCTCAACTTGCTCAAGGATGCCCAAGATTTGACTAGACAAACTCTCTTCTAAAGCAATGAACCTCAAACTAGGGTTTCCATTTTCATCAAGATGGGTGAGATCCAAAGGCCTCATATGCTCTCCAAAGTCCTAATATGTCCTCAAGATCATCCATGCCAAGTTTTATGCATTGCACAAGAAGTTTCTCAGTCAAACTGCTCAGATGCTTGAGAATCGTCTGTATTAGGTCAAAAGTCACCTGTAACCCACATACAGTCAAACTTCAAGATTTTTGGTCAACATCAACATTTTGAATTGATGTCCATCATTTTATCAAGGGTTGATCATGATTCCTCAAGTAATACTCCTAATTCATCAAAACTCAAAAGTTGCTAAATTAGGGTTTCTCAGGAAAAGTTAACCAAACTTTGACCAAGCATAACTTTCTCATACTTTATCAGAAATTTCTCATCCAAGGATTACTTTGAAGGGAATTAAATTCCATACAACTCATCTTCATCCCTCAAGTTCAAAAAGTGCACTCATAAAAAGATATGAATTTCTACATTATAGGTCCTTTTGAAAAGTCAACAAAAACACCTTTTGGGTCAAAGATTCTTACATGAACATGAAAGACTCAATTGAGATGAGACCAAAAGGGTTGTTTAGGGGACATAATAAGATTTATAAAAAGTCCAAGAACACCTCTCTATGGTTAAAATTGGAAGAGATATGCATTGTCAAAGTTGACCATTTTTGGAAAGTTGCCAAAAGTCAAATGTGCTCAAAAATGCATTTTTTGCCAAATGGGCCTAGCATTTCAGGATTGTATCTTGTTAGGGACATGGTCCACAACCCAAATCAGAAGCCATATATTATTTTCTCTATTTATTGATTTTATTTTGATTTTTATTTATTAAAAATCACATTAAATCAAATAAATAACAAAAAATATTAAAGATTGTTTTTTTTATCTGATTTTTATGAGAATCAAATCTAATTGAGTTGGCCTAATCAAGCCAAATTGAATCAAGGAAAAAAAGGAATGATTTGGTCAAGTTTGGAATGAAAGAATATGGCTTAAAGATCAAAGATTTTATCTATCAACTCCCAAGATTGGATCCAAAATTGTTAACCTAATTAGACTCAATACATATACTGAGGTTTGTGAGAACCCTAGAAGAAGGAGAGAGAGGCGCAACTGCTCAAGAGATACCCTGTACACAAGCTTGAAATTCAAGAAAAAGTGATCATTGAATTTGGATTTTGAGGCAGATTCAAGAGGTTTTAAGGTTGCAATGCATTCTTGGAGACACACTGAGACTAATTGCATTGTTTTCAAGTGTCAAAACTCTCAGAATCACGACCAATCCGATAACGGTTTGCATTTTCTTTTCAAAAACAATTACAATCATACATGCGTTATAAATACTTTTTGATCATGCATTCTTGTTTGTATGGATGTTTAGAACATGTTTGAATGGTTTAATTGATGTTTTGATGCATATACTGATGATTACCATGATTAGGGTTTAAGAAGCCGTTTTGGGGCTTCTCTATACAGGTAAAATTAGGCCAAGAAAAGGATGCCATGATACTCGTGAGATCAAGACGAGTTGATTGGTGTTTTTAGAATTAATTTATCATGCGTGGTATGGATTTTTGATGTTTGCAGGTTTATGGCTATGGAGCTTTGTCTGTAGGTATAGATCTGATACCTAAGACGACAGACAGGGAAGAAGATGATGATTTGTCACCATCCCAGTGGCCAATTTGAATTCACGCGCGTTTTTCATTAGCACTCACCATTATTCTAATATAATATATTTTGTCTATTCATATAAACAAAAGACAATATGGCCAGGTGGTAAAGGGAAGCGTTTGCAAAGGGGAAGACCTGGGTTCGATACCCAGGTCTGGAGTTTTTCATTTTCTCATTTGTTCATTGTAGATCCAGCGTGCCTCATCACTTAGCGCCTACCGTGTACCCCAGATCTCAGCCCTGAGATCCATGATCAGACCAAATCTCACATTCCAACGTTGAGGGACTACCATGCATCATCAGAGGAGAGAAGCACAGGATCTGGCGCAGGATTGGGCTCAGTATGCATGGGCCTAACAAGAATCAGAAGCGCACCCCCCCCTGGGTTGCTTATGTAGGCCCAATTTCACCTTTTTTTATTTAAATTCTTTTTCTTATTATTTATTAATTATGTCTTTTTTAAATAACTAAAAAAAATCATGTTTTTTTATTTAACCAAAAAAATCATTAAAAAAATCAAAATCATTTTTTCACAAAAATATTTTATTAATTAATTAGTTTAATTAAATTTAGGTAATATAATGCTTTTTTTATTATAATTCAAAATAATTAGAATTAGGGTTTAATTTTGTACTTAACCTAATTTTTTCCTCAAAAACAACATAAATATTTTCTCAAATTAGATCTTTAGGTCGTCTAATTATTTCTCGCATTTAATTTGTTGTGCGCTTTTAATTTTCCTTTTTTATTATTATATGTAACTGCTCCGAGTTTGTAATAGATTTAAATAAGTTTTTAATTCCGCATTTTATTTTCAGTCAAAATAATTATGTATCTGCCCAAAGCCATGTAATAATTAGGACACTAACTGCTCGCATTTTAATTTCCGCAAACTATAAACTGCTTAGATGTATGTATAGGATTGTATGGAAAGACGAATTGAAATTAAAACAATAGAAAACCCTAATTGTGCAAGGATAATTAATTGAAAAAATACACTTGCACATGCTCACTCCTAGGGTTTACTCCACTCCGGTGGCCTTCGGTAAACGGTCATGAAGTATAGGGAATGTTAGTGGTTGTCCTCTAGTCCCAAAAGATCTAAAATGACCCAATCGGATGTTGCCTCGGAAAAAGATCTTTAAGGCTTTAGGATGATTACTAAAATTTCCTAACATTTCTTCTGTGATCGTATTTGTCCCTTCAAACGTCCCTTAAAACTCCAACGACAGTGCTACCTATTCCTTAATAATAGGATAGCGTTTTCTAAAGGAAAACGAACAGACTTTTTTCGAGTAGGTAAATTAGCTCCTAGGTACTTGCTCAAACAAAAATTTTCACACAAACACTTTTCAAAACAACTTCGTCACACTCTTGAGGACTGATACAAGGGTTATCACGAAGTAAATTTTTTTCAAAACAAGCACGCACAAGCAATTTTAAAAATGAGCAAAGTACCTAAGAGCCCGTGGAAAACCACGGATAGAAAAGGTGCTAACACATTCCCTTTCTATAATCTACCCCCCGTACTCAGAAACTCTTGAAAAAAGGTTTTTTCTGTTCTTTTTCCTTTCCTTTGTTGGATGAGATAAAAGTCGATTGCGACTCTTGCTTACCGCGACATTTACGAATACAAAACGCAAACCATTATTAACAGTCAGTTCTGCCACCATATCACAGAACTGGCGACTCTGCTGGGGACTTTAATAAGTGGGGTATACCTTAGGATCTAGGTCATTTAATTGCTTCTTTTGCTTGTCTTGATTGCTTTATTTTTAAGGGATTGTTTGGGTTACTATAGATCCTACACCCGGATCTGGGGAACACCTTTTAGGTAAGTAGCAATAAACTATGAGGGAACTGTGCGGGGTATACCGAAACGGTTGAAGCAGTAGCTACATTGATATGGCACTTTGGTTGGTACCGGTAACCCTTAAGTCAATCAGGGAGAGTACGGGGCTGTTGCGTGGTGTCGTGAAGTATCAACTGACCTTAGAACCTTTAATTGCACAACTTGGCCAGTAGGACATAGCGAGGTGACCGGCCTTGGTGTATTCCCAAGGTCGACAGATACTCGATGCTACACTCATTGAGGTTTGACTCTTGAGCTTTGTTTGGTTGCGAGTCAATCGCCTATTGAACGAATCTGGGGGAAAGATCGGTGATATTGAGATTCCTTAGAACCCGATTACTATTTATAGGACAGGTTGAACCAATCCAACTTCAAGAGGGTATGACCTTAAAACTCATGCAGGCTTTAAACCTAAGGACTTGGTGTGACTTGTTTTTTGTTTTCTATACCTGTGATTTTATAACCTAATCATGGCATCATAAGCATAGCATATCATGACTAACCATTTCAAGGATTTCCTAGGGCTCATTTTTGCTTTGTTTTGTAGGACATGGCATCCGCCTGTAGGAATACTATACAGATCAACCTTGTGAAAGTGTCTCTCCAACTAAAGGACCTGGCATTAAGGGTTCTTGAAAGTTCTCATTTCACTAAAAAGCATGGTCAGTTGCTCAATTTGGTCACTGCAAAACCTGATGAAGAGTTATTAAAAGTGTTGTTTCAGTTCTTTGATCATGTGCACCATTGTTTCACCTTCCCGGATTACCAGCTAGTACCTACTATGGAGGAATTTTCTCAGTTGTTAGGGGTACCCATTCTTGATCAGTTACCTTTCAACGGTATGGAAGAACATCCAAAGCCGGAAGAGATTGCTAGAGATCTGTCCTTACAACGGTCTGACATAGTGACAAATTGGGAGACTAGAGGGAATGTCCAAGGAATTTCAGTTAAGTTTCTATTCGAGAAGGCTTGCCATTTTTGGGATACCCTAGATTTACAAGCTTTTGAAGAGGTGTTGGCACTTCTCATTTACGGGACAGTACTTTTCCCTAATGCAGATCAACTCGTAGATGTGAACACTATTAAAGTTTTTCTTTCTCATAATCCAGTGCCTACATTACTCGGGGATATTCTACACTCTGTGCATGCTCGCACTCTAAAGAGAAGGGGGACCCTCCTGTGTTGCACTCCTCTATTGGCTAGGTGGTTTATTTCGCACCTATCCAGGTCTGTTTTAAAGAATGAGCAGGGTTTGAAATGGTCGATTAGGATGATGTCCCTTAAGCATTCAGACATCCATTGGTGTTCACGGTTCTCGGAAGATGTTACCATCATCGATCGTTGTGGTGAATTCCATAATGTCCCTCTCTTAGGAATTAGGGGAGGAATCACTTACAACCCTTGCTTAGCCTTGCGTCAGTTTGGTTATGCAAGAAGAGATGGTCCTCATGATACGCTTATTCAAGGAATCACCTTCAACTATGAGAATGATGCTCAGGGATATCGTAGAAGGTTCATAAAAGCTTGGGGCATGGTGCATAAAATTGATAGCAAGACGCTAGGGAAGAATTCCATTCCTCTTGAGCCTTATCTCCGATGGGTACGAGCCCGCGCCCAAAGTCTGATGATGCCTTACCCAGCTGTCCTACCAATAACTATGGAGCCAACTATTGAAGGATATACTACTTCACTTGGTCATCATCCTAACATGCCAACCGACCATGAAGAGTTACAAAAGTCCTGGGTTCAACTCAAAGAGGAGCGGGACACGTTTGAAGCTCAGTTCTATGCTAGCAAGAAGAAGGTCCTGGAGCTCACTAGGCTACTTCATGAAGAAAGGAACATAAACGCCTACATCGCACCAAAGAGGATGCGCTCCTGGGAGACCTAGTTTCTTTTTTGCTTTAAGTTTTGTGTTGTTTAATTGTAAGCCTAAAGGGAATTCTTTGTAACAATTCGAACTTATTAATGCAATTAAAGTGTGTTTCTTTTGGTTAAACAAATCTGAGCCTTTAAGAATCCTTGAAATCATTGCATACGCATCCCATTCATAGCATCGCATAAACAGGTACCATTACAGGTTTCTCATCTTCTTCGCTGTTTATTTCAGCAGAAATGTCTTCCGAACAAAGCATCAAGGATCTTCAGGAACAAAATTCTAGTTCCAACAGATGTTCATAAATATGGAAAAATGGAAGAAGGTTCAGGGGGCCGTTAAAGCAACAAGTCAATCTGACCTCTTCCTCCAAAGAAGGGGAAAATCAAGAAGAAGAGACAAGGGAAAAGGACCCCGGTCCTGAAGTTTCTGACAATGATACAAATTATAATGATGAGCAGTATCCTCCTACTGAGGATAGATACAAGCAGTTGGAAGACCATCTGAGTGCTATGGAGGTCCAGAGGATACCTGGGTTGGATTTCGAAGAATTGTGATTGGTGTCGGGAGTGGTCATCCCGCAGAAGTTCAAGGCTCCAAATTTTGCTAAGTATGATGGGGTGTCTTGCCCAAAACTCCATCTCCGTTCCTACATCAGAAAGATCCAGCCCCACACCGCTGATAGAAACTTGTGGGTTCACTTCTTTCAAGACAGTCTGTCAGGGACTCAGCTTGAATGGTTCTACCAACTGGAGAGAGCCAATGTCCGAAATTAGGAAGATTTGGCTGCTGCTTTTTATAAGCAGTATCAATATAATGCTAACCTTGCTCCTACTCGTACTCAACTCCAGAGTATGTCCATGGGTGCAAATGAAGGCTTTAAGGACTATGCACGAAAGTGGAGAGACTTGGCTGGAAGAGTCCAACCCCCATTGTCTGATAGGGAGTTGGTAGATATGTTTCAGGGGATGTTAGCTGGTCCATTCTTTAATCATTTGATCGGCAGCTCGTCAGCTGGTTTCACCGAGCTGATCCTAACTGGAGAGAGAGTAGAAGCTGGGATTCAGAGTGGTAAAATATAGAAGGATGCCTCTTCGAGTTCGGTAAAGAAGCCTTTTACTAGTAAGAAGGAAGCCAGTGCCATCTATAGTCCGAGAGGCCAAAGCAGAGCTGAATACCGTCAGACAGTAAATGCCGTAATAATACCTAGGCCTGCAGTTACTCCACAATGCAACAATCAACAAAGGGCGGAAAGACCATAACAACAGTTTACCCGGATCAACATGACGTTGGCTGAAGTTCTACCCCATCTGTTGAGATCCAACTTGGCAACCTTGAAAGAGGCTCCCAAGAATCCGAACACCACATCTCCCCGATATAACCCAAATGCTCGGTGTGCCCACCATTTTGAGAGTACTGGCCACGACACCAACGACTGCTGGGCTCTGAGAAATAAAGTACCGGATCTGATCGAAGCCAAGGAGATTGAGTTCGATGCTCCAGAAAAGCTCAACATCATAACTGCTCTCATGCCTAAGCACGGTCGTGGAGTTAATGTTGTGGATACTGATCTATTTGTGACCTTGGTGGATGAAGTTTCTACTCCTCTTATAACGGTTAAGAAGAATTTGTTGTCGACCAATTTATTTCCGGGTTGTGGTGAAGGTTGCCACATGTGTTCATTTCTGCCTTCTGGTTGCCATTTGCTGAAGTCAGGTGTTCAGCGCCTGATGGACAGCAAATAAATTTTGTTAGAGAAAACTTTGATTCCCATTGTTCCATTTGAAGATGTTGTTATTATAACCATTTCCTCCAATCCTTCCAAGGTCTCCTCGAGAAGACCTGTTAGGATTACATCTGTTCCAAGAGTCGCTCGGCTAATAATCACCGTTCCTGGTCCTGTCCCGTATGCCTCAGACAAAGTTGTCCCCTGGCATTATGGTGCCGATGTGTACTATCATGGCATCAAACAAGATCTGAAAAATCAAGAGGCTGATCCTAATGTCAGCAACATTGTCGGAACCAACAAGGTTACCCGAAGTGGAAGGGTTTTCTCTCTTGAGATTTCCTCGAAGAATGTCAATAGGCCTATTGTTATTTTGTCTGCTACTCCTGTTGGTACATCAACTACTACTCCTGTGCTTACTCCAATTATCACTCCCGCCGTCGAGTCATCTGGGATCCGAGGCAAAGAAGTTATAGGTGAGCCTGCCCGAACGGAGGCACCTAGAAAAATTGTTGTGGAAGCCTCTAAGCAAGAGATAGAGGAAATACTGAAAATAATCAAAAAGAGCGACTACAATATGGTTGAGCAGCTGGGGCAGAACCCCTCAAAGATATCCATGTTGTCCCTGCTGTTGTGCTCCGAGGCCCATGCGGAGGCTTTGATTTCATTCCTCAAGACTGCGTATGTGCCGCAAGAGACCTCAGCTGATCAATTCAAAGATTGTGTGGCCAGCCTGACTGCTGACAATGGGCTGGGTTTTTCAAATATAGACTTGACACCAAAGGGAGGAAGCATAATGATGCTCTACATGTCTCGATTGAATGCAGGGGCACCACTATGGCCTATGTGCTAGTAGATACTGGGTCTTTGCTGAATGTTCTACCTAAGAAGGCACTAGATTGGTTGGATTGTGAGGGCTTGACCTTAAAGCCGAGTAACATTGTGGTGAGGGATTTTGATGGGTCGAAGAGAATGGCGAATGGGGAAGTGGAAATCCCCGTCAAAGTAGGTTCCAAAACTTTTGAGTCCACTTTCTATGTAATGGACACCCGACCGTCATACTCTTGTTTGTCGGGTCGTCCTTGGATCCATGAAGTCGGGGCAGTTACTTCTACACTGCACCAAATGCTGAAGTATCAAGTAAAAGGGAAGATTGTCACTGTGCGTGGTGAGGAGGAGTATATGGTGAGCCACCTCAATTCCTTCAGGTACGTAGAGATGGACGGGGAACTTATAGAGACTCCTTGCCAGAACTTTGAAGAGGTTCCCCAGATCTTGGCATCGACTGAAACTACTACCAACAAACCTCCTCTGAAGATGGCTTCTCTCAAAGACGTCAGAGCAGTGGTTGAAGAAGGTGGGTATACCAATTAGGGACAACTCCCTGATTTTACTCACAAAGCTGAAAAGTTTGGTTTGAGCTTTACTTCAGGAGCTCAAAGGGTTGTTCGACACGCTTGGGCTGGAGGACCCCCCCCCCCCTATGCATCAGCAATCGGGGAATCAATGCCATTGAAGACAGTGAGGAAGACTCTGACATTGACAGCTGGATCTACCCAACTACCAACGGTGGACCGAGTAACTGGACGGCTAGGGACTTTATACCAGTTTCTTTTATTCCACAGTAATTGTCTTACTTGTTTTGAGATTTGTAATAAACAATTTAAACTCTACAGCTTTGTGTCTTGCCCGAGGCACATTGGCTTTGTTTGTGAGGGCTATTATTTTTCATTTCATATATCATCAATAAAACATTGGACGTTCCTTGCATACAAATTTTGTGCCCTTTGTTTTTTCTTTTCTATTTTCACTTTATCAAAACAGCTATGCTCTTACACACACTCACGTATCATACTGCAGATTCATATCCACTATGGATCCATTGATAATAGCTCTACTACTGTCCATTATGACTTCTAAAATCCGATCAACCAAGCTGAAGACGAAGGTGAGGAAGATTGTGAGGTGCCTGGAGAACTTGCTAGACTATTACAACAGGAAGAAAGGGCTATACAGTCTCATGAAGAGCCAGTTGAGACGATAAACCTGGGCACAAAGATAGACAGAAAAGAAGTCAAGAACGGTTGCAAATCTGGAAGTTAAGATCAAACAACGGTTGATACAAATGTTGCACGACTATGTTGAGATTTTTGCATGGTCATATGAAGACATGCCTGGTTTAGACACTGATATTGTGGTTCATCCTCTACCGACCAAAGAAGATTGTCCTCCAGTTAAACAAAAGGTCCGCCGTATGCGCCCTGAAATGTCAGAAAAGATCAAGGCAGAGGTCATGAAGCAGTTCGACGCGGGGTTCTTAGTTGTCACCTCCTATCCATAGTGGGTTGCTAACATCGCTCTAGTACCTAAGAAAGATGGTAAGGTACGGATGTGTGTGGATTACAGAGATCTGAACAGGGCAAGCCCCAAATATGACTTCCCACTTCCTCACATTGACATTCTGGTTGACAACACCGCGCAGCACAAAAGCTTCTCCTTCATGGATGGTTTCTCTGGCTACAACCAGATCAAGATGGCTCCTGAAGACATGGAGAAGATAACCTTCATCGCACAGTGGGGCACCTTCTATTACAAGGTGATGCCTTTCGGGTTGAAGAATGCTGGGGCAACTTATCAGCGCGCCATGGTCACTTTGTTCCATGATATGATTCATCACGAGATCGAAGTTTATGTTGATGACATGATAGCCAGGTCTCAAACCGAGGAAGAGCACCTTGATCATCTACAAAAGTTGTTTAACAGGTTGGATATATACAAGATGAGGTTGAATCTGAACAAGTGTACCTTCGGGGTAAGGTCTAGTAAGCTTCTGGGTTTCATTGTTAGAGACAAAGGCATCCAAGTAGACCCTACAAAGGTAAAGGCCATACAAGATATGCCGTCTCCCCGTACAGAGAAGGAAGTTAGAGGTTTCTTGGGACGCTTGAATTATATCGCTAGGTTCATTTCACATCTGACTGCTACTTGTGATCCTATCTTCAAGCTTCTGAAGAAAGATCAAGTGGTAAAGTGGAATGACAAATGCTAGACAACTTTCGAAAGAATCAAGGAATACCTTCAAGAACCACCAATTTTGTTGCCTCCGATTGAAGGAAGACCTTTGATATTGTACTTAACAGTGCTCGAAAATTCAATGGGGTGTGTGCTGGGACAACATGACGAGTCTGGTCGAAAAGAGCACGCAATATACTACCTTAGCAAAAAGTTTACCGACTGGGAGACAAGATACTCACTACTCGAGAAAACTCGCCGCGCTTTGGCATTGGCTACTCGCCGACTAAGACAGTATATGCTGACCCACACTACTTTGTTGATATCTAAGATGGATCCAATCAAATACATATTCGAGAAACCCGCTCTCTCCGAAAGAATAGCAAGATGGCAGATGATCTTAACCGAGTACAATATACAATATACAACCTATAAAGCAATCAAGGGAAGTGTATTAGATGATCATTTGGCTCATCAGGCCGTGGATGATTACCAATCCATGAATTTTGAGTTCCCAGATGAGAATATTATGCTGGTGAATGACTACGAAGAACCTGGACCGGATGAAGGACCCAAAGACGGATCCCGATGGACTATGGTTTTTGACGGGGCTTCAAACGCACTTGCTAATAGCATCGATGCTATAATCATATCTCCTGAGGGCTGTCATACTCCTTTCACCACCCGACTATGTTTCAACTGCACTAACAACATGGCGGAGTATGAAGCCTGTATCATGGGTCTCAAGGCCGCTATTGACCTCAGGATTAAGTTCTTGGACGTTTTCGGGGATTCAGCCTTGGTAATAAGTCAGATCAAAGGCGAATGGGATACGAAGCATCTGAATCTCATCCCATACAAAGAGTACGTATTGACATTGCTCCCACACTTTGAAGAGGTAACTTTTGAACATTTCCCGCGAGAAGAGAACTAGTTAGCGGACGCGCTAGCTACCATGTCTTCTATGTTCAAAGTCAGGTGGGACAACGAAGCTCCCCAAATCACCATTAAGAAGTTGGATGAACCAACACACTACTGTGAAATTGATACCGAAGAGGTGGCAGACAAACCCTGGTTTCACGAAGTCAAAAGGTATCTTGAGGCTCAAGAGTATCCAGAAGGGGCATCTGTCAATGATAAGAAGTTTCTGAGAAGGTTCGCTGCAAAGTTCTTCCTCAGTAATGGAATCCTCTACAAGCGCAATCATGACTCTACATTACTACAATGTGTAGACAAGAGCGAAGCAGAGAGGATTATGATGGATCTACATGAAGGTACCTTCGGAACCCATTCCAGTGGACATACTATGGCTAAGAAGATCCTACGGGCAGGATATTACTGTTCCACTATGGAAGTCGATTGTTATCAGCACTCTCGAACTTGTCATAAGTGCCAAATCTATGCTGATAAGGTGCATGTGCCTCCGGTTCCCTTAAACGTCTTGACAGCTCTGTGGCCCTTTGCAATGTGGGGCATTGACATGATCGGAGAAATCAGGCCCACTGCTTCCAATGGACATCGCTTCATCCTAGTAGCCATTGATTACTTCACGAAGTGGGTTGAGGCGGCCTCTTTTGCTACAGTAACCAAGAACGTTGTGGCGCGGTTTATCCGACATAATCTAATTTGTCAGTATGGTGTGCCTGAGAGAATTATTACTGACAATGGTATGAATCTCAATAACACAATGATCACCGATCTCTGTAAACAGTTCAAGATACAACATCATAACTCTTCTCCCTACCAGCCGGAGATGAATGGCGATGTTGAAGCGGCTAACAAGAACATCAAGAAAATTGTACAAAAGATAACAGTGACATACAAAGACTGGCATGAGATGTTACCATTTGCTCTTCATGGATACCGTACCTCAGCACGGACGTCGACATGGGCAACACCTTACTCTCTGGTATATGGCATGGAGGTAGTCCTACCAATCAAAGTCCAGATACCTTCTCTCAGGATTATGAAGGATGCGGGTTTGAACGAAGACGACTGGATCAAAACTCGACTTGATCAGCTAAATCTAATCAACGAGAAGATACTTACAACTATCTGTCATGGTCAGACGTATCAAAAGCAAATGATCAGGGCTTTTAACAAGAAAGTAAGACGTCAAGAATATCAAGTCGGGGATCTAGTGATCAAGCGCATCATAATGCCGCAAGGTGATCCCAGGGGCAAATGGACTCTCACATATGAAGGGCCATTTGTGGTTAAGAACATTTTCTCGGGTGGAGCTATGATTCTAACCACCATGGACGGTGACGACCTTCCTCACCCTGTCAATGCAGACATAGTGAAAAGATACTACGCCTAACTAAAAGACCCGCTAGGTTGTCTGGCCTAGGCAAAAATAAGGGCTTCCCGGCGAACCAAAAGGGTTCGGGCAAAAATAAGGGATGAAAATGAAAAAAAAATCTATACACCCGGTAAGCCGAAAACCTGAAAAGGCGGCTTGGGAAAAAAGGGGTATCCCGGTGGACTGAAAACCCGAAAGGGCAGTCCAGGCAAAAGTTAGGGATATAAAGTGTATCACTATGTCTCATTGGATCATCTTGCGACCAGACTTTAGTATCGACTATCAAGCTCGAACGACACCAATCAGTCTAATCAACTTTCGACCAAGTAGCAAAGTGATGAGACGCTCGAAGACATGAGGGCAACAACAGAGTTGGAACTCAATGGGGTTGTTGCACACAACTATTTTCTTTTACACAAATTTGTATAACTTTTATTTTTACGGCGGCATTCTCTTACTAGAGCGTCAGTCTCCTTGTACAAAAATGCCTATTACAGGCCAACTTCAAAAATCAATACAAAATCATTTTCACAAGAAACTTTGAGTTTTTTATTTTTTTTGTTTTGTTTTACAAGAACATCCAATGATTTATTCTTGACATATGCATTTGAATATGATTTCTGCTCATAAATATTTACATAAGAAACAAAAAGATAATTACTTATAATTCCAGAAACAGGGGCAAAAACAAGAAGTGTCAAACCCGACAGTTACTCTGCCCAGCAGGTATCCGGACAGAAACATATTTGGAGCAAAATCATTAGTACGTACACTCCCCACATAGTAAAAATATTCAAAGGCATTGATGTCGGCTTTCCCAAAACAGGAAGTAATCTCCCCAGCCAGGGTCATTCAGAAACCTGACAGCTATATCCCCCATCCGAATTTCATAATCGCGAGCGGGTCAGTAAATTTTATCTCCCAATCAGAGTTTATTTCTATGGACACAGAAGCTGAATCCCCGACAAAGCTCATCACTTCAGTTACGGAAATTCGCTTTCCAAGTTGTTCCCCGCAGAATTATTCTCAAACAGAATCTCTTCCTGACAGAATATTCACGAATAACAAAGAGTCAATCTCCAGCATAGTCATTTCCGTTCACCATCCCCGGTGAAAGTAGAATAACCACAATTCTCTACAACAGTCATAAAAGCTATATTCTCCAAAAGCAGTCAAGGATTTATTTTCCCAGACTCGGACATACCCCAATAGCATTTTGTAGCGGTAGAAATGTTCAAGACTAAGCCATTGGATTGACTAGACTTTATACAAATCAAAAATAAAAATTGCCACCGCGCTTTATTGTTTCCAAAGGAATGGGAAAGGAGCAAATAACCCAAAAAGAGGGGGAAAGATTCAAGGTAAGGGGGTTGGTTATGCAAAGGGAAGGTATTAGAACCCTAAACATCTACGGTACTCCGCAGGAACCTCTTTAAAAAATTTGTATATTTTGGCTATAAAATGTGTTGTATATAAAATGGATGGTGGAGGTGAGAAAAGAAATATATTTTTTATGATTTTTGCACCCGCCGCGGTTGCGAACCTTTAGTGCCTACGTACCACCTTTCGTGCAATAGGGGATCAGGGTACACGTAGTTCCTCTTTTAAAAATTTGAAACACAAGTGCGTTGGTTAATTTTTATGAGATAAGACATCATCGTCATTGTTCGTGTGGAAAACATACTTACTACCCACAATCATGAGAAAGGAGAATTTGCATCATCTCAAAGTGGAGGACATGGCTTGGATTTTAAAATCAACAATGCCTCACTCAACACCCAAGTGGAAAATATCTCACTTCACTACATATTGTAGAAGTATATTTGTTGCATCACTACAAGGATTGACAAGAGTCCAATATTTTAAGAAAAAGTTTTAAAGTAGAAGCCAAAGTGGAAAAGTAGTTTGAAATGAGATTGATTGACTTTTAGTCTTCTCACAAAAAATGTCAAGGTATTGTTAAGTTGATTGAAGTTTATTAATGAAAAGATTTTGAAAATGCATGGACCTAGGTCCAAGTTTATTATGGAAGTGTTTCAAGTTTAGAAACAAGAAGAGTTTTTTAAAAGGAGGGAGAAGATTTTTGAAATTAAAGAAGATGGGAGGAGAAGAAGAGGCTATCCTAAAGCATAAGGTAAAAGCTAAGGATAAGAACCATCTAACCAACAAGAAGTCAATACTTGACATTATGTGTCAAGATAGAATTCCCATTCTTTGGATTGGAACCAAGCAATCAAGGATACTAGACCTCTTGAGAGAACCAAAACTTCAAGTGTATTAAGTCTTCACAAAAATTGGGCAGAGTAACGGCTGTATACGGGTGAATTCCAGATTACAAACAGAGAATGTAATCACAAAAACCCGCACACAAAAACAAACAAGCAACCCAATGTCTTTAGGTAAACCTCAAGAACTCCAGACAAAATAATCAGATAAGATCACAAGGTCTCCAAGATAGGCCAAGGTTTCTAATCCTAAGTCCAAGAAAAAGTCCCATGCTCCATAATGCCAAGGATAGTAACCAATTAGTCCAAGTGTCATTAAAGGTTTTTTTAGGGTTTATGTTGATTATTAAGTATCTTAAGAAAAGAAAAGAAAATCTCAAGTGAGCAAAGTAAAAATGGCAAGAAAATAAATGCTCAAATGAGCAAAGATGAAAATGGCATGAAATGTAAATGCTAAAAAATAAATAGTACATAAAGCATAAAAAATAATAAAAGCATAAGATAAAACAAGTCAATAATTAGTTGTTAGTTGGATGACCATCTTGAAACTTGCATTTGGAACTCATTAGAGGATTGGTAGAACTAAATCCTCCACACAACAAGTTGCATTTGCTTTTTGTCAAGTATATCATCCATTTGGAATTCTCACAAGTACCATTTAATGATCAACGATGTTTAAGTGATCCGCGTTGACCAAAGGTGTTGTAGATCCATTAGAGGATTGGTAGAACCAAAGCCTCCACACAATGAATCTCAAGGTTATTGGATCAAAGAGATCAAATTGACATACTTGGGCTTGCAATCATAAATTTAGGCCACAAATGATCATTTATTCGAATCGGGACAAAATTTAGCGCTATGTTAAGCAATCGTAAGTGGACTTATATAGAAGTCGCACCTATTTTGAGGTCGGTCAATAGCAATCTATGCACCATTTGTTTTGAGACATGATATAGAGATTATGCTCCAACAACATTTAATGCAATAAGAAGGGGATGGGATGAAGATGGATAGGGTAAAAAAATGTACAAACCACATTTGAATTAAATTTTAATCAAACTATTATTAAAATCATTCATCCATTTCTTGTGGAGTTAAACTCAACATCATGGATCCAATGATGTTAATAAAGTTCATGATCCAAAATCTAACCCAAGATTAGCCAGAAAATAATCACAAAATAATATTATATTTAATATATATATTAAAAGGGTTAAAAAATGTTTAAAAATTGAAAATAATGAGAAAAATATCAACTATGTTCAAATTAATCAAGAAGTGAGAAGTAAGGCCATAGAAAAATCAGAAATGGATCCAAATATTTTCATAAAATTTTTGGTAATTTTTAAAAGTCAGAAACTATTTTTAAACTATTTAAAATTGTTCAAACAAACATAATATAGGTCAAAAATATTAAACCTCAACATAAAATTCCATAAAATTTTCAGAAAGTCAAAAATATGCAAAATAATATTTATGAATTTTTTAAGAATTAAAAAATGTCAGAAAGTATTTTTTAAGTAATTAAAAGAAAGCAAATAATACAAAAAATATAAGAAATACCAAATGTCAAAATAAAAATGTGAAAAAATAGTCATGAGATCAGAAATAATTCAAATTATTTTTGTGAATTTTTTCATAATTTTTGGATAAAAAATAAAAGAGTTATGAATTTTTGAAAATTTAATCAATAAAAATATAAAATCAGAAAATAAAATAAAACCAAAAAGATATGGACCATCAGATCATAGTCAAAACGCGTTAGTAAGCCAATCCAATGGACCAGACGCGTTATGCTTGATATGGACCTTAGTGAAATACACATGGGATCAGAAAAAGGGCAACCAATGAAATTAAAACGTTTGGCACACTATCATTGGCTGAGACGAGACATGTCATCATCTTCAACCTTCAGACACCCTGCAATGGGGATTTTGTGAGATCCTTCAAATGGAAAAATTAGGATCCCAGGCTAGCATCATTGAACTCGTCTCTTCAAGACAATTCTAACACAACCATCGCGCCAAATTTATATAAAGTATGGAGAGAGATATGAATCAAAAACCCAGAAAATAGCGAGCACCTTCAATTTGAGATTTCTCTCAATTCTCAATGGATTTAAAAATTGTAAGCAGCATTAGAATCAGGAGAAGGAGTAGAATAAATTAGTTCTTGATTTGGATCCAAATGGTGGAGAATTCTAGCTTTTCAAAGTTCAAGGAAGAAGCTCTTAAACTGGACTTCTGTAGCTTGAATTATGGCTCGTTTTGATTGGTTTAAGTGCTGGAGAGTTTATATGATGATCAAGGATGATGAATGCGCAAAGAATTTTGGAAAAGGAAGCTTAAATCTCAAAAACTGAATTCAAAAAAAGATGGGTTCATGTGAGGTTTTGGCAGGGTGTTTTTGGCTCTCAAAGCTAGGAAAAATGGATGGGGGATGACCCTCTATTTATAGGGAAGTTAATGGGAATGAAAATTTGAAGAAATAAGGAAGTTTGGAGGGAAATTGAGTGAAGGTCGAGCACGAGTGAAGTGTGACTTCATTTCCATCAAAACTTAACCAAATCTTGCGTTTTGGGGTGCTAATCACTTCTGGAAAGTTTTCTAATCAAGTTTAAATCAAGTTTAAATCAAAAACACGCATAAATCTTGTGTTTAGAAGTCACATTGTGGATTTCAAAATTCTGACTTTGTGAAAAATTCAGTTTCAAGTTACCAAATTCAAATCCATGGCATTTCCAACTCAAGGGGTCTTAGGGCATGATTCTTGATGCTTTGGTAAGACGAGGTTACGAGCTTTGCAATGGAAAAAGAATGGAATCAAATGGATGCTTGAGTTGAAAGTTACATGGAGTCAAAGTTGAAGAAAAATAGTTGACTTTCCATACTTAGAAATATTTCAAATTCTTCTTCAAAAATGACCTATAATCTTTTGCATCCAAACATGGGGTTACACTTGGAATTTGCTCTTAACCAAAAAAGATGGAATGAATTAGATCTCTTGAATGACATTTTGAAATTTGAATCACTCAAAATCTCAAAAAATTGAGCAAGTTATGACTTGTTGAAGTTGGCCAAAAATCATGAAATGACCTATAATTCTTTGCATCCTTAAGGCAATTTCCATCCATTTTCTCACTTTGCACATAAAAGAAGGCAAAATGTACACATCTTCAATATCATCATGGAAAAATAATGGACTCAAGGTGATACAAATTGACCAAGTTATGACCATTTGAATTCATATATGGAAAATTGTGGATTCATCTGGATGACTTGTAATCTTTCTTCTTCACCAAGTTCCTTCCACATGAAAACTCCTTGGAACTTTTGAAGTGATTTGTTGATAACCCTTTAAAGAGAAAGATGTCTTTGGAATCACTCAAAAATACCAAAAGGTGAGCAAGATATGCTCCTTTGAAGTTCAAAACCCTAGCTTCTAGATCAAGAGAATGCTTTGAGGAACTTTGACAAGTTTGAACAAACTTCTTGTGCCAATATTATTTATTTGTGAATAGAAGTTGTGGAGGATGATTATGATGACTCATAGCCACCAAAACCACTTCCATATCTTGAAATTTGAGAGAAATATGCTCTTGTGACCAATAGGAACAAAGCCTTGTCCAAACATGACAACTTCTCCAATCAACCCTTTGTACTTTTGAGTCAAATCTAATAACCTTGAAATGTGATGAACCAAAGAAACTTTTCCATGCCAATTATTCCAAAACCAATCTAATGGTGAGGTTTGGACTTCTCAAGCTATGTTGAATAGGGAATGGAAATAAACTCATGAACCCATGGAGTAACTTGATAAATCATATTGCCCTTACCTATATGGATAACAAGCAAGACAAGCCAACATTGTATTTCATTAGTTAAGTGAAGAAATCAAAACAATATTCATGATCACAAAAGGAACATAAGTCAAGGTGCTTGGTAACTCATCAAAAGGAGCAAAGCTAAATGTATGGAGGGGAACCAAGAATCCTAGTGTGATCTTGTTGTGAGTGAAACAACATGGTATGATGAATGGATCTTAGGGGCAAAAATTGGGGTACAAAAGCTGCTCTTATTTAAGTTTCTTCTATCCGGAGATACGAAGGTTAAAAATCTTTGTGTCGACGTGATCGAAGATACTTAAATATAAAACAAACCCTATTTTTGGCCTTAAGATGCCATGAAAATGCTTATGCATATGAATGCATATGAACAGTACCAAAGAGACGCAAAGTATCACTGGGGATGCAACAAAAATAAAGAAACAAAGGAGCAACCCCAAAAGGAAAATAAATCACTGGTGGACCAAAAGAGCTGAATCAGAGAGGAAGATAACAAGCATCGACGTTCACTGCCGATGGTCTACCAACTTTCACTGAAGGTAGAAAGAGAATATCATATCACCGCTGTTTAATGATGATGAACTACCAACGTTCACTGAAGGTAGAAAAAAGATAATAAACACCGACGTTCACTGTCGATGTCCTACCAACATTCACTGAAGGTAGAAAGAGAAAATATATCATATCACCGCCGTTCACTGACAATGAACTATCAACGTTCACTGAAGATATCAAAAAGATAACAAACACCAACGTTCACTGCCGATGTCCTACCAACGTTCACTGAAGGTAGAAAGAGAAAATATATCATATCACCGCCATTCACTGACGATGAACTATTAACGATCATTGAAGATAGCAAAAAGATAACAAACACCTACGTTCACTGCCGATGTCCTATCAACGTTCACTGAAGGTAGAAAGAGAAAATATATCATATCACCGCCGTTCACTGACGATGAACTATCAACGTTCACTAAAGATAGCAAAAAGATAACAAACATCGACGTTCACTGCCGATGGTCTACCAACTTTCACTGAAGGTAGAAAGAGAATATCATATCACCGTCGTTTACTGACGATGAACTACCAACGTTCACTGAAGGTAGAAAAAAGATAATAAACACCGAAGTTCACTGTCAATGTCCTACCAACATTCACTGAAGGTAAAAAGAGAAAATATATCATATCACTGCCGTTCACTGACGATGAACTATCAACATTCACTGAAGATAGCAAAAAGATAACAAACACCAACGTTCAATGCCGATGTCCTACCAACATTCACTGAAGGTAGAAAGAGAAAATATATCCTATCACTACCGTTCACTGACGATGAACTATCAACGTTCACTGAAGATAGCAAAAAGATAACAAACACCAACGTTCACTGCCGATGTCCTACCAACGTTCACTGAAGGTAGAAAGAGAAAATATATCATATCACCGCCGTTCACTGACGATGAAATATCAACGTTCACTGAAGATAGCAAAAAGATAACAAACATCGACGTTCACTGCCAATGGTCTACCAAATTTCACTGAAGGTAGAAAGAGAAAATATATCATCAAGTTTTCCCCAAAATTCTGGTGTTTCACCTAGAACGGGTCTCAACTTCTTCTTTAACCAAGGAAATATGCCTGGAAAGGATCAAACATAAGTTGTCTCAAATAAAGAGACTTGTTACTTGTTGTCATGGAGGATTGAAAAAAGAAATGACTTTCTGGGGAAATGCCACGATATTCCTGCTGAGGATATAAAGTCTTCTCGTGCAAAATAAATGCACAAACTAAAACTCAAAGTTTTCAGAAATCCAAAGTAAATAATATTGTCATGTAACCGCAGATCCAAATCAAAAATAAACTGGAGCAAGACAGTCAACGAAGATACATCCTTTGAGAAATAAACTCAAGAGGGAAAACTGAATCCATCTAAGCAAGGAGCGTTGCAGGGAGGCCAAAGCAAAATGTCAATGAACAATGATTTGTCAATTTTATCCATGCATGATGTATGTATGAATGTATGAGTGCTATCATGCATATCCTGGTAAAACAGATACACAATCAGTAGGAACAAACAAACAAAACCGCCTCAGGTACTAACAACACTTGACTAAACTTCAACCAGAATGATCATTCCAAGAAAGGTAAAGGCCAACTGCGGAAACCAAACCTATTGCCTGCCTTTAACTTTACTAAGGAGAAACATAATTCAGAGGTAGACAAATCAAACAGATACCGGGATAGAACATCCCTCTTCCGGCTTCATCGGAGAAACCACTTTTTCCGAAAGTAACATGCCTATTGGAGATTGCAAGACCAGCCTCAAATAAAGCAGACTGACGCTGAAGCAATCAAACTTCACTGGGGAATTCAAGCCTACCTCCCTAGAGGAAAATGCGGATTAAAACTTTACATCATGAAAACTTATTCCAACAAAAGATGCCCTGGGATAGCCTTCCTGGGGGATCAAGAAGTCAACATTATAGAAAGAGGTCAAACCCATGGGGATTTTAAATCAAACCCAGCACTTGGTGGGTGAAAACCCAAAGGGTTGACAACTGTCTCAATACTTCTTAGAAAATATACCACCCTGGTCTAGTTGCCTGGGAAATAAACACCAACGATAATGCCAATACTGCAGAAAGAGCGATATCTCAGCACACCAAGGGAATAAAACCTTTCATCATATGAGGGAAGACTTTAATGGGGAATCTGGGACAGAGGCTTCTAACCATGCAAACCCAAAATCAAAAGTGAACCAAGACTTGACTACGGATAATGGGATCATAAACCCAATACTGCACCTTACACCCATTGGTATCGTCTTTAACTACCTGAGAAACATACAAAGATCATGCGCATACCAGCAAAATGACCTGAGAGAACCTTCACGAGGGAAATAAAACTTCTCAAAACAACCGGAGTTTGTTCATTCCTGGGATCAACATTTTTGTTGTCATTGTTTTATCACAAATCTCAAAGTAAAGTAAATTGTAAAGATCTCTTTTTTTTGAAATTTTTATTTTTTATTTTTTAATCTTTTTACTTTGAAAGTTATTATCAGTAATAAATGGAGTCTTTGCAAGCTAAATAAAATAATAACACAAAGGATTGGGTAAAAGCTCGAATTTCATTAATAGAATGGTAGTCTGGGAATGGCGAGACTCAAGGGATGATTACAAAGTTTGGGAAATGGTAATACATAATGGAAAAGATACATTGAGATACAATGACCACTATCCCCCCTAGCAACTTTTGAAATCCTGAGCAGCAGCTTTTATGGAAGCATGGTGAGGATCCGAGAAGATTGTTGCTTCAACGATCAAGTCTTGTCTGACATAGTTAGTTGCCAAGAAAATCCCTAACTTTTGCCTAAGCTGCCCTTGCGGGTTTTCAACTTAGCAGGAAATTTATTCTGTTTATGTCTCTAATTTTTGCCTAGACCGCCCTTTCGGGTTTTCGGCCTACCGAGACGCTCCTTTTTTGCCTAAACCGCCCTTTCGGGTTTTCAACTTAGCGAGCTGTTCTTTTATTTCTTTAGGCGAAGTATTTCTTGACTGCGTCAGCATTCATGGGACGTGGAAACTCCTTGCCATCCATAGTTTCAAGAATTAATGCACCACCAGAGAAGGCTTTCTTGACAACATACGGGCCTTCAAAATTAGGAGTCCATTTTCCCCTAGAATCAGCGTTGAAAGACATGATCTTCCTGAGAGCAAGGTCGCCTTCTCTGAATTCACGAGGTTTGACTTTTTTATCAAAAGCTTTCTTCATCCTCTTCTGATATAACTGTCCATGACACAAAGCTGTCATTCTCTTCTCCTCAATCAAATTCAATTGGTCAAACCTGTTCTGGACCCATTCAGCCTCTGTAAATTTGGTTTCCATTATCACACGCAACGAGGAAATCTCTACTTCGACAGGGAGTACAGCTTCCATTCCATACACCAGGGAGAACGGGGTTGCTCCTATTAAAGTGCGAACAAATGTTCGATATCCATGCAGAGAAAAAGGGAGCATTTCATGCCAATCCTTATAAGTAACAACCATTTTCTGGATAATTCTATTGATATTCTTATTAGCAGCTTCAACAACCCCATTCATCTTTGGCCTGTATGGAGACGAATTGTGATGGACAATCTTAAATTCTTCACACATTTCTGTTATCATCTTGTTGTTCAAATTCGAGCCATTGTCAGTGATGATTCTGCTCGGCACACCATACCGTCATATAAGATTATTCTTGATGAAACGCACCACCACCTGTTTGGTAACATTGGCATATGAAGCAGCCTCCACCCATTTGGTGAAGTAGTCAATTGCTACCAAGATAAAATGGTGCCCATTCGAATCTTTGGGTTCTATCATCCCAATCATGTCAATATCCCACATAGAGAAAGGCCACGGGGAGGAAATCACATTGAGAAGTGTCAGAGGCACATGAACCTTATCTGTATAAACCTGGCATTTATGGCACATCTTTGCAAATTTGTAACAGTCAGATTCCATTGTCAACCAATAATAATCTGCCCTTAGCATCTTTTTAGCCATCGAATATCCATTAGCATTAGTGCCAAATGAACCTTCATGAATCTCATGCATCAACATGTCTGCTTCGTGTCTATCCATGCATCTGAGCAAGACCATGTCATAATTTCTCTTGTATAACACATTTTCACTGAGGAAGAAATTGCCTGCCAATCTTCTCAGTGTCTTTCTATCTTTCCTCGACGCACCAATCAGGTATTCTTGAGTCTGAAGAAAATGCTTGATATCATAATACCAAGGTTTTTCATCTGCTACCTCCTCTATCGTAAACACATGAGCGGGCCTATCCAGCCATCGAACTATAATTCAGGTTATATCATTCCAAGTATTCACTTGGTACATGGAAGCCAGAGTTGCCAGAGGATCCGCCATTTGATTTTCATCTCTAGGGATGTGATGGAATTCAACTTTATTGAAGAAGGGTAATAATCTTCTAGCATAATCTTTGTAAGGGATCAAGCCAGGGTGACAAGTGTCTCATTCTCCTTTAATATGATTTATTACCAAAGCTGAATCACCATATACATCTAGAATTTTAATTCTGAGATCAATAGCTTCCTCAAGACCCATGATGCAGGCCTCATATTCTGCCATATTATTAGTGCAATCAAATGTTAACCTGGCAGTAAAAGGAATGTGTGATCCATGAGGAGTTACAATCACAGCACCAATTCCTTTACCATAAGCATTCACAACTCCATCAAATATCATACTCCAATGAGATTCAGGGTCAGGGCCTTCCTCAGGCAATGGTTCACCATAATCTTTCACTTTCAGGAACATCACATCCTCATCGGGGAATTCATATTCTGCAGACTGATGGTCTTCTACTGGTTGGTGAGCAAGGTAATATGCCAACACACTACTTTTAATAGCCTTTTGAGTGTGGTACTCGATATCATATTCAGATAACAACATCTGCCAGCGGGAAATTCTCCCGGTAAGAGTAGGCTTTTCAAAAATGTACTTGATTGGATCCATTTTGGAGATCAACCAAGTGGTATGATTCAACATATACTGCCGCAAACGCTTTGCTGCCCAGGCCAAAGCACAACATGTCTTTTCCAGCGTGGAATACCGCGACTCACAATCAATGAATTTTTTGCTGAGATAATAAATGGCGAACTCCTTCTTCCCTGTTTCATCCTGTTGTCCCAGAATACAACCCATGGATTTATCTAACACTATTAGATACATAATCAGCGGTCTTCCTTCTACGGGAGGGAGAAATATAGGAGGTTCAAGCAGATATTCTTTAATACTCTCAAATGCCCGTTGGCAGTCATCCGTCCACACACAACCTTGATCTTTCTTTAACAACTTAAAGATCGGTTCACATGTTGCAGTCATGTGGGAAATAAATCTGGAAATATAATTCAAACGCCCGAGGAAACCTCTGACTTGCTTTTCAGTTCTTGGTGCTGGAATTTCTTGAATTGCTTTGACTTTATCAGGGTCAACTTCGATTCCTATCTGGCTAACAATGAAACCCAACAATTTCCCCGATTGAACACCGAAGGTGCATTTATTTGGATTCAAGCGGAGACGATACTTCCTCAAACGCTGAAATAACTTCAACAAATATTCTATATGCCCTTCTTCAGTCTGGGATTTGGAAATCGTATCATCAACATATACTTCGACTTCTTTGTGCATCAGATCATGAAATTGGGTTGTCATGGCCCTCTGGTACGTTGCACCAACGTTCTTCAACCCTAAGGGCATCACTCTGTAACAGAATGTTCCCCAGGGTGTGATAAACGTTGTTTTTTCCATGTCCTTTGGAGCCATTCTTATTTGATTATACCTGGAAAATCCGTCCATGAATGAGAATACTTTGAATTTTGTTGTGATGTCCACTAACATGTCGATGTGAGGAAATGGAAAATCATCTTTTGGACTAGCTTTATTTAGATCTCTGTAATCTACGCACATGCGGACTTTTCCATCTTTTTCGGTATTAGGACAATATTGGTAATCCATTGAGGATACACTGACGTCACAAGAAAACCAGCATTAATCTGTTTTAGAACCTCCTCTTTGATTTTTACTGCCATATCTGGGTGGGTTCTTCTCAACTTTTGTTTGACTGGCGGACACTCTGGCTTCAACGACAAACGATGATCGACAATATCTGTATCTAGACCGGGCATATCTTGGTAAGACCAAGCAAAAATATCCACATACTCCTTCAACATCTCAATCAACCTTCTATGTATATCGGGATGTAACGATGCTCCAATCTTGACTTCCTTCGGATCTTCTTCTGAACCCAAATTGATCACTTCCAAAGGCTCCTTATATGGCTGAATGGTATTTTCCTCGTGCTCAAGCAACCGTGAGACCTCTTCTGGAATCTCATCATAATCTTCTTCTTCAGCCCCAAACACAGGACATTCAAAGTTGGGAGAGGGCGCAGGGTCATTGTATTCAACGGGTTTTTTAATTAATCTGCACATATGATTTATGATTGCTTTTAGAAACTGACACATATAACAAGTGATCATGCAGATTAATTTTCAGTTATTATTTATTTTGAAATGTTTTTTCTGATTACCATTTTCCAAGAAAAAGCAGAAAACAAAAAAAAATTGGGAAGCAAAGACAACTTTTATTAATGATCTTAAAAGTCACAGCAAACAGATAAGCCCTACAACATTAATACTTCTACCTTGGGCAGAGTGAAAGCTTTTTCAAGAAAAAGAAAAGACTAACAAAACAAATTACTTTGAAACATGTATGCAAGAAGGAACATCAATGGTGACCCAGTTCTGAACCCTGACTCCATGCGTCACATAATTCGGTACTTCCTGCTCTGCTTCATCCTCTTCAACTGCATTAATTCCAGAATCAATTAGATGGAGGTAGCCTCCTCTGCGGAAAACATCATAATAACTGTTCACAGTAGACTTTGGCCTCAAACTTTCGCCTTTGCAATTCTTCAAAAGAGAAACCCAAACCAGTTATGTTCTTGTTCACGGGTGGATCCACAATTCGTCCCTAAACTGTATTATGACCATTGCGCACAACCTGTTGCGCGCCCTTCAGCGAAACCACGAAATTCTCATTTCTCCTTATGTTTTCAATGGATAGGGCTTGGAACTGGGTTCCAACAGAAGCCTCATCCGCTTCTACGATACTGAAAGAGGACAAATGGGATATCAGCAACACCTTCTCCCCATTTATGATCACCACCTTCCCTTCACGCACAAACTTTAGCTTCTGATGTAGAGTTGAAGTGACAGCCCCTGCTTCGTGTATCCATGGCCGTCCTAGCAAACAACTATATGCGGGAATAATATCCATGATCTGGAAGGTTATCTGGAACAAATATGGTCCTATATGGATGGGTAAGTCCACTTCACCGATGACAGATTTCCTCGACCCATCAAATGCTTTCACAATGATGCCACTCGGGCGCATAGGTGCTCCTTGATACTTTAACTTCATGAGAGTACTCCTCAGTATAACATTCAACGCATATCCATTATCAATTAGCACATTGGATAGCGAATCATTCTTACAGTTCATGGATATGTAGAGGGCCAGGTTGTGATTCCTCCCTTCATCTGGTAATTCATCATCGCAAAAACTCAAGTTATTACATGACGTAATGTTTCCAATTACGCTGCTGAATTGATATAATGGCATGTCACTCTCCACAAAAGCTTGGTCTAGTACTCTTATCAATGATTCTCTATGGGCAGAGGAGTTCATTAATAAAGCTAGGATGGATATCTTTGAAGGAGTATGCAGTAGTTGATCTATAATTCTGTAGTCGCTCATCTTAATTATCTTCAAAATATCATCCACTTCTTTCTCTAATGTAGCTCCACTAGTCTCTCCCGTAGCCTTCTTAGGCTCATCATTCTCAGCAATTTTATTTCCAGCAACAACATCTCTTCGTACAATCGGTGCAAACACACGACCGCTATGGGTCACCCTGCTATTTTCAGCTATATTTCCAACATCGGGCATTGGCTGGATGGGAACTTCCACCCCATCTTCTAAGATTGTAGCGTTGTATTTATAAGGCACAGCCTTATCTGATTTGTAAGGGATAGGACCTAGCAAACTAATTACCAATGGGGTAACAACTGGTTTGCTATGGTATTCCACTTCCAAATGAGCGGGTGCACCAAAACAAGGTACAATGACGTTTACCCCTTCTTCAACATAATCAGTCATCAAAAAGTCATTTCTAGAAAACAAATCTTCGTCTGAAGAGAAATACTCATCTGCAGAGGCATACTCTTCCTCTGACTCTTCTTCCATTAAACAAACTTCAACCATATCAACCTCATGATAATCATCCCTCTGACCTGTGATCTTGATAGTTCCATTGTCTAACAGCAACTGAACATCCTCCCTCACAATTGAACATCCTCGGGGGTCTCGACAGCAAACTATGCAAGATCCATATTGGTGTTCCACCTGACTAGCGGTATTCCAGAAGGTAGCATGAAATTGAACGAGATCCTCATTTAAATACTCCACATTAAAAATTCTGAATTCGCCAGTACATCCAGAAACCATATTCACCTCCTCTTCATATTTTGCCCTAGGCCTAATTATATGGATTAAGCCCTCATCCATCATCTCCTGTAAATCAACCTTTATCTTCTCACAACCCTGTATATATGTACTGCAAATAGCACAACCGGCGTGGTCATGCGTATAGTAGCTGAATTCACAGAGGTTTGCGTGCATTTTCACCAAATCTCCTCTAACTAGATTAATGTCAAAAATACGGAAGTCGCCTGGACAACCGGCCACCATATTTATAGCATTTACTCCCCCGTGCTTGGGTAGAGGATTATCTTTCACATTAGGTCCCATGTCCTTGAAAGATAGAATTCCAGACTTCACCAACCTTTGCACTTCAGTCTTCAAAGGATAACAATTCTCAACACTATACCCTGGTGCTCCCTGATGAAAAGCACACGTTAGGTCTGCCTTGTAATACCAAGGAAATGGTGATGGTACGACGGGAGGTGGTCAGGTTTGAACCAACTTCTTCTGAATTAATGCCGGTAGTAGCTCTGTATATCTCATGGGAATATGGTCATATTTCTCCCTTCTCTGATTATTCCCTTGGTTCCCCAGCTGGAACGGTCTTTGATAAGCAACGGTAGTCAGAGTGGCATTCATAACAGGAGTAACTGAGGCGACTTGCTGATGACGCATATAATTCCTTCTAGTAGCGTTTACCCTCCTCTCTTGTATAACAACATTTGCATCCCCTTCTTTCTTCTTGGTAAACCCATAAGATGGCTTCTTCACACCTCCGAATCCTTCACTCTTCGTCAAACGACCTTCTCTTACAGCCTCTTCTAAGAGGATGCCCATTCCCACCATCTCTGTAAAATCACTTGGTGCGCTTGCTACCATCCTTTCTTAGTAGAAATCACACAGCATCTTCAGAAAAATCTTAGTCATTTCTTTCTCTTCCATGGGAGGAATCACTTGGGCAGCTACTTCGCGCCATCTCTGTGCATACTCTTTGAACGATTCCTTGTCTTTCTGAACCATGGCCCTAAGTTGGTCACGGTCGGGCGCCATGTCCACATTGTACTTGTATTGTTTGATGAATGCTTCTCCCAAATCATTAAAAGTATGGATGTTGGCGATGTCCAAACTCATATACCATTTCAACGCAGCACCGGTCAAACTATCCTGAAAAAAGTGAATCAGTAGACGCTGATCATCAGTGTGAGTAGACATTCTCCTCACGCATATCACCAGGTGAGCACGAGGACAAGTGTTTCCCTTATACTTCTCAAATTCTGGGACCTTGAACTTAGCAGGTATCTTAACATTCGGGACTAAACATAGCTCATTCACATTCTGCCCAAATAGCTCTTTTCCCCTAAGAGCCTTCATCTCTCTTTGCATCTTATCGAACTGCTCTTGAAAATCATCCATTCTGTCATAGAGACCCAAGTCTTCACTCGGCGGAGGGAAAGGATGACACACATCATCGTTAACAAACGGAACCACATTCACCGAAGGAGGCGCAACAGGAATAGCATGCACCACAAGAGGTGCCAGAGTAACAACAGTCTGAACCACTGGAGTATCTTGAGGACCAAGATTGAAACCTTCAGGTGAAAACTTCTCTGGTAGTCCCCATGGATAACCTTGAGGCATACGGTTTTGAACAACAGCCGGAGTAGCGGATACAGGAATAGTCGGAACTTCAGTATTTGCCCTTGTTGGTTGAGGTTGAACACTCGGTGGCTGATTCTGAGCAACCACCAGAGCTTCCATCAGAGTAGTCAAATTGGCCAAGCTGGCCTTCAAAGCAGAAACTTCTTCGCGCAACTCGCGATTCTCCTGTTCTAAGTTGTCCATCTTCTTTTTTAAACTAGCCCGAGTGTTGTAGTGATGAGTCAGCTTGTTGAATAAAGTAAAGAGGCTTGGTAAGACACCTGGGTATGCATAACAAATGCAAGAAATATGTGCAACATGATGCATGATGTGCAATGCATATGATTATTTTTGCTTCATTATTTAATATTTCAAGGGATTTACGGTTTATAGACATATTGCGAACATCAAAGTAATAAAGCTTTTGAAATACTGAATTTTTTTATTATAATAACTTCAAAATGGATTACAAGTTTCAATGATCCCAAGTACAAGATGAAAATACAATCTAAAATCCTGAGAAAAAGAACTGATGGAGATCAATTCGTACGCTGGCGCTTCCTTGTGAGCCTGGCAACCTGAGCCTTCAACCTCTGGTTTTCTTCCACATGTCTGATGGCAACCTCCTTCCAATCATCTAGATCAGGAAGTGAGTAATCAGCACCTGTTTGAGGCTTAGGGGAAAATAAATCCTCTTGCCTCTCCATAGACTCCACCACTCGACTCTCAAGGATCTCAATCAAATCGTCTTTCTCCTTCAAGTCTGCTTTATAGGAACTCTCTAAAGTCTAGAACTTGTTCTTCCAAGCATCCCTTTCCTGTTGCATCCTAACCAAAGCGAGTTGCAGCTCTTCTAGGTCATCTAATAAGGGAGGAGTGGTCTTCACAAATAGATCAGGAATAGGTGTCTCCCGAGTATACGACATCTTCAACTGAATGGCTCTCGATCGGACCCACTGAAGATATGGCTCCAAAGAAACAACACCCTTAGGTCCCAAATCCTTCCTACTATTCTTATGAATGTGACGCCAGGCCTTCGCAATCTGCTCCCTAGCTTCCCTATGGTCTTCTCCTTCCTTCAGAAAGAAACTACTCAAATGAATACTATTCGATTTATCCCTCATCGGATAACCAAGCCGTTTCCGTGCAAGAACAGGGTTATAGTTAATTCCTCCCTTTGTACCAAGAAGCGGTACATTAGGGAAACTACCACAACTGTCAATAATCTTTATATCCTGGTAAGCTCGATGATACCAATCAATATCCGAGTGAGTAAGTGCCATAATCTTAGAAGCCCATCGGGGTTCCTTCTTGACATCCCAAAAAGCATCAGACTGAGGCATATGAGAGATGAACCACCGGTACAACAAAGGCGTGCAACAGATAATCATTCCCCCATGATAAGAATTCCAAAGATGAACAGAGTAATAAGCATCACCCAACAGTGTAGGAACTGGGTTTCCAATCATGAAAATACTGATAGCGTTAATGTCGACAAACTTGTTCACATTAGGAAATAAGAACAATCCGTAAGCAAGTAGAGCAAAGATGGCCTCAAAAGCAACCGTACTCTTCATTCTGGCAAAGTAACGAGCTTTCTCCAATAAGAACTGAGCTGGTAATCCTCTAATCCCTCCTTTAGTAGTCATATGGGCTTCCACCTCAGACTTCCCCAGATGAATCAAAGCAGCAATCTCATGTGGTTTTGGCTCACCCTATAAACCAATAAAAGGAACACGATTGATAACAGGTAAATCCAATAGATAAGAATACTCCTCCAGTGTAGGCATCAACTGATAATCGGGAAAAGTAAAGCAGTGATACATCGGATCATAGAACTGGACCAAGGTCGAGAGAATACCCTCCTTATTATTCAGCTTCATGAGAGGAATAATGGATCCATACTTCTTCTGAAAGTCTACAGAACACTCGATCTCTGGAATTAGACTGACCAACTCATCTATCTTGGAATCCTTGAAACTGTATTTCCCGGTCTTTCTCTTTCCAGAATCCATGGTTAAAAGTACCTGAGATATTCACAAATAGTCAACCTTTAAATCCCTTGAAATATTTTTTTCTTCAAAAGATGCTTATGAGTGCATGGATGCATGATGCAACAATCACACACAAGATCATACATATAGGGTTCATAGGTTCAATGTCACGAGTATGAGGTCGAAGGTACTACCCATAAGGTGTTGGTGTAAAAAGTTATCACCTGCCAAACAAGGTTCTAAAGGTTCCCAGAGTCTACATCCTTCCTTCGGATATTACCAACTTCCCGATTAACTCGGTAATTAGTAATATTCTCAAGAAAGACTCGTCCGAGCGTAGTATCGCGTGACAACTATTTCCGGATTACTCCGTCATAGCTTCCGCACTACACCTAAAAGGCCAAGATGGGTTTGGTATTCTACGGTCCTCAGTTTCAGCAGGCTCCCAGGTCGAAAGCAGTACGTCTTCCTGATTACTCGGTAAACGACACTACAGTCAAAGGGGCCTCCACTGAGTGGGGGATCTCATGCCTCCTTTTTTGGGATTACTCCCTCAAAGTTAACATGACTATACCGCCCGTCCTATCTTAAAGTTTTCCCAAGTCCGAGTATAGGACTTATGAGTAATCACCAAGCACCCTGAAAACCAGGAAAATCCAAACAAACATATATATAAAATATAACACATAAACAACAATAGCATATATACAGATATAAACAAAGATAGGCTCAACCCGCTTAGGGATGGACCAGCAAGAGGTCAATCTTTCCCCAGTGAAGTCGCCATTTTTCTGTAGCAGTAGAAATGTTCAAGACTAAGCCATTGGATTGACTAGACTTTATACAAATCAAAAATAAAAATCGCCACCGCGCTTTATTGTTTCCAAAGGAATGGGAAAAGAGCGAATAACCCAAAAAGAGGGGGAAAGATTCAAGGTAAGGGGGTTGGTTATGCAAAGGGAAGGTATTAGCACCCTAAACATCTACGGTAATCCGCAGGAACCTCTTTGAAAAATCTGTATATTTTGGCTATAAAATTTGTTGTATATAAAATGGATGGTGGAGGTGAGAAAAGAAATATATTTTTTATGATTTTTGCACCCGCCGTGGTTGCGAACCTTTAGTGCCTACTGTGATACGGTGGGAAGAACTGACTGTTTTTTGAAATGCTGGTTTGCGTTTTGCGTTTGTTTTTGCAAAATGTCGCGGTAAGCAAGAGCCGCCACCGTCTTTTATTTTATCCAATAAGGAAAGGAAAAAAGCACAGAGAAATTCCTTTTTTGAGATATTTCTGAGTACGGGGGGTAGATTATAGAAAGGGAAGGTATTAGCACCCTTTCTATCCGTAGTTAACTACGGGCTCTTAGGTACTTGCTCATCATTTTCAAAATTGTTTTCTTTGTGTTTGTGCGCTTTGAAAAGTTTGTTTTGACTTCGATTTAACTCTTGCTTCTGTCCTCAAGAGTGTAATGAAGTGTTTTGAAAAACGTTGTTTGAAAAGGAGTGTAAGTGTGAAAAAGTTTTGTTTTGGATGAGCAAGTATCTAAGAACTATCTACCTACTCGAAAAAAGGAATCGTTCTATGCTAATTTCCTTTAGACAACACTATCCCACTATTAATAAATAGGTAGCATCGTCGTTGGAGTTTGAGGGTCAATTCGAATGAGGGACATACGGTCACCAAAGCAATGTTAGGATGCTTTAACGGTAACCCTAATGTCTTAGATCATTTATCCGAGGCAAAAATATCCGAGGCAACCGTTTCGAGGCAACTATGATCTTTTAGACGGGAGGGAGACCTCTAAAACAACCTATTCTCAATGAACGTGTACGAAGGCAACCAAGTGGGGTGTACCCTAAGAGTGCGCATGTGCGAGTGTGTCGTTTTCAGTTATTTTTATCTTTGCACATGTTAAGGGTGATCTAATTTGATTTTAAGATTAAGCATTCAGTCTTGTCATGCAAACCCTATTATCAAACATCTAGCAGTTATAATTTGCGGAATTAAAAGTGAGGAAATTAAATTACAAGGCGTCGGGTATTTACATCGCCAAAAGCAACCCTTTGAAAATAAAATAAAGCGATAAAAATAATTAAATGTCCTAATTATCTATTACATTCTGGAAGCAGATACATTAATATGGGTAAAAATGAATAAAGCACGCGGGAAATTAAATCGAGTGCGAATTAGGGTTTTGACCCTTTTGAAAGAACAATATTTTTTGTGTTTTGTTGTTTTTATTTAAGGAAAGAAATTAAATCCTAAATTAAATAACTAAATTAAATAAATAAGTTAATTAATGAAAAATAATTTATGACATATTTTTGGGTTTTTGTTAATTTAAGAAAGAAAATAAAATAATTAAATTAGCATTTAAAACCTAATTAAGTCTAATTAATTTTAAATATTTACAAAATAAATTAAAGTTTCCTAATTAATATCCTAATTAAATAATAAGTTTATTAATAAAAATAAAAGGTTTAAAATTTGATTGGATAAAAAAAGTATTTTTTGTGATTTTATTTGATAAAAAAGAATTTTGTTATTGGTTAGAAAATTAGTTAAATAAAATAAAACAAATAAATTAAATAAACAAAACAAAATAAAAAAAAAATGTAGAAGAATTGGGCCTGTTTTGGATGGTGTGGAAAGCAATTTCTTGGCCCATTAGAAGTTGGTCCTTGTGGACTTTTTGGATCCAGTGCAGGCACGTTGACTTGGCTTTTGGTGGACCTCCAACATGGACCACCAGATCTGGCCATTTGGCCATATGGCGCTTGGATTGATGAGGGAGTATGGTATGGATCTGGCCCCTGCGCGCATGTGATAACCTGAAAAACATCAAGAAAATACAATTTGCTGGAGGCAGGGATCGAACCTCTGACCTCCAGCCACTAATGCCTTGAACGCTGATGTGTTGACCGCTGGGGCGTGTTGTTGTTTTGTTAACATTAATACAAATAATATATTATATAAAAAAACAAATCAGATGCCAGAAAAAACAAAAAAACGCGCGCGATTGTTTGAATGGTCTAATGGACGAGTGACAGCTCTTCGTCCCTGTCCTCCCAATACTGTAACATTACCTGCGGATTTTTATCCGCAGCAAAGGACGCAACTTCATCCTAAAATCATCCTCAGGCCATATAAACACAATCCAAGAACATGGTTGAACTCGTCATGACCTCCTGATCACAACCATGTCCTTCATAAGGACCAATTTTTCCTGAAACAGAAAACCTTAAAAAGATCCAAGAAACCCTAACTATGGTGGTTTGCATACAGGTTAGATAAATGAAATTAAATGATGCCAAAGGTTTGCAAATGTTCTTGTGATCACAAATATGCTATTAGTTTACTCAAATGATGCCAGAATAACTCAAATCGAATTCAAGAACAGGGGTAACTTGTGTGAGACTTACAGTGCGTGTGGAAGCTGGAAAACACCTGGGTATGATTGGTTTAGCTTGTGAGAATGGCCAGGAAGCGATTGGGATACGTCTCAGGCCTTGAAAATGCCTCCAACCTGGATTTCGATCTCAAGCTTTTTTGTGATTTTTTTTCACTTTTGTTCTGCCTCTACCAATGCTCTCCAACCCTGATTTTCGTGTCCTTTCCTTGCTTATGTATTGTGCATTGCATTAGGTTAACAAGCTTTGTTCAAATCTCTCTACATTGATGTTTGGATATTTGATTTGATTTGCTTTTACAAACTTGCCAAATTTGCTTAATTTCGATCTTTTTTGCACATGATTCACTTGATACGAATTTGATGATGGCCAGCTGCATAATGGAATCTGAAATCAACACAAAATCTTGGTTATCAATGCCTTTTGATTTTTATTTGATTTATTTTGATTTAAATCAAATTAATTCAAATAAAATCAAAATAATTAATAAAAAAAATGATATGGACACATGGCCAAGGCTAGAGAACTTGGGAAACAATGCAAACTCAAAACAAGTGAAAAAGAATGGGCCCATTTGGCAAAATTTGAAGTTTTGGGGATAGTTGACTTTTGGCAATTTTGCAAAAAGTCCAACTTCAACAATGCATAACTTCTTCAATTTTGAACTTTTGGAGATGTTCTTGGACTTTATATAAATCCTGAGATGTCCTTTAATCAACCTTTTGGTCTCATCTCATTTTGATATTCCATGCTTAAGTTATAAGCTTTGACAAAAAAGGTGTTTTTGTTGACTTTCAAAAATGACCTATAATGTCCAAATTCATAACTTCTTGTGAATGCATTTTTTGATCTTGGGGTATGAAGATGGGTTTTAGGAAATTGCATCATCTTCAAAATGAGTTGTGGATGGGTCATTTCTAATAAAGTATGAGAAAGTTATGCTTGGTCAAAGTTGAGTTGACTTTTCCTACAAAACCCTAATTTAGCAACTTTTGAATCTTGATGAATTTTGAGCAATCCTTGATGAATCATGATCAACCTTTGATAAAATGATGAAATATCCTTCAAAATGAGAATGTTGACAAAAAATATTGAATTTTGACTGTATTTAGGTCACAGTTGACTTTTGCCCTAGCACAGTTGACTTTTGGACCTTTGAGCAATTGATTGAGCAAACTTCCTCTACAAGGCTTGAAATTTGACATGGATGATCTTGAGAACATATTAGGATATTGAGGAGCACTTGAGGTCATTTGGATTCAAGGATCTTGATGCAACACAAAACCCTAATTTGGGGTAGACTGCCTTAGGAGATAACTTGTCTGACCAACTCTTGAGCTACCTTGAGCCACTTGGAGATTTTTCTTGCAATGTATTGAGAAATATGGGAGGGGAAATTTTGGGGTACAACAGCTGCCCCTGTTCAATCTTCTTAAACCTGAGGATATAGATTGGCTTTTATGCCTTTCGTAATCCGAAGGTGGAAGATGATTGAACACTAGAGTGCCCAGAAATTTGCACTCACATGAAGTGGTAATTGTCTTGCGATGTCGGGAATGGGCTTATAGATGCCATTTGGAGATTGGTGATGAGGGGATGGGCTTACAAATGCAATTTGGATCAGTGTCGATCGTATAAGAGATTCCTTAGCGAGAGCTTGGATGCCTGTTGTTTGAGGAAGATTCCGCTGTGGAAGTCTGATCTTCGTTGAGATTTAGGAACTTGCTTGTACTTCAACTGAGAGAACATCTCTCCTGAGTTTTAAGAACTTGTTCGTAATTCAACTGGGGGGAAACATCTTCATCGAGATTTAAGAACTTTCCCGTAATTCAACTGAGAAAACTCTGCCGAGATTTAGGAACTCGTCTGTAATTCAACGGAGGAACATTGTCGAGATTTAGGACCTTGTCTGTAATTCAACTGAGGATAAATCTACTGAGATTTAAGAACTTGTCAGTAATTCGACTTGGAGGGAAACATCTTCATCGAGATTTAAGAAGTTGCCCGTAATTCAACTGAGAGAACTCTGCTGAGATTTAGGAACTCGTCTGTAATTCGACGGAGGAACTTTGTCGAGATTTAGGACCTTGTCTGTAATTCAACCGAGGATAATTCCGTTGAGATTTAAGAACTTGTCAGTAATTCGACTTGGGGAAACATCTTCATCGAGATTTAAGAACTAGCCCGTAATTCAACTGAGAAAACTCTGCTGAGATTTAGGAACTCGTCTGTAATTCGAAGGAGGAACTTTGTCAAGATTTAGGACCTTGTCTGTAATTCAACCGAGGATAATTTCGTTGAGATTTAAGAACTTGTCAGTAATTCGACTTGGGGAAACATCTTCATCGAGATTTAAGAACTAGCCCGTAATTCAACTGAGAAAAATCTGCTGAGATTTAGAAACTCGTCTGTAATTCGACGGAGGAACTTTGTCGAGATTTAGGACCTTGTTTGTAATTCAACCGAGGATAATTCTGTTGAGATTTAAGAACTTGTCAGTAATTCGACTTGGATAAAATCTTCATAGCTTTGAATTTTGTGAGAACTTAACCGCATCCTTCCTGAAAGGTAAAGATTAGTTGTATGTAATGCATGATATGTATCAGACAATGATGTTCTCAAAATAAATGAGATTGTGTTGTATGATGCATATATGCATGTGTCATGATGTATGGAAATGTAATTCTTTTAGCTGGGGAAAATAAGTCCCGGATAGCTGCTGGAGAAAAGAGTTGAATTCTTCATTTCTGCTGGGGATAGCGAATGAAGATGATTGTGAGAATAAACCTGCAGGAGAGGATAACTCCGTTGGGGAATAAACTGATGAGGAGATTACTCTGTGGGGAAGAGATGCTCTGCAGAGGATTCCACTGATAAATTCCGCTGGGGATGAATTACCGTTGCTGGTGATACTGAATCCTGTTGGGGATTGAATTCCTGTTTGTGAAAGGAATGAACTCCGCTAGGGATGATCTTTCAGTTGTGACTTTACTGGGGATAAACTTTTAGACTATAATGGGGATAATCCTTTGAGCTATGCTGGGGACAAATCTTCCAAAGTCTACTGGGGATGATTCTCCAAACTCCACTGGGGAAGATTTTTCAGACTGCGCTGGGAAAAATTTCAAACTCCATTGAGGATATCTTATACTCTGCCGGGGAATATTCTTATACTCCGTTGGGGAATATTAAGACCTTTCAGTGCTAGATAAACTCTGCTTGGGGAGAGTATTACCGATTCATTCACAGTTGCAAGTCTCAGTTGGGGAGAGTTATCATTACTGTCTTTTCTTACTCTGTGGAGAGTGAAAGTACCTTAGCCATATTCTTCAACTAAATCTACCTTTGTACCTGGTGGACAGAGCAACCGTACAGTTTGGACATTTCTCGTTTGCCCCTGTTTCTGATATTACAAGTAATCGTCTTTTGTTTCGCATGTAAATATTCATGGGCAGCAATTAATGTCAAATGCATATATCAAAAATGAACATTGGACGTTCTTTGCAAAACAAAACAGATAAAGGAAAAACAGTTTGAAATTTCTCTGAAAATGAGTCGTATTGATTTTGAAGTTTGGCCTGTAAATAGGCGTTTTTGTACAAGAGGCTGACGTCCTAGTAAGAGAACGCTGCCGAATAATAGAATTTACACAATTTGTGAAAAACTAAACAAAATAGCTATGTGAATAATCCCACTGGGTTCCAACTCTGCTATTGTCCTTATGTCCTCGAGCATCTCATCACTTTGCTACTTGGTTGAAGGTAGATCAGATTGATTAGTGTCGTCCGAGCTTGATAGTTGATACCGAAGTCTGGTTGCAAGGTGATCCAATGAGACATAGTGTTACGCTTTAATCCCTAATTTTTTCCTGGACCGCCCTTTCAGGTTTTTAGTCCACTGGGATACCCTTTTTTGCCCAAGCCGCCTTTTCAGGTTTTCGACTTGCCGGGTGTACAGATTTTTCATTTTCATCCCTTATTTTTGCTCGAACCCTTTTGGTTCGCCGGGAAGCCCTTATTTTTGCCTAGGCCAGTCAACCTAGCGGGTCTTTGATTATGCGTAGTATTTTTTCACTATGTCTGCATTGACGGGGTGAGGAAGGTCGTCACTATCCATGGTGGTTAGAATCATAGCTCCTCCTGAGAAAATGTTCTTAACCACAAATGGCCCTTCGTAGGTAGGGGTCCATCTGCCCCTGGGATCACCTTGAGGTCGGATAATGCGCTTGATCACCAGATCCCCAACTTGATACTCTTGTCGTCTAACTTTCTTGTTAAATGCCTTGATCATCCGTTTTTGATATGTCTGGCCATGACAAATAGCAGTAAGTCTCTTCTCGTCGATTAAATTCAGCTGATCAAGCCGGGTCTGAATCCAGTCATCTTCGCTCAAACCTGCATCCTTCATAATCCGAAGCGAGGGTATCTGAACATCAATGGGCAAGACTGCCTCCATGCCATAAACCAAGGAATAGGGTGTTGCCCCTGTTGACGTCCGTGCTGAGGTACGGTACCCATGAAGAGCAAAAGGTAACATCTTGTTCCAGTCTTTGTACTTCACCGTCATCTTCTGCACAATCTTCTTGATGTTCTTATTAGCCGCTTCTACAGCCCCATTCATCTTCGGCCGGTAAGGAGAAGAGTTATGATGCTGTATCTTGAACTGCTTGCAGAGCTCGGTGATCATCTTATTGTTGAGATTTGTACCATTGTCCGTAGTGATCCTCTCTGGTATATCGTATCGACAAATCAGATTGTGTCGAATGAACCGTGCCATGACGTTCTTGGTTACTGTAGCAAAGGAAGTTGCTTCAACCCACTTCGTAAAGTAATTAATAGCTACCAGGATGAAGCGATGCCCGTTGGATGTCGTAGGCCTGATCTCGCAGATCATGTCAATGCCCCACATTGCGAATGGCCACGGAGCTGTCAAGACGTTCAGAGGTAATGGAGGTATATGCACCTTATCAGCATAGACTTGGCACTTGTGACAGGTCCGAGAATGCTGATAACAGTCGGCTTCCATAGTGGACCAATAATATCCTGCCCGAATGATTTTCTTTGCCATGGTGTATCCATTGGAATGAGTTCTGAAAGTACCTTCATGCAACTCTACCATAATCCTTTCTGCTTCGTTCTTATCCACACATCGCAGTAAGGTTGAATCATGGTTACGCTTGTAAAGAATGCCATTGCTGATGAAGAACTTCGCCGCGAACCTCCTCAGAAACTTCTTGTCATTAACAGATGCACCCTTGGGGTACTCTTGAGCTTCAAGATACCTCTTCACCTCATGAAACCATGGTTTATCTGTTATCTCTTCAGTCTCAATGTCACATCAATGTGCAGGTTCGTCCAACCTTTCAATGGTATTCTGGGGAGCTTCATTGTCCCATCTGACTTTGAACATAGAAGACATCGTAGCTAGCGCGTCCGCCAACTGATTCTCCTCTCTAGGGAAGTGTTCAAAGGTTATCTCCTCGAAATATGGGAGCAGTGTCAACACATGTTCCTTGTAACGAATAAGATTTGGGTGTTTCGTATCCCACTCGCCTTTGATCTGACTGATCACGAGAGCGGAATCTCCGAAAACACTTAAGAACTTAATCCTTAGGTCAATAGCTGCTCGAAGACCCATAATGCATGCTTCATACTCCGCCATGTTGTTGGTGAAGTTGAAACATAGTCGGGCGGTAAACGGGGTATGAGATCCTTTAGGAGATATGATCACGGCGCCAATGCCATTATCCAAAGCGTTTGAAGCTCCATCAAAGTACATAGACCATCGGGATCCCTCCTCAGGTCCTTCATCTGGTCCAGGTTCTTCACAGTCAGTTACCAACATGATATTAACATCCGGGAATTCAAAGTTCATAGACTGGTAATCGTCCAATTCCTGTTGTGCCAGATGATCTGCCAACACACTTCCCTTAATTGCCTTTTGGGTCGTGTATTAGATGTCATACTCAGTCAAGATCATTTGCCATCTTGTTATTCTTCCGGATAAGGCAGGCTTTTCGAAGATATACTTAATTGGATCCATCTTTGATATCAATAGAGTAGTGTGAGTCAACATATATTGTTTCAACCGGCGAGCAACCCATGCCAAAGCGCAGCAAGTTTTCTCAAGCAACGAGTATCGGGTCTCGCAGTCGGTAAACTTTTTGCTAAGGTAATAAATAGCATGCTCTTTTCGGCCAGACTCGTCATGTTGACCCAGCACACACCCCATTAAATTATCGAGTACTGTCAAATATAAGATTAAAGGTCTCCCTTCAACAGGAGGCATCAGAATAGGTGGCTCTTGGAGATATTCTTTGATCCTTTCGAAAGCGGCTTGACATTCATAGTTCCATCTTACCACTTGATCCTTCTTCAGTAACTTGAAGATTGGCTCACAAGTAGCAGTCATGTGTGAGATGAATCGGACAATATAGTTCAGACGTCCCAGAAAGCCTCTGACTTCTTTTTCTGTTCGGGGAGTTGGCATTTCCTATATAGCCTTCACCTTGGCAGGATCCACTTGAATACCTTTATCACTTACAACGAAAGCCAGCAGCTTACCAGATCTCACCCCAAAGGTGCACTTGTTCGGGTTTAACCTCAGCCTGTACAACTTCAACCTGTCAAATAGCTTCTGAAGATGGTCAAGATGTTCTCCCTCAGTCTGGGATCTTGCAATCATGTCGTCAACGTATACTTCAATCTCATGATGGATCATGTCATGGAACAAAGCGACCATGGCGCGCTGATACGTTGCCCCAGCATTCTTCAATCCAAAAGGCATGACCTTGTAGCAAAAGGTACCCCATTGAGTAACAAACGTTGTCTTCTCCATATCCTCGGGAGCCATTTTAATCTGATTATACCCGGAGAAACCATCCATAAAGGAGAATACTTTATGTTGTGCGGTGTTGTCAACCAGAACATCGATATGAGGTAGAGGGAAATCATCCTTGGGGCTCTCCCTATTCAGATCCCTATAGTCAATGCACATTCGAACCTTTCCATCCTTCTTCGGCACTGGAACCACGTTGGCCACCCACTGCGGGTATGAAGTAACTGCTAGAAAACTGGCGTCAAACTGCTTCATCACTTCAGCCTTGATTTTCTCAGACATCTCTGGGCGCATTCGGCGAACCTTCTATTTTACTAGAGGACAATCTTCCTTGGTAGGCAAGCGGTGAACCACAATTCCAGTATCCAACCCAAGCATATCTTCATAAGACCAGGCAAAGATCTCAACATAGTCACGCAGCATCTGAATCAACTGTTGTTTAACACTGGGCTCCAGATATGCACCGATCTTGACCTCTTTCTTGTCTACCTCTGTACCCAGATTCACTGTTTCCACTGGATCTTCATGCGGCTGTATGGCCCTCTCTTCCTGAAGTAACAATCTAGCAAGTTCACCAGGCACTTCACAATCATCTTCACCTTCGTCTTCGGCTAAGTTGATCGGATTTTCGAAGTCATAACCAGCAGTAGCAGAGTCATTATCAGTGGGATCCAGAGTGGATGCAGACCTGTATATGTGAGTGTGTGTAAAATAGCTGTTTTGCAATATATAACAAAAGAAAGACAAGGAGCACAAAATTTGAAATGCAAGAAACGTCCAATGCTTTTATTAATGATATATGAAAGTGACACACATAAAGCCCTCATAAACAAAGCCACGATGCCTCGGGTAAGACACCGGGCCGTAAAGTTTAAAAAATTGTCTGTTACAAATTTAAAACAAAAGTCTCATTACTGGGTAATAAAAGAAATTGGCACGAAGTCCTTTGCCGTCCAATTTCTTAGTCCGCCATCAATAGTTGGGTAGATCCAACTGTCAAACTCAGACTCTTCAACATCGTCTTCAATGGCGTTTACTCCTGAATTGCTGATAAACAAGGGAGGTCCTCTGATCCGTGCATGCCGTATAGCCCTTTGAGCTTCTGCTGTGAAACCCAAACCAAACTTGTTAGTCTTATGTGCAAAGTCAGGGAGTTGGCCCCAATTCGCACACCCACCTTTCTCAACAACAGCCCGGGCATCCTTTAGGGAAGCCATCTTCATTGGAGGATCTTCAGTAATAATTTTAGTTGGTGCCAGCGTCTGGGGCACTTCTTGAAAATGTTGACACGGGGTCTCAATGAACTCCCCATCCATCTCTACATATCGGAAAGAGTTGAGGTGGCTCACCATGTACTCCTCCTCTCCTCGTACCATAACAATTTTCCCTTTCACTGGGTATTTCAGCATCTGGTGGAGCGTAGAAGTCACTGCCCTGACTTTGTGGATCCACGGGCGACCCAACAAACAAGAATAAGATGGCCTAATGTCCATCACATAGAAAGTAGATGCAAAAACCCGTGAACCAACCTTAATCGGAATATCCACTTCTCCGTGCACCATTCTCTTGGACCTGTCAAAGGCCCTAACAACAATGTTACTCGGTTTCAGCTCCAACCCTTCACAGTCTAATCGGTCTAAAGCTTTCTTAGGCAAAACATTCAACGAGGACCCCGTATCCACCAATACATGGGCTAGAGTAGTGCCCCTGCATTCAATGGAGACATGCAGGGCGTCATTGTGATTCTTCCCCTTAGCAGTCAAGTCTGCATCGGAGAAACCCAACCCATTATCTACTGTCAGACTAGCCACACAATCTTTAAACTGATCAGCTGACGTCTCCTGCGGCATGTGCGCAGTCTTCAAGAAAGCAATCAGAGCCTTGGCATGGGCCTCTGAACACAACAATAAGGACAACATAGAGATTTTGGACGGGGTTTGCCCCAGCTGTTCGACTATGTTGTAGTCGCTCTTTTTGATAATCTTTAAAATTTCCTCTATCTCTTATCTAGAGGCTTCAACAGTGATTTTCTTTGGTGCCTCCGTCCGAGCAGGCTCACCGGTGGTCTCTTTGCCCCGAGTGTCAGCTGACTCGATAATAGGGGTAAGAATTGGAACTTGAACAGGAACAGTAGTAGGTACACTGGCAGGTGTAATAACAACAGGCTTCTGAACAGTTGGTGGAGAGATATCAGGGGAGAAAAGTCTTCCACCGCGGGTGACTTTACTAGATCCAGCAATGTTGCTGACGTCAGTATCAACCTCTTCAGCACTTAAGTCTTGCTTAACCCCGTGATAATACACGTCAGCCCCATAGTGCCATGGGACAACTTTATCTGATGTATAGGGGATAGGCCCAGGAATAGTGATAATCAAAGGAGCGATTCTTGGAACAAATGTAATTCTAACAGGCTTTCTCGAGGAAGTCTTGGAAGAATTGTCGAAAATGGTGATTATAGCAACTTCTTCAACAGGAAAAAAAGTCTTCTCAAACAAAATATCTTTATTATCCATCAGGCGTTGGACACCTGACTTCAAAAGATGGCAACCGGTAGGTAGGACGACACACATATGGCAACCTTCGCCACATCCAGGAAATAAACCGGCTAACAGAAGGTTCTTCTTCACAATCATCAATGGAGTAGCAATGTCTTTCACAGAAACCACAAACGAGTCTTCATCTATAGCATTCACCCCATGCTTGGGCATCGGAGCAATCATAACATTAGGTTTTTCGGGTGCTTCGAATTCAATCTCTTTAGCATTAATTAAATACTGTACTTTGTTCTTTAAGACCCAACAATCATTCGTATCATGCCCTGGGCTATCAGAGTGAAAAGCACAGCGGGCGTTCAGGTTGTACATCGATGATGTTGTATTGGGATTCTTCGGGGCTTCCTTTGGAATCACCAAGTTGGTGTTTAGTAACTGTGGCCGAATCTGAGATAGGGTCATATGAAGCTGAGTGAATTATCTTCACAGCCTCTTGGCTCTTGGCTGATTGTTGCATTGTGAGGCACCAGCAGGTCTTGAAATAACTACCGCATTGACTGCTTGGCAGCGTTCAGGTCTATTATGGCTCTTTGAACTGTAAACAGCGCTGGATTCTTTCTTAAAAGGCTTATTTTTGGTACTTGATGAAGCACCCTTCTGTATCTTACCGCTCTTGATACCGGCCTCAATCCTTTCCCCGGTCATAATCAGCTCAGTAAACCCGGACGATGAACTCCCAATCAGATGGTTGAAATACGGACCAGACAAGGTCCCCAGAAACATATCTACTAACTCCCTGTCAGCCAGCGGGGCTTGTACTCTTCCAGCAAGGTCCCTCAACTTCTGAGCGTAGTCTTTGAAACCTTCGCTCGCACCCATAGACATACCCTGAAGTTGGGTACGCGTAGGAGCGAGGTCGGAATTGTATTGGTACTGCTTGTAGAAAGCAGCAGCAAGATCCTCCCAATTACGGATACTAGCTCCTTCCAGCTGGTAAAACCATTCAAGTTGAGTCCCTGAGAGACTATCTTGAAAAAAGTGGATCCAGAGGTTCTTATCAGCAGTGTATGGCTGGGTCTTTCTAACATACGAGCGGAGGTGCAGTTTTGGATAAGAAACCCCGCTGTATTTAGCAAAGATTGGTGCTTTAAACTTGTGGGGAATCACCACCCCAGATGACAAACCCAGATCACCAAAGTCCAATCCAGGGACCTTCTGGATCGCCATCGCACTTAAACGGTCTTCAAGCTGTTTATACCTATCCTCAGCCGGAGGATACTGGTCTTCGTCAAAGTCCGTCTCGTTGTCAGAAACCACAGGGCTAGGAGCCCTCCTTTATTCTTGGTTTTCTCCCCCTCCAGATGAGTGGGATAAATTGACTTCATCTCGCAAATTGTTACCAAATCTACGACCCATGTTCAGGAGGACCGTCTTCTTCTTCTTCTTCTTATCCTTCAAGATAAGAGTCTTCAGATCTTGCTAACCCTTAGCCAAATTCATGAACATTTCATGGAATTGAGCGTTTTGAGCTTGTAGAGCCTTGATAGCTTGATCAGTTGATGTTTCAGAAGACATGATGCTGAAATAAACAGCGAAGAAGATAAGAGACCTGTAAGGGTACCTGTGATGAGGTGCATGGGAATGAAATGCGTATGATATGATTTCAAAGACTTTAGGGATTCAAATTCGTAAACCAAAATGAAACACACTTTTATTAGATAAACTTGAAACAGTGTTTGATAAATGCCTTTAAAGCGTTACAAAGGGAAAAACTGAAAAGTAAATCAAAACTAGAAATAACAAAAGACATCAACGCTCCCATGGTCGTTTTCCGTTGGTGCTGACATAGTCGTTGAGCACCTTCTCATTCTCCAGCTGTTTTGTAAGCTTTAGAATCTTCCGCTCCTGCTCGTGATAATTTTCTCTGTAAGTATCCCGCTCTTCTCTCAACTGGATCCACGACCTCTTTAATGTGCATGTACGGATGTAGGACAGTAGGAGGAACCCCTTCTTCATCAGCATTCTCAACAATTACCGGTAAGACAGCTTCGTACGGCATTCCCAGCTTTTGGGCAAGGGTTCGAACCCATCGGAGATATGGTTCCATTGGAAGAGAGGTCTTCATCCCTAACTCATGTGGATCAGACCGGTGCACCCTGTCCCAAGCTCGTATGAACCTGCGGCGATGCTCATCATTATCCCCTTAGAAGTCAAAGACAATGCTTGGCATCAGCAACTCATGAGGTCCTTCCCTCCTAGCTCGCCCAAACTGACATAAGGCCAAACAAGGATTATAGGTAATCCCTCCTCTAATTCCAAGTAGTGGAACATTGGGGTACTCCCCACAGCGATCAATAACGGCTACTTCTTCCATGTCTTTAGTGCTCCAGATGATGTCAGTGTGAGCGAGAGACATAACTCTGTAGGCCCAACCCATGCCTTCCTTGTTCTTCAAAACTGATTTGGGGAGGTGAGAAATAAACCACCTCTCCAGCTATGGTGCACAACACATAAGGGTTCCCCATTTCCGAGCAGTACGGGCATAAAGAGAGTGCAGAATGTCACCTAAGAGAGTGGGTATCGGATTACGGGACATGAAAATCTTCACTGCATTCACGTCAACAAAAGAGTCTGAGTTAGGAAACAACACCAAACCATAAATGAGAAGAGACAGGATATCTTCGAATGCTTGAAAGTCCAAACTGTCCCATAACTGATTAGCCCGATCAACCAAGAATTTAGCCAAGAAGCCTTTTGTCCCACTCCTAGTCTCCCAGTTAGACATTACCTCAGCCTTTGTCAGATGGAGGGATGAATCAATCTCTTCCGGCCTAAGGGCTTTCTCCCAACCTGTAAATGGCGTCTGCTCTAGAATAGAAATACCCAGTAGATCAGAGAACTGTTCCAAGGTAGGGACCAACTGGTAGTCCGGAAAAGTAAAGCAGTGGTACAATGGATCAAAGAACTGGCACAAGACACTCATCATCTGCTCATCCATCCTATAAGTGACCAAACCAATGAGTTGACCATGTCTTCTGATAAAGGAGGAAGTATTTGGAACCTTTGTAACCAAATCTCTAAGCTGAGTAGGAATCTGTACAAAGCTGATCCGAATAGTGTTTCTACGCATAGGTGCCATGACCTACAAAACAGAACAAAGATGAATCCCTTCTATCTTTGAAATAGGTTAGTCTGATGCAAGATACATGCAATGTCATGATGTCATGATAGAAAACACACCACAAATATCCACAAATAGCAAACATGGTAAGGGAAAACAAGTCACATAGATAACCCTTAGATTTCAGGCTGGCAAGGAGTTTAGGTCTTACCCTCTTTCAGTTTAGTTGGTTCAAACCTGTCCTAGTAATAGTAACCGGGTTCTAGAGGATCTCAATATCACTAAACACCTTCGATCGGTCATAATTCCAGTTTGGCAACCTTTTCTTGCAGCCGGAATCATCGCGAGAGTTTGGTCTCAATGAGTGTAGTATACTGCTACTGTTCTATGGCCAAGTTGGTCAATTATAGGTTCTAAGGTCAGTTGGTGCTTAATGACCCCTTAGTAGACCCATATTATCCTCGTTGCGCCACAAGGGATATCAGTACAAACTAAAGTGCCACACCAACGTAGCTACTGCTCCAACCGTATCGGTCTACACCGTACAGTTCCCTCACAGTCTATTGCTACTTACCTAAAGGGTATCCCCAGATCCGAGTTAGGATCTATAGAAACTACGATACAAGCCCACAAAGATAAAGCATACAAATCAAGCAATTGAAAACATTATGATGAACTATTCCTAAGGTACACCCCACTTATTAAATCCCCAGCAGAGTCGCCAGTTCTGTGATACGGTGGGAAGAACTGACTGTTTTTTGAAATGCTGGTTTGAGTTTTGCGTTTGTTTTCGCAAAATGTCGCGGTAAGCAAGAGTTGCCACCGTCTTTTATTTTATCCAATAAGGAAAGGAAAAAAGCACAGAAAAATTCCTTTTTTGAGATATTTCTGAGTACGGTGGGTAGATTATAGAAAGGGAAGGTATTATCACCCTTTCTATCTGTAGTTATCTACGGGCTCTTAGGTACTTGCTCATCATTTTCAAAATTGTTTTCTTTGTGTTTGTGCGCTTTGAAAAGTTTGTTTTGACTTCGATTTAACTCTTGCTTCTGTCCTCAAGAGTGTAATGAAGTGTTTTGAAAAACGTTGTTTGAAAAGGAGTGTAAGTGTGAAAAAGTTTTGTTTTGGATGAGCAAGTATCTAAGAACTATCTACCTACTCGAAAAAAGGAATCGTTCTATGCTAATTTCCTTTAGACAACACTATCCCACTATTAATAAATAGGTAGCATCGTCGTTGGAGTTTGAGGGTCAATTCGAATGAGGGACATACGGTCACCAAAGCAATGTTAGGATGCTTTAACGGTAACCCTAATGTCTTAGATCATTTATCCGAGGCAAAAATATCCGAGGCAACCGTTTCGAGGCAACTATGATCTTTTAGACGGGAGGGAGACCTCTAAAACAACCTATTCTCAATGAACGTGTACGAAGGCAACCAAGTGGGGTGTACCCTAAGAGTGCGCATGTGCGAGTGTGTCGTTTTCAGTTATTTTTATCTTTGCACATGTTAAGGGTGATCTAATTTGATTTTAAGATTAAGCATTCAGTCTTGTCATGCAAACCCTATTATCAAACATCTAGCAGTTATAATTTGCGGAATTAAAAGTGAGGAAATTAAATTACAAGGCGTCGGGTATTTACATCGCCAAAAGCAACCCTTTGAAAATAAAATAAAGCGATAAAAATAATTAAATGTCCTAATTATCTATTACATTCTGGAAGCAGATACATTAATATGGGTAAAAATGAATAAAGCACGCGGGAAATTAAATCGAGTGCGAATTAGGGTTTTGACCCTTTTGAAAGAACAATATTTTTTGTGTTTTGTTGTTTTTATTTAAGGAAAGAAATTAAATCCTAAATTAAATAACTAAATTAAATAAATAAGTTAATTAATGAAAAATAATTTATGACATATTTTTGGGTTTTTGTTAATTTAAGAAAGAAAATAAAATAATTAAATTAGCATTTAAAACCTAATTAAGTCTAATTAATTTTAAATATTTACAAAATAAATTAAAGTTTCCTAATTAATATCCTAATTAAATAATAAGTTTATTAATAAAAATAAAAGGTTTAAAATTTGATTGGATAAAAAAAGTATTTTTTGTGATTTTATTTGATAAAAAAGAATTTTGTTATTGGTTAGAAAATTAGTTAAATAAAATAAAACAAATAAATTAAATAAACAAAACAAAATAAAAAAAAAAGTAGAAGAATTGGGCCTGTTTTGGATGGTGTGGAAAGCAATTTCTTGGCCCATTAGAAGTTGGTCCTTGTGGACTTTTTGGATCCAGTGCAGGCACGTTGACTTGGCTTTTGGTGGACCTCCAACATGGACCACCAGATCTGGCCATTTGGCCATATGGCGCTTGGATTGATGAGGGAGTATGGTATGGATCTGGCCCCTGCGCGCATGTGATAACCTGAAAAACATCAAGAAAATACAATTTGCTGGAGGCAGGGATCGAACCTCTGACCTCCAGCCACTAATGCCTTGAACGCTGATGTGTTGACCGCTGGGGCGTGTTGTTGTTTTGTTAACATTAATACAAATAATATATTATATAAAAAAACAAATCAGATGCCAGAAAAAACAAAAAAACGCGCGCGATTGTTTGAATGGTCTAATGGACGAGTGACAGCTCTTCGTCCCTGTCCTCCCAATACTGTAACATTACCTGCGGATTTTTATCCGCAGCAAAGGACGCAACTTCATCCTAAAATCATCCTCAGGCCATATAAACACAATCCAAGAACATGGTTGAACTCGTCATGACCTCCTGATCACAACCATGTCCTTCATAAGGACCAATTTTTCCTGAAACAGAAAACCTTAAAAAGATCCAAGAAACCCTAACTATGGTGGTTTGCATACAGGTTAGATAAATGAAATTAAATGATGCCAAAGGTTTGCAAATGTTCTTGTGATCACAAATATGCTATTAGTTTACTCAAATGATGCCAGAATAACTCAAATCGAATTCAAGAACAGGGGTAACTTGTGTGAGACTTACAGTGCGTGTGGAAGCTGGAAAACACCTGGGTATGATTGGTTTAGCTTGTGAGAATGGCCAGGAAGCGATTGGGATACGTCTCAGGCCTTGAAAATGCCTCCAACCTGGATTTCGATCTCAAGCTTTTTTGTGATTTTTTTTCACTTTTGTTCTGCCTCTACCAATGCTCTCCAACCCTGATTTTCGTGTCCTTTCCTTGCTTATGTATTGTGCATTGCATTAGGTTAACAAGCTTTGTTCAAATCTCTCTACATTGATGTTTGGATATTTGATTTGATTTGCTTTTACAAACTTGCCAAATTTGCTTAATTTCGATCTTTTTTGCACATGATTCACTTGATACGAATTTGATGATGGCCAGCTGCATAATGGAATCTGAAATCAACACAAAATCTTGGTTATCAATGCCTTTTGATTTTTATTTGATTTATTTTGATTTAAATCAAATTAATTCAAATAAAATCAAAATAATTAATAAAAAAAATGATATGGACACATGGCCAAGGCTAGAGCACGTGGTCAACAATGCAAACTCAAAACAAGTGAAAAAGAATGGGCCCATTTGGCAAAATTTGAAGTTTTGGGGATAGTTGACTTCTGGCAATTTTGCAAAAAAGTCCAACTTCAACAATACATAACTTATTCAATTTTGAACTTTTGGAGATGTTCTTGGACTTTATAGAAAGATTTAGATGTCCTTTAATCAACCCTTTTGGTCTAATCTCATTTTGATATTCCATGCTCAAGTTATAAGCTTTGAAAAAAAAGGTGATTTTGTTGACTTTAAAAAATGACCTATAATGTCCAAATTCATAATTTCTTGTGAATGCATTTTTTGATCTTGGGGTATGAAGATGGATTTTAGGAAATTTCATCCTCTTCAAAATGATCTTTGGATTGGTCATTTATCATAAAGTATGAGAAAGTTATGCTTGGTCAAAGTTGAGTTGACTTTTCCTACAAAACCCTAATTTAGCAACTTTTGAATCTTGATGAAGTTTGAGAAATCCTTGATGAATCATGATCAACCTTTAATAAAATGATGAAATATCCTTCAAAATTAGAATGTTGACAAAAAATCTTGAATTTTGACTGTATTTAGGTCACAGTTGACTTTTGCCATAGCATAGTCGACTTTTGGACCTTTGAGCAATTGACTGAGCAAACTTCCTCTGCAAGGCTTGAAATTTGACATGGATGATCTTGAGAACACATTAGGACATTGAGGATCACTTGAGGTCATTTGTATTCAAGGATCTTGATGCAACAAAAAACCTTAATTTGGGGTAGACTGCCTTAGGAGATAGCTTGTCTGACCAACTCTTGAGCTACCTTGAGCCACTTGGAGATTTTTCTTGCAATGTCTTGAGAAATATGGGAGGGAAAATTTTGGGGTACAACACCTACGTACCACCTTTCGTGCAATAGGGGATCAAGGTACACATAGTTCCTCTTTTAAAAATTTGAAACACAAGTGCGTTGGTTAATTTTTATGAGATAAGACATCATCGTCATTGTCCGTGTGGAAAACATACTTACTACCCACAATCATGAGAAAGGAGAATTTTCAGCATCTCAAATTGGAGGATATGGCTAGGATTTTAAAATCAACAATGCCTCACTCAACACCCAAGTGGAAAATATCTCACTTCACTACATATTGTAGAAATATAGTTGTTGCATCACTACAAAGATTGACAAGAGTCCAATATTTTGAGAAAAAGTTTTGAAGTAGAAGCCAAAGTGGAAAAGTAGTTTGAAATGAGATTGATTGACTTTTAGTCTTATCACAAAAAATGTCAAGGTATTGTTAAGTTGATTGAAGTTTATTTATGAAAAGATTTTGAAAATGCATGGACCTAGGTCCAAGTTTATTATGAAAGTGTTTCAAGTTTAGAAACAAGAAGAGTTTTTTAAAAGGAGGGAGAAGATTTTTGAAATTAAAGAAGATGGGAGGAGAAGAAGAGGCTATCCTAAAGCATAAGGTAAAAGCTAAGGATAAGAACCATCTAACCAACAAGAAGCCAATACTTGACATTATGTGTCAAGATAGAATTCCCATTCTTTAGATTGGAACCAAGCAAGCAAGGATACTAGACCTCTTGAGAGAACCAAAACTTCAAGTGTATTAAGTCTTCACAAAAATTGGGCAGAGTAACGGCTGTATACGGGTGAATTCCAGATTACAAACAGAGAATGTAATCACAAAAACCTGCACACAAAAACAAACAAGCAACCCAATGTCTTGAGGTAAACCTCAAGAACTCCAGACAAAATAATCAGATAAGATCACAAGGTCTCCAAGATAGGCCAAGGTTTCTAATCCTAAGTCCAAGAAAAAGTCCCATGCTCCATAATGCCAAGGATAGTAACCAAATAGTCCAAGTGCCATTAAAGGTTTTTTTAGGGTTTATGTTGATTATTAAGTATCTTAAGAAAAGAAAAGAAAAGCTCAAGTGAGAAAAGTAAAAATGGCAAGAAAATAAATGTTCAAATGAGCAAAGATGAAAATGGCATGAAATGTAAATGCTAAAAAATAAATAGTACATAAAGCATAAAAAATAATAAAAGCATAAGATAAAACACGTCAATAATTAGTTGTTAGTTGGATGACCATCTTGAAACTTGTATTTGGAACTCATTAGAGGATTGGTAGAACCAAAGCATCCACACAACAAGTTGCATTTGCTTTTTGTCAAGTATATCATCCATTTGGAATTCTCACAAGTACCATTTAATGATCAACGATGTTTAAGTGGTCCGCGTTGACCAAAGGTGTTGTAGATCCATTAGAGGATTGGTAGAACCAAAGCCTCCACACAATGAATCTCAAGGTTATTGGATCAAAGAGATCAAATTAACATACTTGGGCTTGCAATCATAAGTTTGGGCCATGAATGACCATTTATTTGAATCAGGACAAAATTTAGCGCTATGTTAAGCAATCGTAAGTGAACTTATATAGAAGTCGTACCTATTTTGAGGTTGGTCAATAGCAATCTATGCATCATTTGTTTTGAGACATGATATAGAGATCATGCTCCAACAACATTTAGTGCAATAAGAAGGGGATGAGATGAAGAGGGATAGGGTAGAAAAATGTACAAACCACAGTTGAATTAAATTTTAATCAAACTATTATTAAAATCATTCATCCATTTTTTGTGGATTTAAACTCAACACCATGGATCCAAAGATGTTAATAAAGTTCATGATCCAAAATCTATCCCAAGATTAGCCAGAAAATAATCACAAAATAATATTATATTTAATATATATATTAAAAGGGTTAAAAAAATGTTTAAAAATAGAAAATAATGAGAAAAATATCAACTATGTTCAAATTAATCAAGAAGTGATAAGGCCATAGAAAAATCAGAAACGAATCCAAATATTTTCATAAAAAATTTGGTAATTTTTAAAAGTCAGAAACTATTTTTAAACTATTTAAAATTGTTCAAACAAACATAAAATAGGTCAAAAATAGTAAACCTCAACATAAAATTCCATAAAATTTTCAGAAAGTCAAAAATATGCAAAATAATATTTATGAATTTTTTCAGAATTAAAAAATGCCAGAAAGTATTTTTTAAGTAATTAAAAGAAAGCAAATAATACAAAAAATATAAGAAATACTAAATGTCAAAATAAAAATGTGAAAAAATAGTCATGAGATCAGAAATAATTCAAAGTATTTTTGTGAATTTTTTCATGATTTTTGGATAAAAATAAAAGAGTTATGAATTTTTGAAAATTTAATCAATAAAAATATAAAATCAGAAAATAAAATAAAACCAAAAAGATGTGGACCATCAGATCATAGTCAAAACGCGTTAGTAAGCTAATCCAATGGACCAGACGCGCTGTGCTTAATATGGACCTTAGTGAAATACACATGGGATCAGAAAAAGGGCAACCAATGAAATTAAAACGTTTGGCACGCTATCATTGGTTGAGACGAGACATGTCATTGTCTTCAACCTCCAGACACCCTGCAATGGGGATTTTGTGAGATCCTTCAAATGGAAAAATTAGGATCCCAGGCTAGCATCATTGAACTCGTCTCTTCAAGACGATTCTAACACAACCATCGCGCCAAATTTATATAAAGTATGGAGAGAGATATGAATCAAAAACCCAGAAAATAGCGAGCACCTTCAATTTGAGATTTCTCTCTCAATTCTCAATGGATTTAAAAATTGTAAGCAGCATTAGAATCGGGAGAAGGAGTAGAATAGATTAGTGCTTGATTTGGATCCAAATGGTGGAGAATTCTACCTTTTCGAAGTTCAAGGAAGAAGCTCTGAAACTGGACTTCTGTAGCTTGAATTATGGCTCGTTTTGATTGGTTTAAGTGCTGGAGAGTTTATATGATGATCAAGGATGATGAATGCGCAAAGAATTTTGGAAAAGGAAGCTTAAATCTTAGAAACTAAATTCAAAAAAAGATGGGTTCGTGTGAGGTTTTGGCAGGGTGTTTTTAGCTCTCAAAGCTTGGGAAAATGGATGGGGGATGACCCTCTATTTATAGGGAAGTGAATTGGAATGAAATTTTGAAGAAATAAGGAAGTTTGGAGGGAAATTGAGTGAAGGTCGAGCACGAGTGAAGTGTGACTTCATTTCCATCAAAACTTAACCAAATCTTGCGTTTTGGGGTGCTAATCACTTATGGCAAGTTTGCTAATCAAGTTTAAATCAAAAACACGCATAAATCTTGTGTTTATAAGTCACATTATGGATTTCAAAATTCTGACTTTGTGAAAAATTCAGTTTCAAGTTACCAAATTCAAATCCATGGCATTTCCAACTCAAGGGGTCTTAGGGCATGATTCTTGATGCTTTGGAAAGATGAGGTTACAAGATTTGCAATGGAAAAAGAATGGAATCAAATGGATTCTTGAGCTGAAAATTACACGGAGTCAAAGTTGAAGAAAAAGATTTGACTTTCCATACTTAGAAATATTTCAAATTCTTCTTCAAAAATGACCTATAATCTTTTGCATCCAAACATGGCCTTCCACTTGGAACTTGCTCTTGACCAAAAAAGATGGAATGAAGTAGATCTCTTTAATGACATTTTGAAATTTGAACCATTCAAAATCTCCAAAAATTGAGCAAGTTATGACTTGTTGAAGTTGGCCAATAATCATGAAATGACCTATAATCTTTTGCATCCTTAAGGCAACTTCTATCCATTTTCTCACTTTGCACATAAAAGAAGGAAAAAAGTAAACATCTTTAAGATCATCATGGAAAAAGAATGGACTCAATGTGATAAAAATTGACCAAGTTATGACCATTTGAAGTCATATATGGAAAATTGTGGATTCATCTGGATGACTTGTAACCTTTCTTCTTCACCAAGTTCCTTCCACATGAAAACTCATTGGAACTTTTGAAGTTATTTGTTGATAACCCTTTAAAGAGAAAGATGTCTTTGGAATCACTCAAAAATACCAAAAGGTGAGCAAGATATGCTCCTTTGAAGTTCAAAACCCTAGCTTCTAGATCAAGAGAATGCTTTGAGGAACTTTGACAAGTTTGAACAAACTTCTTGTGCCAATATTCTTTCTTTGTGAATAGAAGTTGTGGAGGATGATGATGAGCACTCATAGCCACCAAAACCACTTCCATATCTTGAAATTTGAGAGAAATATGCTCTTGTGACCAATAGGTACAAAGCCTTATCCAAACATGACAACTTCTCCAATCAACCCTTTGTACTTTTGAGTCAAATCTAATAACCTTGAAATGTGATGAACCAAAGCAACTTTTCCATGCCAATTCTTCCAAAACCAATCCAACGGTGAGGTTTTGACTTCTCAAGCTATGTTGACTAGGGCATGGAAATAAACTCATGAACCCATGGAGTAACTTGATAAATCATATTGCCCTTACCTATATGGATAACAAACAAGACAAGCCAACATTGTATTTCATTAATTAAGTGAAGAAATCAAAAAAATATTCATGATCACAAAAGGAACATAAATCAAGGTGCTTGGTAACTCCTCAAAAGGAGCAAAGCTAAATGTAGGGAGGGGAACCAAGAATCTTAGTGTGATCTTGTTGTGAGTGAAATAACATGGTATGATGAAGGGATCTTAGGGGGAAAATTGGGGTATAACACATTTCATGTACATGCATCATGATATGCACATACATATCACATACAGCATAATCTCATTTATTTTGAGAACATCATCCCACCATGCATTTCATGCATTGCATATAATTAACCTTGTTATCTTTTCAGGAAATACGATTATTTTCAACAAATCCAGCAGTTATATATGTCACATCTGCAGACGACTAATGGAAACTCAGTTCCCGAAACCAAACGGGTCAACTAATCTACATTATCGCTTTAAAGTAACCCTACTATCCATGTTCCTTCCCATAAGCCCTACTATCCAGGCTTTCATTTCGAAATTACCTTACCATCCAGGTTCTTTCCCATAAGCCCTACTATTCAGGCTTTCATTTCGAAGTTACCCTACCATCCAGGTTCCTTCTCATAGCCTTACTATGCAGGCTTTCACCTTGAAGTAACCCTACTATCCAGGTTCCTTCTCATAGCCCTACTATCCAGGCTCTCACCCCTAAGTAACCCTACTATACAGGTTCCTTCTCTTAGCCCTACTATCCAGGATCTCGTCCCGAAGTAACCCTACTATCCAAGTTCCTTCTCATAGCCCTACTATCCAGGCTCTCACCCCGAAGTAACCCTACTATCTAGGTTCCTTCTCTTAGCCCTACTATCTAGTTTCTCACCCCGATATAACCCTACTATCCAGGTTCCTTCTCTTAGCCCTACTATCCAGGCTCTCATCCCGAAGTAACCCTACTATCCAGGTTCCTTCTCATAGCCCTACTATCCAGGCTCTCACCCCGAAGTAACCCTACTATCCAGGTTCCTTCTCTTAGCCCTACTATCCAGGCTCTCACCCCGAAGTAACCCTACTATCCAGGTTCCTTCTCTTAGCCCTACTATCCAGGCTCTTATCCCGAAGTAAACCTACTATCCAAGTTCCTTCTCATAGCCCTACTATCCAGGCTCTCATCCCGAAGTAACCCTACGACCCAAGTTCCTTCTCTTAGCCCTGCTACCCAGGCTCTCATCCTGAAGTAATCATATGACCCAGGTTCCTTCTCACATCCCTACTACCCAAGCTTTCATCCTGAAGTAACCCTACTATCCAGGTTCCTTCTCATAGCCCTACTATCCAGGCTCTCATTTCGAAGCAACCCTACTATCCAGGATCCTTCTCTCTTATCTCCAGATAGCAGTTTACAACATTGTAAGACCTGGACCTGACCAGATACGGTCGATCTCGCATTTCCCTAGTAAGTCGCCGTGAAACCCGGACTCGACCAGATAACAACTCACTTTTTCTTCCTCAATCAGGAATTAACTCCCCAGTAGAGTAATGGACAACCGAAGCTCCTAGAATCAATTTCTCAAGACTTAAATCAACTTTCCTCGGTGAAGTCCTCCTCAGTGGCAGGTACATGAATTCTCACAAAAGAATCTCTTATGCAACCGATATCTTTTCTAGATGCCATCTTTAAGCCCATCTCCGATGATTCTCTGTCAACTTCCAAATGGAATCTGTAATCCCATTTCCGATATCACCCATCAGTATTACCTCATGCGAGTACAAATTTCTGGGCACTCTAGTGTCCAATCATCTTCCACCCTCAGTTCACGAAAGGCAGACAAGCCAATCTACATCCTCAGGTGTAAGAAGTTTGAACAGGGGCAGCTGTTGTACTCCAAAATTTTCCCTCCCATTTTACTCAACACATGTTCATTAATACCCTTAACTTGCTCAAGGATGCCCAAGATTTGACTAGACAAACTCTCTCCTAAAGCAATGAACCTCAAACTAGGGTTTCCATTTTCATCAAGATGGGTGAGCTCCAAAGGCCTCATATGCTCTCCACAGTCCTAATATGTCCTCAAGATCATCCATGCCAAGTTTTATGCCTTTCACAAGAAGTTTGCTCAGTCAAACTGCTCAAATGCTTGAGAATCGACTGTATTAGGTCAAAAGTCACCTGTAACTCACATACAGTCAAACTTCAATATTTTTGGTCAACATCAACATTTTGAAGTGATATACATCATTTGATCAAGGGTTGATCATGATTCCTCAAGGAATACTCCTAATTCATCAAAACTCAAAAGTTGCTAAATTAGGGATTCTTAGGAAAAGTCAACCAAACTTTGACCAAGCATAACTTTCTCATACTTTATCAGAAATTTCTCATCCAAGGCTCATTTTGAAGAGAATTCAATTCCCTAAAACTCATATTCATCCCTAAATTTCAAAAAATGCACTCATAAAAAGATATGAATTTCTACATTATAGGTCCTTTTGAAAAGTCAACAAAAACACCTTTTGGGTCAAAGCTTCTTACATGAACATGGAAGACTCAATTGAGATGAGAACAAAAGGGTTGTTTAGGGGACATCCTAAGATTTCTAAAAAGTCAAGGAACACCTCTCTAGGGTTAAAATTGGAAGATATATGCATTGTCAAAGTTGACCATTTTTGGAAAATTGCCAAAAGTCAAATGTGCTCAAAAATGCATTTTTTTGCCAAATGAGCCTAGCATTTCAGGATTGTATCTTGTTAGAGACATGGTCCATGACCCAAATCAGCAGCCATATATTATTTTCTCTATTTATTGATTTTATTTTGATTTTTATTTCTTAAAAATCACATTAAATCAAATAAATAACAAAAAATATTAAAAATTGTTTTTTATCTGATTTTTATGAGAATCAAATCTAATTGAGTTGGCCTAATGAAGCCAAATCGAATCAAGGCAAAAAAGGCATGATTTGGTCAAGTTTGGAATGAAAGAATATGGCTTAAAGATCAAATTTTATCCATCAACTCCCAAGATTGGATCCAAAATTGTTAACCTAATTAGACTCAATACATATACTGAGGTTTGTGTGAACCCTAGAAGAAGGAGAGAGAGGCGAAACTGCTCAAGAGATACCCTGTACACAAGCTTGAAATTCAAGAAAAAGTGATAATTGAATTTGGATTTTGAGGCAGATTCAAGAGGTTCTAAAGGTTGCAACGCATTCCTGAAGACACACTGAGACTAATTGCATTGTTTTCAAGTGTCAAAACTCTCAGAATCACGACCAATCTGATCACGGTTTGCATTTTCTTTTCAAAAACAATTACAATCATATATGCGTTATAAATACTTTTTGATCATGCATTCTTGTTTGTATGGATGTTTAGAACATGTTTGAATGGTTTAATTGACGTTTTGATGCATATACTGATGATTACCATGATTAGGGTTTAAGAAGCCGTTTTGGGGCTTCTCTATACATGTAAAATTAGGCCAAGAAAATGATGCCATGTTACTCGTGAGATCAAGACGAGTTGATTGGTGTATTTAGAATTAATTTATCATGCACGGTATGGATTTTTGAAGTTTGCAGGTTTATGGCTATGGAGCTTTGTCAGTAGGTATAGATCTGATACCTAAGAAGACGAACAGGGAAGAAGATGATGATTTGTCACCATCCTAGTGGCCAATTTGAATTCACGCGCTTTTTTCATTAGCACTGACCATTATTCCAATATAATATATTTTGTCTATTCATATAAACAAAAGACAATATGGCCAGGTGGTAAAGGGAAGCGTTTGAAAAGGGGAAGACCCGGGTTCAATACCCAGGTCTGGAGTTTTTCATTTTCTCATTTGTTCATTGCAGATCCAGCGTGCCTCATCACTTAGCGCCTACCGTGTACCCCAAATCTCAGCCCTGAGATCCATCATCAGACCAAATCTCATGTTCCAACGTTGAGGGACTACCATGCATCATCAGAGGAGAGAAGCACAAGATCTGGCGCAGGATTTGGCTCATTATGCATAGGCCTAACAAAAATCAGAGGCGCACCCCCCTGGGTTGCTTATGCAGGCCCAATTTCACCTTTTTTTATTTAAATTCTTTTTCTTATTATTTATTAATTATGTCTTTTTTAAATAACTAAAAAAAATCATGTTTTTTTATTTAACCAAAAAAATCATAAAAAACATCAAAATCATTTTTTCACAAAAATATTTTATTAATTAATTAGTTTAATTAAATTTAGGTAATATAATGATTTTTTTATTATAATTCAAAATAATTAGAATTAGGGTTTAATTTTGTACTTAACCTAATTTTTTCCTCAAAAACAACATAAATATTTTCTCAAATTAGATCTTTAGGTCGTCTAATTATTTCTCGCATTTAATTTGCCGCGTGCTTTTAATTTTCCTTTGTTATTATTATATGTAACTGCTTCGAGTTTGTAATAGATTTAAATAGGGTTTTAATTCCGCATTTTATTTTCAGTCAAAATAATTATGTATCTGCCCAAAGCCATGTAATAATTAGGACTCTAACTGCTCGCATTTTAATTTCCGTAAACTATAAACTGCTTAGATGTATGTATAGGATTGTATGGAAAGACGAATTGAAATTAAAACAATAGAAAACCCTAATTGTGCAAACATAATTAATTGAAAAAATACACTTGCACATGCTCACTCCTAGGGTTTACTCCACTCCGGTTGCCTTCGGTAAACGGTCATGAAGTATAGGGAATGTTAGTGGTTGTCCTCTAGTCCCAAAAGATCTAAAATGACCTAATCGGATGTTGCCTCGGAAAAAGATCTTTAAGGCTTTAGGATGATTACTAAAATTTCCTAACATTGCTTCTGTGATCGTATTTGTCCCTTCAAACGTCCCTTAAAACTCCAACAATGGTGCTACCTATTCCTTAATAATAGGATAACATTGTCTAAAGGAAAACGAACAGACTTTTTTCGAGTAGGTGAATTAGCTCCTAGGTACTTGCTCAAACAAAACTTTTCACACAAACACTTTTCAAAACAAATTTCAAAACAACTTCGTCACACTCTTGAGGGTTGATACAAGGGTGTGATACGGTGGCAGAACCGACTGTTTTTGAAAATGCTAGTTTGCGTTTTGCGTTTGTGTTCGCAAAATGTCGCGGTAAGCAAGAGTCGCCACCGACTTTTATTTTATCCAACTGGAAAGGAAAAAAGCACAGAAAAATTCCTTTTTCGAGATTTTGAGTACGGGGGGTAGATTATAGAAAGGGAAGGTGTTAGAACCCTTTCTATCCATGGTTTTCCATGGGCTCTTAGGTACTAGCTCATCTTTTAAAATTTTCTTGTGTGTGTTTGTTTTGAAAAGTTTTGTTTTACTTCGTTTTAACCCTTGTATCAGTCCTCAAGAGTGTTACGAAGTTGTTTTTGAAAACTTTGTTTGAGAAAAAGTGTAAGTGTGAAAGTTTGATTTTGAGCAAGTACCTACTAGCATCTACCTACTCGAAAAAGGATTGTTTCTATTCTCGTTTCCTTTAGATAGCGTTATCCTACTATTAAGGAGTAGGTAGTACCATCTTTGGAGTTGTAAGGATCAATTCGTAAGGGACGTACGATCACTAAAGCAATGTTAGGACGTCTTAGTAATAACCCTAATGTCTTAAGATCATATTCTAGGCAACATTTCCGAGGCAACATTTTCGAACGGGACTTTTGATCTTTGTTTAGACAAGAAGGGAAACCACTAAGACACCCTATACTTAATAACCGTTTATTGAAGGCAACCGAAGTGAGAGTATACCCAAGGAGTGTGCATGTGCGAGTAATTTGGTTTCAAGTTATTATCTTTGCACATTAGGGTTTTCTAACCGTTTTAAATTATCATGCAATCTTGTCATACAATCCTATTAACATACATCTAACAGTTAATATTTGCGATATTTAAAATCCGAGAAATAAAACCTAGCTATTACAAGGCTTCGGGGTAGGGATTAATTACATAGCCAAAAAACCCGTAAAATTCGATAAATAAAGAAAATCCTAATTAAACTATTACATACTGTGAGCAGTTACATTAATAATTGCAAAAACAATAAACGCGCGCGATGAATCGAGAACAAGAAATTTAGGGTTTTGACCCCACCTAAGCCTAATTGCAATTTAAAAGAAAAATCATTTTTTGTAGTTTTTGATTATTTTGAGAAAATAAGGTTTAATTGAAGAAATAAAAACCTAATTACTAATTAATTTTATTTAAGAAAAATAATTAAATCAACATATTTTTGTATTTTTTATTTTGAGAAATAAATAAAAATTAAATCAAGCTAACCCTAATTTTCTAATTTATTTTAAATATATAAAAAGTTAGAATAAACCTAAGTTAAATTAAACTAATATTAAATTAAATTTGATAAAAAAAACCTAAATCTAAATTTGTGAAATTTGATTTTATGATTTTTGTGAAAAAAAGAAATTAATTTTGTTAGAAAATAAATTAAACAAATTAAATAAATTAAAACCAAAAAATAAAAAGGAAGAAAATGGGCCTGGTTTTGTAGCAAGAAGGGGGGTGTCATTTGCAATTTCTGGGCCCAAATGCTTATGGCCTTTGTTGACTTTTCCAATCTCATGCAGGCGCTTGACTCATGCCTATGGTGGACTCTCAAGGATAGACCTTGGATCTGGAGTGTGGATGGATGGAATGGTTGGATGTTGAGGACGTACGGTAGGCTCATTGGATGCTAGTGCGCCTGAATATGCCAAGAAAAATAACATGAAACAATATTGGGACTTGGGGATCGAACCCAGGTCCTTGAACCTTCATCCACTGCACGCTTTCCAGCTGAGCTAGTTGTATTAGTTGTATAAAAAATACCAAATCAATATTATATGATAAAGACAAAAAGTGAATTCTGAAAACGCGCGCAATTTGAATGAGCCATTCACCACCTGCCACGCCATCATCGTCCTCATGGCTTCTGTCGTTTTAGACCAAATACCTTTACCTACAGACATTGGGCGTAGGTACAACCCTTGTCCACTCCAAAATATTGTCCCTGCATGATAAATCATAACCAGTGGTACCAATCAACTCGTTGCAACCTCACGAGCATCATGGTACCATTATCCATGGCCAATTGTCCCTGTACAGAAAACCCTAAAAACGAAGCAAGAACCTTAACTATGGCATCTTGCTGTATAGTCAATAAAAATGCAATCAAGTACAACCATTAGCTTGCAAATAACTCATGGATTAAGAATATGCTAATAAATCACGTTAAAGATTCCATAATGATGATATTCAATTTCAAGAAAATATGAAAACTGTGTGGTACTTATAGAACGATTCTGAGTGTAAGGAGGCTTGCCAATGGTTGCAACATGGTCTAGGAACGTCCAGCAAGCGATTGGGATGGTTATAATGCCTTGAAGTGGCCTGAAACCTGGAAATTAATTTACAACTTTTCTTGAACTTTTGCAATTTTGTTTTCTGTTTTGCACGCCTCCAATCTCCCTGTTTTTGGTCTGCAATCCTTCCTTATGTATCCAAGAATGAATTAGGGTTGCAACTTGGTTTCAAATCTTCTCCAATTATGATCATTGATTCATGATTTGATCATTTGTGAAAATCTTTCCAAATCAAGCAAAATGCAATCTTTTGTATCCATATGAGCCTTGCACGGTTTGATTCCATCTCCAAATGTATAATAGACCTAAACATGCACAAAATCTCAAGCTTTGATTAGTTTTTGATATTTTCATGATTTTATTTTGATTTTATTTGATTTAATTGAAATAAAAATCAAAATAAATGACAAAAATAAAAGAATGACAAATGGAAGGGATCATGGGTCGTGGGTCACATTACAAACTAAATGCAAGCATAAAAAGTTGGGCCCATTTAGCAAAAATTGCAATTTGGGACACATTTAACTTTTGGCAATTTTGCAAAAAGGGTCAACTTTACCAATGCACAACTACTTAAATTTTGACCCTAGAGATGTGTTATTGGACTTTTTACAAAGCTTAAGATGTCCTCTAAGCAACCCTTCTGGTCTTATCTCAATTGAGTCTTCCATGTTCTTGTATGAAGCTTTGACATAAAAGGTGTTTTTGTTGACTTTCCAAAATGACCTATAATGTCCAAATTCATATCTTCTTGTGAGTGCATATTTTGAACTTGGGAGATGAAGATGGATTGTAGGGAATTTCATCCTCTTCAAAATGAGCTTTGGATGGGTCATGTTTGATAAAGTATGAGAAATTTATGCTTGGTCAAAGTTGAGTTGACTTTTCCTACAAAACCCTAATTTAGCAACTTTTGGGTTTTGATGAATTGTGAGTAATCCTTGAGTAATCATGATCAACCCTTGATAAAATGATGAATAATACTTCAAAATGATAATGTTGACCAAAAATCTTGAAGTTTGACTGTATGTGGACCACAGTTGACGTTTGCCCTAGCACAGTCAATTTTCAGGCCTTTGAGCAATTGACTGAGCAAACTTCCTCTGCAAGGCTTGAAACTTGACATGAATGATCTTGAGAACATATTAAGACAATGGTGAGAATTTGGTATCCTTTGGACTCAAACATCTTGATGCGAACTAAAACCCTAATTTGGGGTTGACTACCTTAGGAGAGAGATTGTCTGGTTAACTCTTGGACTTCTTTGAGCAATTTGAAGACCTCACTTGACATATGTTGAGAAATATGGGAGGGCAAATTTTGGGGTACAACAGCTGCCCCTGTTCAATCTTCTTAAACCTGAGGATGTAGATTGGCTTGCTTGTCTTTCGTGATCTGAAGGTGGAAGATGATTGAACACTAGAGTGCCCATAAATTTGCACTCGCATGAAGTGGTACTGGCCTTGCGATATCAGGAATGGGATTATAGATGCCATTTGGAGGTTGATGTCGGAAGATGGGCTTAAAAATGCCATCAGAAGAAGTGTCGATCGCATAAGAGATTCCTTTGCGAGAGCCCGTATACCCGTTGTGGAGGAGGACTTTGTTGGGGAATGCTGGTCTCTGTCTTGAGAGAAGTAGAGTTTTAGGAACTTCGGTTGTTCGTTACTCTACTGGGGAATCATCTCTTAGTCGAGGAGGTGAAAATGAACTGCTATCTGTTCGCGCTCTAGGCTTTATAGTGATTTGCTAAGGAAAATAAGACTGAATGCTATCTGGTCGTGCTCCAGGCTTTACAACGACTTATTGGGGTGATGAGATTAGACTTGCTATCTGGTCGTCTTCCAGGCTTCACAATTTCTCAATTCTTATCTGGTCGTGCTCCAGTCTTCAAAAGGAATCAAGTGGTTATCCGGTCGCATCCGGGCTTTCAGCTTGAATTTAAGGCATACTAATATCCGGTCGATTTCTGGGCTTCATAGTAATTGGCCGAGTAAACTGCTATTTAGTCGAATTCCAAGCTTCACAATACCTTATACTGTTATCTGGTCGTGTCCCAGGCTTTAGTATCCTTTTCCGTTATCTGGTCGTAATCTAGTCTTCACAGCGTCTTATACCATTATCTGGTCGATTCCAGGCTTCACGGTATCTTTTATTGCTATCTGGTCAATCTTCAGGCTTCACAATAACTTGTTGAGGGTTAAGCTGTTTTCCGATCGATTTTCGGGCTTCATAGCTTGTATTTAAGACATACCACTATCTGGTCGATTCCAGGCTCCGTAGTATTTTAGAGAAATCAAGATATTATCCGGTCGATTTCCGGGCTTCATAGTTTGAACTGGAATAGAAATCTTAGTATTGATTCAACTGAACCAGAGAAAACTTGTGAGAACTTGATTGTATCTTTCCCTGAAAGGTAAAGAGTTAGTCGTATGTAATATCATGATGTATGAAATGTATTGAGTAATGATGTTCTCAAAATAAATGAGATTGCGTTGTATGATGCATATACGCATGCCATGATGTATGGATATGAAATGTCTTTATGACGTCTTCTGGCTGGGGATAATGACCGAAGATGATTAGCTGGAGACTTGAGTCCGTTCTGCTCGAGAACATTCCGCCGGGAGAGACTCTGTTTGAGAATATCCTTGTGGGAGACTGACTCTGCAGGAAAGAGAGAAACTATATTGGACGATCCGCCGATTTGGAGAAACCACTCCGTTGGGGATGAATTACCGTTGTTGGTGATAATGAACTCCGTCGGGGATTGAATTTCTGCCTGTTGGAGAAATAAACTCAGCGGATGGTAATCTTCTATTGCTGGTGATAGATAAACTCTGCTTGGGGAGAATTTTGCCGACTTATTCGCGATTATGAACCTTGGCTGGGTAAAGCTAACACCACTGTCTTCGGATACTTCCTACTCTGCATGGAGTGTATGTATCTTTAGTTATATTCTCAAGCTGGTTCTATCCCTGTACCTGGTGGGTAGAGCAACCGTAAGGTTTGGACAGTTCTTGTTTGCCGCTGTTCCTGGAATTACGAGTAATCGTCTTTTGTTTCTTATGTAAACATTTATGAGCAGCAATTATTTTCAAATGCATATATCAAAAATGAAACATTGGACGTTCTTGCAAAACAAAACAGCAAACGAAAAACAATTTGGAATTTCTTGTGGAAACGAATTGTATTGATTTTTAAAGTTGGCCCGTAATAGGCGTTTTGTACAAGAGGCTGACATCCTAGTAAGAGAACGTCGCCGAAGAAATAGAAATTATACAATTTGTGTAAAAGAAAGAAAAACAGCTATGTAAACAATCCCATTGGGTTCCAACTCTGCTATTGCCTTTATATCTTCGAGCATCTCATCACTTTGCTACTTGGTCGAAGGTAGATCAAATTGATTGGCGCTGTCCGAGCTTGATAGTCGATACCGAAGTCTGGTTGTAAGATGATCCAATGAGACATAGTGTTACGCTTCAATCCCTAATTTTTTCCTGGATCGCCCTTTCGGGTTTTCAGTCCATCGGGATACCCCTTTTTTGCCCAAGCCGCCTTTTCAGGTTTTCGACTTGCCGGGTGTACAGTTTTTTTCATTTTCATCCCTTACTTTTGCCCGAACCCTTTTGGTTTGTCAGGAAGCCCTTATTTTTGCCTAGGCCAGTCAACCAAGAGAGTATTTGATTATGCGTAGTATCTTTTCACTATGTCTGCATTGACGGGGTGAGGGAGGTCGTCACCATCCATGGTGGTTAAAATCATAGCTCCTCCCGAGAATATGTTCTTAACCACAAATGGCCCTTCGTACGTGGGGGTCCAATTTCCCCTGGGATCACCTTGCGGCAGTATAATGCGTTTGATCACCAGATCCCCGACTTGATATTCTTGACGTCTGACTTTCTTGTTAAAAGCCTTGATCATTCGCTTTTGATACGTCTGACCATGACAAATAGCAGTAAGCCTCTTTTCATCGATTAACTTCAGCTGATCAAGCCGGGTCTGGATTAAGTCGTCTTTGTTCAAACCCGCATCCTTCATAATTCGGAGAGAGGGTATCTGGACTTCGATAGGTAGGACCGCCTCCATGCCATACACCAGAGAGTAGGGTGTTGCCCCTGTCGACGTCCGAGCTGAGGTACAATACCCATGAAGAGTGAATGGTAACATCTCGTGCCAGTCTTTGTACGTCATTGTCATCTTCTGCACAATCTTCTTGATGTTCTTGTTAGCCGCTTCAACAACGCCATTCATCTTCGGCCGGTAGGGAGAAGAGTTATGATGTTGTATCTTGAACTGTTTGCAGAGCTCGATGATCATCGCATTGTTGAGATTTGTAACATTGTCTATGATGATCCTCTCCGGTACACTGTATCAACAAATCAGATTGTGTCGGATAAACCGCGCCACGACGTTCTTGGTTATTGTAGTAAAGGAAGTTGCCTCAACCCACTTTGTGAAATAATCAATTGCTACCAGAATGAAGCGGTGCCCGTTAGACGCAGTAGGTCTGATCTCACCTATCATATCGATGCCCCACATTGCAAAAGGCTAAGGAGTTGTCAAGACATTCAGAGGGACTGGAGGTACGTGCACCTTATCAGCATAGACTTGGCACTTATGACAGGTTCGAGAATGCTGATAACAATCGGCTTCCATAGTGGACCAATAATATCATGCCCGTAGGATTTTCTTTGCCATGGTATGTCCACTGGAATGAGTTCCGAAGGTACCTTCATGTAACTTTGCCAAGATCCTTTCCGCCTCGCTCTTGTCCACACATCGCAGTAAGGTTGAATCATGGTTACGCTTATAGAGGATCCCATTGCTGATGAAGAACTTTGCAGCGAACCTTCTCAAGAACTTCTTATCATTAACAGATGCACCCTCGGGGTATTCTTGAGCCTCAAGATACCTCTTTACCTCGTGAAACCAGGGTTTATCCGCTACCTCTTCAGTCTCAATGTCACATCAATGTGCAGGTTCGTCCAACCTCTCAATGGTAATCTGGGGAGCTTCATTGTCCCACCTGACCTTGAACATAGAAGACATAGTAGCTAGCGCGTCCGCTAACTGGTTCTCTTCTCTAGGGAAGTGTTCAAAGGTTATCTCCTCAAATTGTGGGAGCAACGTCAATACATACTCTTTGTAAGGAATAAGATTTGGGTGCTTCGTATCCCACTCTCCTTTGATATGACTGATCACTAGAGAAGAATCTCCGAATACATTCAAGAACTTAATCCTCAGGTCGATAGCAACTCAAAGACCCAGGATACATGCTTCATACTCCACCACATTGTTGGTGCAGTTAAAACATAATCGGGCGGTGAATGGAGTATGACAGCCCTCAGGAGATATGATCACAGTGTCGATGCCATTACCTAACACGTTTGATGCTCCATCAAAATACATAGACCATCGGGATCCTTCCTCAGGTCATTCATCCGGTCCAGGTTCTTCACATTCGGTCACCAACATGATGTTCTCATCCGGGAACTCGAAATTCATGGACTGGTAGTCATTGATCAGGACTTTATGAGTCTATTGGGATACTAACTGCAAGTATACAGTTTAGTCGTTCTAGTTTTAAATGATTATCGAACCCACAGAGACTGAGGATCAATCACATACGATCTAATGTTACAATTGTTTAACTAAGTGATGAATATTTGGTTTTGGGGAAAAAGAGTTTAATTAAAAACAATAGTAATAGCTATACCAGTATGTGATAGTCGGACTTCGGGAACTCGGTGAATCGCTTGGCATATAAAGTATTTCGGTAAAAACAAATCGTTTAAAAACCTGAGACATACACTCTCGTGTTCATGAAATAAGTTATGCTACTAAACCTAGTGGATGCACTTTAAATTTAATAACACTTTTTGAAAACAACTTGAGTTTAATTAATTTGTTAAAACACTCTCGTGTATTTAAAAATTAATGTTTCGTTACCACTATCTGGGTCAAACCCCAACTCTCGCATGCAGGTTCTTGCCTTTATTAATTTCCCACTCTCGTGGCAAAATCGTGTTAAATATCCTTTCACTCTCGTGACAAGGGTAGTTAAATTAAATATGGAAATTGGAAACCAGAAATTATTTATAAAAGTTTTTAGCCAAGGTATCACCGAATTCCTTCGGTGCTTAGGAGTCACATACCGGTACAAACGAAATTAGCCAGACATAATATATTTAGTAACCTTGCAACGTAAAATACAATTCATAAAAACAACTAACATAACATAAGAATAATAAAAACCAATTGCATAAAAACCTGTAAATATGTTACTGTGGTAATCTTGAGTGTGTACAATATCCTTGCAATTAATTGAAATATATGACCATGTTGATCCTTAGATGAATGATTAACACTTTTGAAGACTAATTTTGGAAACTGAAAGTTACAGTAGGTATATTGGTTCAAAAACAAAACAAAATAATGCAGAAAGGCAAAAGTTTGGCTCTGTAGTAAATTCTCCGACCCTGTTCCATTAAAATGCCTCCTATTTATAGAAGAGGATTTTTGCAGTTAAGAGAATTTAGGAACTGCTTGAGTGGAGGAAGACTCAGACTGTACGTTGCTGAAGTTGAGGAATTATAGGAGAAGAAAACCATCCATTACGTTGCCCACGTCTCCTGTTATGCATAACGTTGAATTACGCGTGTGACGGTCGTCATGAGGAGGTGACGGTCGTAATGCGCTTAAATAGCGCGTTACGTTCGTCAATGATGTGTGACGAGCATCCTTCAAGTTGTGAGCGCGTTACGCTCGTAATGGGGGTGTGACGGTCGTCACAACATCAAACTTTGCAGATTTTTGCAGATTAGTTCTTTTTCTTCTGATTTATTGGCTGACTTTCTTCATGTGATCCTTTTTCACTAATTTGATTTGAAACAAGTTGTACCTGTGAAAAGACATGAAAACTCGGAACAATCGGGAGTTAAACGAGTTAATGTATTATGAAAATCGATAAAAAATGTAGTAATTATATGATACGATTTCTCGTTATCAAATTCCCCCATACTTAAACCTTTGCTTGTCCTCAAGCAAATAATCATTTAGAAGGATCGGACAAGTTTTATCAAGCGCACATGCATGACATACCTTTGATTTTTAAAGTAATTACGGGAAATCCTAGTCAGTTCGACCGATACTTAAGTGAAACACTAACGATACGCTAATGACACAGGCAATAAGCTAAGTCATGGACTTCCATTTCAAACAAACTGTCCAATAGTTCCCTTATAATTCTGCCCAGAGTTTCTCGTATCTATTTCACCCGGTTTTGTTCTAGCACAATCACATTAAGCCCTTTGTCTTAGAACACACGTAGTGGAGTAACCGGTTAGTGACTTTGATCCTTTTAGCACGGGGTCTGGTACACGAATGTGGCAACCCTATACATATTATCCAAATTGGAGGTTGTGGGGGATCGAGCCGTAGCACGCCCTGCCAAGTTCAGAACCAGATACCTCTGAACCAACCAACAATGGACTCCTTCATTAATTGCTCATCTCTTATATGCAACCTTGTATATTGGTGCAAATTTTTTTTCTTTTTTAGCAGCGAGAAAAGAAGGATATTTCATTGATCAGGCATCAAACACTTATATTCATCGGTTCCCCACGTGGTTTGTGTCAAGACGGTGCTGACTGCTAGTATAAACTACTAGGGGTTACTTTAGAACTAAAACTCAAGATATAGGTATAATGGTTATTGAAACGGATCGCGTAAGTAGGAAGTCTAAGGTGTCATAACCGTATCAATCTTGTTGGATCGTTCTCGGCTTCCTTAACTAGGATTTCGTTAAGATAGGTATGTCGGGCTGATGCGAAGATAAAGCAAAAATTTTCGGTATGGCTAAATAAGGCGGGGGAGAATTTAAACTGAGAAATAACGTAAAAAATTACTTGTTTATGGTAGATGGAAAGGTACCTCTTCCACACTAAATCCGACATTGACCTCAATGTTGTGGTATAAAGGCGGGGAAATACAAGTACAAACAGAAAGAAAAAAAAAGACATAAAAAGTAAACTACTTAAAAAATAAGAAAAACTACTGATGGCCACATCCTCTACTCCTGGTGCATGATCGCCTAGTAGGAGTGGCTTCGGTATCAGTGTCCTGGTATCCAAGGGTGCTGACGTCCAACCTTAAGGGATTAAGTTCAGACAGGGCCTCATCCAACCTCTCGTTCATGCTCCACTGGCCAGTCAGAATCTGGGTGTTTTATGCGCATAAATACTCATATTGTTCCTGTTGTCTTCTTTCAAGTGCGGCGCTCATTTAATTTTGTTGATGGATGGCGTGGAGAACTTCTTCAAGAGTAATAGGAGGTGGTGCGAATGAAGCTCCTGGAATTTCATGGACGGGGGCAGCACTGTCCAGCTCTTCTTGCATTTCGTCTGCGGGGGCATTAGGCTGGTCTTCATGAGTAGGAACACGCCCCTCGGGAGCTGCAGGATCGAATAACCAGTTAGCTCTGTTTTGTGGGTCGATTCGGTCCCTGCAAGGCAAAGTAATGTTATGATAAACAATGTTTCTGATCACAAGATGGAATCTGCCATCCTCCCGCTCATAGATGAGGTGTGCGGCCTTGCAGTGGTCCAGAGTCAGCAATATCGGTGCCATAGAAGGCATATCTATAAGAGCGGCACCATAATTCAGGGCTATGGCAAGAGAAGTGACAATACCCCCGAAATAGAAGGGTTTTCCGCCTCTAGCACATATGGAGTGAATATGGGCCAATAAAAATGGGGCGGTGTTAATCTTCTGGCCGGTGAATGCGTAATGCATGAAGAAGAGCTCCTTGGAGTTGAGCTTGTGATTGCTGTCTCAGGCGAAGATGGTGTTGCAGAGGATGCGGTGAAAGTATTAGATAGCCGGATTGTGAATATGTGTGGCGTTGAGGTGGTCGTAAGATCCTACATTAATGTCCGTCATACTGTGCCATAAATTAAAAGCTTCCTCACCGAAATTATCCGGCACCCGGAGGTGGACACCTTCTTCAGAACAGAAACCGAGCAGTCGTGCGATATCAGTTTGGGACAGTTGATGCTCAGTGCCAAACATATAGAATTTGGCTACGCCTGAGAGTTGGTTCGTGGCACCAGTGGGAGTAATGTATGCAAAGGAACTCAGAAACTCAAAGGTGAGAGTTTCATAAATGGGTTGTGGTTGGCGGCACAGGTTTCATAAGTTCACATTCTGCAAAAGTTGTCGGACGCTGTCTAGCAGTCCCAAATTCCTTAAACAATCAAGGTCGACATACCGGGTAGGTTGAAGATCGCGGCGTTGGAACTTCTGGAATTTGAGTCGTTGGGTTTCACCTTGCTCGTCGGCTCTGAAAGTGAGATTGGGGATTTGCTGATTGTTGGCCATATTGCATGCAAGAGATTTAATCGTAAAAGTGGTTTTTGGACAGTGGATTGAGTAGTGGGTTGATGGAGTTTAAGTGTTGGAGTGGGAATTTAAGAAAAATTTTGAATGGGTACTGTTAAGGTTTTGGGAAAAAGGGAAGAATGAATGGAAAGTGGAACGGCTTCTGTAATAGCAGAATCTGCTATTGAGCGCGCGTGACGGTCGTCACATTGGGTTGACGGGCGTAACACGGTGAAACGCGTGTTACGCTCGTCATGGGGACGTTAAGAGCGTTACAGATTTAAATAATTATATTCATGAAATGAACGAAGCACTTCAATTTCTAGACATTATAACACAATAACCTAACACAGTAAACATGCAGAATATTTCCAACACACATTGTATGACAAAATTTTTGCAAAAAATATGAACAGTGAATTTAATATCTGATGTAACACACAGTAAAATTAATGAAAATGAAAAATAAACTGAAATTGAAATAAAATGTATGTTTCTAAAAAATTGTAAAGAGTAAACTTGTTTAAAATGAAATAATAGCAGTAACGACAATAGAATTGAAACTTGATGAATAATTGAAATTTCATTAACTAGTAAAATTGTTTGGAATTTGAAACAAATAATAACTAAATGCATAGAATAATAATAAAAGACTAAAACTAGGTTCCTCCCCCACACTTAAACTAAACAGTGACCTCACTATGTACATAAATGCAAGAACGGAACAAATTAGCATAACAACGACAACTCCTAGACACGATGAGTAGAGAACAGATGTTGGTGAATGAAATCCAGTTGGTCAGTTACCAAATCCATAAAAGCAATGAAATCCACATGTAAAGATGTAAGCTCACCCCGCATTCTGGTTATTTCTGCATTCAAAGAGTCGAGGGTGACAGTAGGTGGAGGTGGTGGTGGTATCTCGGGATCTGGGAAGGTGGACTTAGTGGAAACTACAGGCTGATCCCATGGGTCAGGAAACTGGTGGTATCCAGGTGGTGTTTCAGGATCGGACTCTTCAACATCTGGAGAGGTATTTGGGACTTCATAGATGTCAATAGTGGAAGGGGACGAAGGCGGTGTAGGAGGATGGTGGAGATTAAAAAGCTAATTTGCTCTGTTGTGGACATTAGTAATAGGATTTGGGAGTACAAACTGGTGAACAGTTTCATGGTTAATCAGTAGCTCAAATTCATTCGGCCCAAGGTTTCCTATAAAACTAGTGTTGAAGCAAAATTCAATATTCATTGGCTTAATCCCATAGTGCGGATTTCATCCTAACATAGGCCTTCGGAGTCCAATGGCATTGGAGATCATAGTAACTAACCCACCTATGAGAATTGGGGTATTTGGTGTTTGGATAATACGTTCCATATTAGCAAGCATATAGGTGGCACCATTTACTGGACGGTTCTGCGAAGCACAGTACATGATGAAAAGCTCATCACGTGACACAGATGTAACATTCTGCTCTTTTCCGAAAAGGGTGTGGGCAATGATCTTATGGAAGTACCTAATAGCAGGGTTATGGATGGACTCCTAGTAAAGGTCATTTGGCTCAGGATGGTTGTTTCCAGCAATGCTACCCCAGAAGTAATCAAGGTCAGTATCTAGCAGTAGGTCTTCTTGGGTCATGGTGATAACATCAGGGCCATTAGGGAATCCTAACAGATTGGCAAACTCCTTATGATTGTAGCGGTAGTCCATATTAAACAGTCTGAAGGTGATCAGCCCGCGGTTGAAACCTAACCCATGGTTTGGCAGATAACTCAGTGTGCTCAAGAACTCGAGGGTCAACTTACGGTAGGTACAATAGCGTCTCTGAATTGGAGCAACGTCCCAACCTATTTGGTGTAGCAGATACATAACACTCTCATGAATGCCTAAAGCAGTCATAGCATGGTCGTCAGCATAAATGGTTGGACACATCTCTCGCTCAACTAGATCCTCAAAGCGCCTTCTCTGATGCCTATCTTTCAGGGTTATGTTCATGCAGTTCATACGTGCCATGGAGCTAAAAATTAAAGCTAATGAATTACCCTGAAAATGTTTAATAAATGTATGAAAAACTAAGTTAGTATTTTCAGGTTAAAATGCCGAAGTTAATCAAAAGAAGAAAAAAAAAGTTTAAATAAAAAGGAGTAAGGGATGCAACATGAAAATTTGAAAAATTAAGACAAAGTAAAAAAATAAAAACATATTAAAACAACAAAAATAATTAAAAGTAAACATGGGTTGCCTCCCAAGAAGCGCTTTTGTTTTATGTCGGTGGCTCGACAGAGAGTACCTATTCAGTTAGGTATCGTGGTAGGTGGCTCACTTAACTGCAGGTAAGCCGAATAATTTAGATTTTCGACGTTGAAATAATGCTTTAAGCGCTGGCCATTGACCAGAAATGGTTCGATGGAATTTCCTTTAATTTCTACCGCACCACTTGGGAAAACTTTATTAATTTCGAATGGTCCTGACCATCTGGAACGTAATTTACCCGGGAAGAGTTTCAGTCTAGAGTTGAATAGGAGTACAATGTCTCCTTCCTTAAATTCTTTCCGTGAGATACGCTTATCATGCCATTTTTTTGTTCTCTCCTTATAGATTCTAGCATTTTCATAAGCGTCTAAACGCAATTCTTATAATTCATGGATATCTAATATTCGTTTCTCACCAGCAGTCTTGTAATTTAAGTTAAGAGTTTTAATGGCCCAGTAAGCTTTATGTTCTAATTCTACTGGCAAATGACAAGATTTTCCATAAACTAATTTAAACGGCGTTGTTCCTATAAGGGTTTTAAAAGCTGTCCTATATGCCCAAAGAGCATCATTTAGCTTGGAGGACCAATCCTTTCTGGATGTGGCTACGGTTTTCTCAAGGATTTTTTTAATTTCCCTATTTGACACTTCCACTTGTCCACTCGTTTGAGGATGGTGTGGTGTGGCTATGCGATGTTTAACGCCATATTTTGAAAGTAGTTTTTCGAAAATTCTAGAGATAAAATGGGAACCGCCATCACTAATTACTAGTCTTGGTATACCGAATCGTGGGAAGATAACATGCTTGAATAATTTAAGTACCACTCGTGTATCATTTGTGGGTGCAGCGACGACTTCAATCCATTTTGATACGTAGTCAACAGCTAGCAATATATACTTATTTCCAAAGGATGCGGGGAACGGTCCCATGAAATCAATTCCCCATATATCGAAAATTTCAACTTCAAGAATCCCTTTTTGCGTCATTTCGTTACGTTTAGATATATTTCCTGTGCGCTGACATCCATCGCAGTTCATAATTGCTATGTGGACGTCTTTCCATAAAGTAGGCCAAAAGAAACCAGCTTGAAGTATTTTTGCACAAGTTTTCGAAGTACTAGTGTGTCCACCATAAGGGGCGGAATGGCAATGAGCAATGACATCGTCTATTTCATCGTTAGGGACACATCGACGGTAGATACCATCGGCACCTCTTTTAAAGAGTAATGGTTCATCCCAAAAGTAGTGTCTAAGATCATGGAAGAATTTCTTCCGGTGTTGGTACGTTAAATCGGGTGGTAGAACATCGGCGGCTAAGTAGTTAATGAAATCAGCGTACCATGGTAATGTGGTGTTGGTACAAATGGCTTTTACTACCGCAGTTGTTAAATGTTCATCGCATTGATCTAAATTGTCGGTAGGAGCTATCTCTAGTTTAGCAATAAGGCGTTCATATGGGAAATCTTCGTTTATGGGAACACTCTCGGTTTGGATTCCATCCAATCTTGATAAATGGTCTGCTACCACGTTTTCAGTCCCCCTTTTGTCTTTTATTTCCAAGTCAAACTCTTGTAGGAGTAGGATCCATCTGAGTAGTCGTGGTTTGGCATCTTTCTTACTTAGCAAGTATCGGATCGCAGCATGATCCGTGTAAATAACGATTTTGGCACCTACTAAGTTGGAACGAAATTTGTCCAATGCGAATACAACAACTAAGAGTTCCTTCTCCGTAGTGGCATAATTCATTTGTGCGGGATCAAGTGTTCTGCTTGCGTAGTAAATAGCGTGAAGCTTTTTATCCTTGCGTTGTCCTAGAACTGCGCCTACAGCATAATCGCTCGCATCGCACATTATTTCAAATGGTAGGTTCCAATCAGGAGGTTTCATTATAGGTGTTGAAATTAAGGCTTCTTTAAGCGTCTCAAATGCGTTTAAGCATTTATCGTCGAAAATAAACTCGGCTTCTTTCATTAATAGTTCAGTTAGTGGCTTAGTGATTTTAGAGAAATCTTTTATAAAACGTCGGTAAAAACCAGCGTGTCCTAGAAAACTTCTTATTTCTCTAACTGTTTTGGGTGGTTGAAGGTTTTTGATAATTTCGATTTTTACTTTATCGACTTCAATCCCTCTGTTTGATACAGTGTGCCCCAACACAATTCCTTGTCTCACCATGAAGTGACACTTTTCCCAGTTGAGAACTAGGTTGACATTGACACAGCGTTTCAGTACCAGCTCAAGATTTGATAAACATCCGTCAAAACTTTCTCCGCAGACATAAAAATCATCCATGAATACTTCCATAATTTCGTCCAAAAGGTCTGCGAAAATCGCCATCATGCATCGTTGAAAAGTTACAGGTGCGTTACATAGTCCAAATGGCATTCTTCGGTATGCAAAGGTACCATAGGGACATGTGAACGTAGTTTTATCTTGATCATCAGGATGAATGGGAATTTGGAAGAATTTTGAGTATCCGTCAAGATAACAAAAATGGGAATGTTTAGCTAAGCGCTCGAGCATTTGATCAATGAATGGTAATGGGAAATGGTCCTTGCGCGTAGCTTTGTTTAGTTTTTTGTAATCAATACACATTCTCCATCCTGTTTGGGTACGTTGTTCCACCGATTCGCCCTTTGTGTTTGTTATAACCGTAACACCTCCTTTCTTAGGTACTACGTGAACTGGACTGACCCAATTGCTATCTGATATTGGGTATATGATGTCTGCCTCTAGTATTTTCTGCACTTCTTTCTTTACGAATTCACTTAGGATATGATTTATTCGTCTTTGATGTTCTCTAGAAGTCTTGCAGTCCTCTTCTAGCATAATGCGGTGCATACAGAGAGAAGGACTTATTCTTTTTAGATCTGATATATTATATCCTAACGCGGTTGGATATTTTCTTAACACATTAAGAAGTTTTTCGGTTTCGATCTTCCCTAAATTGGCATTGACTATAACTGGCCGTTCGAGTTCTTTATCTAAAAATTCATACCTTAGATCTTTGGGTAACGTTTTAAGTTTTATACCAGTTTTCTTATCAGTTGGGGTAGGATCGGGTGTTAAGGCGAAACATTGGCTTAGGTTGGCATCGTCATATTCTCGTCTCCAGTCATCATCCTTGACGATAGTTGGTGTCGGAATTTTCAATATCCCAGAATAGGTGTCTTCTTGGCTTTCTAGTTCTTTGACACATTCATCAATAATATATAGGAAACAGCATGAGTCATCTATAGCAGGGGCTTTGAAGAATTGGGAAAGAATAAATTCTACTTTTTCTTCTCCTACCTCGAAGGTAAGCTTTCCTTTCTTAACGTCAATAATGGCTCCTGCAGTGGCTAAAAATGGCCTTCCTAATATGATGGGAATATTTGAATCTTCCTTTATGTCCATTATTATAAAGTCAGTAGGTATGTAAAATTGTCCTATTTGGACAGGAATGTTTTCTAGCATACCAACAGGGAATTTGACTGATTTGTCGGCTAGTTGTAGGGACATCTTGGTAGGTCTCATGTCACCTAGTTTGAGCTTCTCACAAATAGATAAGGGCATTAGACTAACACTTTCTCCTAAATCGCATAGAGCTTTGTCTATGACAGATTTTCCAATTACACATGGTATGGAGAAACTACCAGGATCCTTTAGCTTTGGAGGCATGTTATTTTGAATTATGGCGCTACATTCGGCAGTTAGCATAACGGTTTCGTTTTCAAAAAGTTTTTTCTTATTAGACAGTATTTCTTTTAGGAATTTAGCATATGACGACATTTGAGTTATAGCTTTTGTAAACGGAATAGTAACATTTAATTGTTTCAGAAGTTCTACAAATTTCTTGAATTGCCCCTCGTTTTTGGATTTTGCAAGTCTTTGAGGGTATGGAATTGGTGGTTTATATGGCGGTGGAGGTACGTAAGGTTTTTCTGAAATCTATCCGCTCTCGTTTGCGTCTTCCTCTACATTCTCAGATTGTTCTTTCGATTTCTCGGCTTCCTTTTCAGGTTTTTGATACATGGTCGGGTTTTGGAGTCTAGGATCTACTGGTCCATCAAGTGTTGTCCCACTTCGTAATGTGATAGAATTAGCATGTCCTTTAGGATTGGGTTGTGGTTGTCCAGGAAACGTACCAGCAGGTGCGGCAGAACTAGCTTGGTGTTGTGCTACTTGGGAGATTTGAGTTTCTAACATTTTATTGTGAGTTTCTAGGGCATCTACCTTATTTGCTAATAACTTCAATTGTTCACTGGTGTGAACGTTTTGATTGAGAAATTCTTTGTTTTGTTGAGCTTGATTAGCAATAAAATTTTCCATTAGGATTTCAAGGTTAGACTTCTTAGGAATGTTAGGAACATTAGCAGCGGGTTTTTGATAGCCCTGGAGGTACAACGAGTGCTTGGCCAGGTGCATATAAAGCGTTATTGTTCTTGTACGAGAAGTTAGGATGGTTCTTCCAACCAGGGTTATAGGTATTAGCATAAGGATTACCTTGAGCATAATTCACCTGATCAACTGATATTCCTGCTAGGATTTGACATTCGGTTCCAACATGACCAGGAACTCCACAAACTTCACAGTTTGGGGTAACTGCAGCTACGGTGGCTGCAGGAGGTAAGGTCAAGCTTTCTATCTTTTGGGTAAGAGCATCTACCTTAGCATTAACTTTATCTAGGCTACTAATCTCGTACATCCCACTTTTGGTTTGAGTTTTCTCCACAGGTTTTCTTTCTCCTCCTCACTGATAGTGGTTTTGAGCCATATTTTCAATGAGTTGGTTAGCTTCGTCATAAGGCTTGTCCATTAGTGTACCACCTGCGGCGGCATCTATAGAGAGTCTTGTGTTGTACAAGAGTCCATTATAAAATGTGTGGATAGTCATCCAGTTTTCTAATCCGTGATGTGGGCACATTCGCATCATATCTTTGTAGCGTTCCCACGCATCGAATAACGATTCAGTATCCTTCTGCCTAAATTCGTTGATTTGAGCTCTTAATGCAGCAGTCTTGCTTGGGGGAAAATATCGTGCTAAAAATACAGTCTTAAGTCCTTCCCACGTAGTGACGGAATTTGACGGCAAGGATTGCAACCAAGCCCAAGCTCTATCTCTTAGCGAAAAAGGAAAAAAACATAATCTTATTGCATCTTTACTAACACCATTTGCTATAATTGTGTCAGAAAATTGAACAAATTTCATAAGATGTTCATTTGGATCCTCGGTAGGATTTCCAGAGAATTAGCGTTGTTGGATAGCTGATATCAATGACGGTTTCAACTCAAAATCGTTTCGATTAATTGCTGGAGCAGCAATGCTATTGTGGGGTTCTTGTTGTGATGGATCTGCGTACTCCTTTAGTGGACGGGTCCTTCGTTCTTCGGCCATGTCTACTTCTGGATTAATTTCGGTTTCAGAGGAAGAATTAGAATCTGTTTCGGAATCAATCTTGATTTCGGGTTTTGGTAAAGGAATAGCGTGATTTAAATAGTAATCCCTGACTATTCTTCTTATGGAAAAGATGCGTTCAGATTCGTCCATCGATTTGTCAAGTGGTTCGCCTTGTGAACGAGTCCTTGGCATACAAATCGAAAGAGGGTTTCTGTTGCCTAGTCTAAACGCGCAACAGAAGAATCGTACTAAATTGACTAATCAGTCCCCGACAATGGTGCCAAAAACTTGATCGGGACTTTACGAGTCTATTGGGATACTAACTGCAAGTATACAGTTTATTCGTTCTAGTTTTAAATGATTATCGAACCCACAGAGACTGAGGATCAATCGCATACGATTTAATGTTACAATTGTTTAACTAAGTGATGAATATTTGGTTTTGGGGAAAAAGAGTTTAATTAAAAACAATAGTAATATCTATACCGGTATGTGATAGTCGGACTTCGGGAACTCGGTGAATCGCTTGGCATATAAAGTATTTAGGTAAAAACGAATCGTTTAAAAACCTGAGAGATACACTCTCGTGTTCATGAAATAAGTTATGCTACTAAACCTAGTGGATGCACTTTAAATTTAATAACACTTTTTGAAAACAACTTGAGTTTAATTAATTTGTTAAAACACTCTCGTGTATTTAAAACTTAATGTTTCGTTACCACTATCTGGGTCGAACCCCAGCTCTCGCATGCAGGTTCTTGCCTTTATTAATTTCCCACTCTCGTGGCAAAATCGTGTTAAATATCCTTTCACTCTCGTGACAAGGGTAGTTAAATTAAATATGGAAATTGGAAACCAGAAATTATTTATAAAAGTTTTTAGCCAAGGTATCATCGAATTCCTTCGGTGCTTAGGAGTCACATACCGGTACAAACGAAATTAGCCAGACATAATATATTTAGTAACCTTGCAACATAAAATACAATTCATAAAAACAACTAACATAGCATAAGAATAATAAAAACCAATTGCATAAAAACCTGTAAATATGTTGCTGTGGTAATCTTGAGTGCGTACAATATCCTTGCAATTAATTGAAATATATGACCGTGTTGATCCTTAGATGAAGGATTAACACTTTTGAAGACTAATTTTGGAAACTGAAAGTTACAGTAGGTATATTGGTTCAAAAACAAAACAAAACAAAATAATGCAGAAAGGCAAAAGTTTGGCTCTGTAGTAAATTCTCTGACCCTGTTCCATTAAAATGCCTCCTATTTATAGAAGAGGATTTTTGTAGTTAAGAGAATTTAGGAACTGCTTGAGTGGAGGAAGACTCGGACTGTACGTTGCTGAAGTTGAGGAATTATAGGAGAAGAAAACCATCCATTACGTTGCCCACGTCTCCTGTTATGCATAACGTTGAACTACGCGTGTGACGGTCGTCATGAGGAGGTGACGGTCGTAATGCACTTAAATAGCGCGTTACGTTCGTCAATGATGTGTGACGAGCGTCCTTCAAGTTGTGAGCGCGTTACGCTCGTAATGGGGGTGTGACGGTCGTCACAACATCAAACTTTGCAGATTAGTTATTTTTCTTCTGATTTATTGGCTGACTTTCTTCATGTGATCCTTTTTCACTAATTTGATTTGAAACAAGTTGTACCTGTGAAAAGACATGAAAACTCAGAACAATCGGGAGTTAAACGAGTTAATGTATTATGAAAATCGATAAAAAATGTAGTAATTATATGATACGATTTCTCGTTATCAGTCATCCATGGCCTGATGTGCCAAATGATCCACCAATACACTCCCCTTGATTGCTTTTTGGGTTGTGTATTGGATGTCATACTTAGTTAAGATCATCTTCCATCTTGCTATTCTTCCGGATAAGGCAGGCTTTTCGAAGATATACTTGATTGGATCCATCTTTAATATCAATAAGGTGGTGTAAGTCAGCATATACTGTCTCAGCCGGCGAACAACCCATGCCAATATGCAGCAAGTTTTCTCGAGCAATGAGTATCGGGTCTTACAGTCGGTAAAAGTTTTGCTAAGGTAGTAAATATCATGCTCTTTTCGGCCAGACTCGTCATGCTGCCCCAGCACACACCCCATTGAACTATCCAGTACTGTCAAGTATAAGATCAAAGGTCTTCCTTCAACTGGAGGCATCAGAATTGGCGGTTCTTGAAGATATTCTTTGATTCTTTCGAAAGCGGTCTGACATTCATCATTCCACTTTACCACTTGATCTTTCTTCAGTAGCTTGAAGATTGGCTCACAAGTAGCGGTTAGGTGTGAAATGAACCTGGCAATGTTATTCAGATGTCCCAAAAAGCCTCTAACTTCCTTTTCTGTGCGGGGAGCCAGCATCTCTTGTATGGCTTTTACCTTGGCAGGGTCCACCTGAATACCCTTATCACTGACGATGAAACCTAGTAGCTTACCAGGCCTTACCCCGAAGGTGCACTTGTTCGGGTTCAACCTCAGCCTGTACGTCTTTAACCTGTCAAACAATTTCTGGAGATGGTCAAGGTGCTCTTCCTCAGTCTGGGACCTTGCAATCATGTCATCAACATAAACCTAAATCTCATGGTGAATCATGTCGTGGAACAAAGCGACCATGGCGCGCTGATAAGTTGCCCCAGCATTCTTCAACCCAAAAGGCATTACCTTGTAACAGAAGGTGCCCCACTGTGTAACGAAGGTTGTCTTCTCCATGTCTTCGGGAGCCATCTTGATCTGGTT